>CM059803.1:7765000-8090000 GCA_030435695.1 Brachymystax lenok tsinlingensis
CTCTCCCATCCTCCCTCCCTCTATCTCCAGCTAACTCAGTGGTGCGGAACCGAAGACCCCAGATGATGAGGCCCTCAGGGGCCCACAGCACTTACCACACCCTCCGGGGCCAGAGCCTGGAGCTAGAGTGCATCGTCCAGGGCCTGTAAATCTAACTCTCTCTCTGTCTTTATTTCTGTGTTTGTGTGTGTGGTTGTGTGTGTACACGCATATATTATCTTACGTACATCAATCAATGTGAGCCTGTTTGACGTTTCTCTTCTTGACCCATCTTGCCTCTTCCTCGCCTCTCTCTCTCTCTCTCTTTCTCTATCTCTCCCTCCCTCCCCCTCCAGCCCTACCCCTACAGTCCAGTGGGTGAGGAAGGACGGTCAGCTGTCCGAGTCTCGTACATTCAGAGATCTGTCTGACCGCCTGCTGCGCTTCAGTAACATCTCAGAGAGCGACGGGGGAGAATACCAGTGTTCAGCCAACAACTTACAGGGCATGGTCACGCACACCTACACCGTCAGCGTCGAAGGTACGGAACATATACGATCTAAACACTCACGCTGAGGTTGTTGCCGTTCTGTGTGTATTCTGTGTGTTCTATGTGTATTCTGTGTGTTCTGTGTGTATTCTGTGTGTTCTGTGTGTATTCTGTGTGTTCTGTGTGTATTCTGTGTGTTCTGTATATATTCTGTGTGTTCTGTGGATATTCTGTGTGTTCAGTGTATATTTAGTGTGTTATGTATATATTCTGTGTGTTCTGTATATATTCTGTGTGTTCTGTATATATTCTGTGTGTTCTGTGCATATTCTGTGTGTTCTGTATATATGCTGTGTGTTCTGTGTGTTCTATGTGTTCTATGTGCGTTGATTGTTCCGTATGATCTTGTTGTTGTTAATGTGTTTTTTTGTAATACTATTGGGTGTTGATGCTATAATTATCTGTTTAATACTATCATATGCTTTATCATTGCATTCTTTATCGTGTAATGTGTATACTGTTGTGTTTTGTGTAGTGTGGTGTGCTCTTGTTTCTAATACTGTGGTGTATATAATACTGTTGATGTATTATGTGTTTTGTCATAGCTGCTCCGTACTGGACCAAGGAGCCAGTGAGCCAGCTTTATGCCCCAGGAGAGACAGTGAGACTGGACTGTCAGGCCGATGGCATTCCCTCTCCTGCTGTCACCTGGAGCATGAATGGAAATCCCATCACAGGTCAGGAATTACACACACACACACACTGTTACACACACATTTGACCTACAGTATGCGCTAACAAGGTTTTACTGCAAACTCAGCAAATTACACCTACTGCAGTTCCTGATCTACATAGGTCAAATTTAGGGTTGGGTTGCTCATTTGAATTTCCTGTCTTTTGGCTATTGCCAACTCTAAATAATTAACTTAAAATGGAGTTTTCATATTTAATATGGCAGTCAGTATTGTGCTTTGGTAGAATGTCTTGCTGACTTGCTGTGTGTGTCCAGGTATAGACCTGGACCCCAGGCGTACTGTGAGAGATGGAGCTCTGATTCTGAGAGATGTGGTCTTCACTGATACAGCAGTCTACCAGTGTCAGGCCCACAACAAACACGGAACCATCCTAGTCAATACCTACATCTTTGTCATCGGTGAGGAGGTGCTCTGTGTGTTTGTGTGGGGTGTGTGCATATGTGTGTTCATGTATTTGTTAACAACAAGTAGGTCGCATTGATAAACCTGTTCCCCGCTATCCTGCTCCAGAGCTGCCGCCTCAGATCCTGAGTGCGGACGGACAGACGTACACGGTCACAGAGGGACAGAAGGCTGTTCTACACTGTCAGACCTTTGGGTCTCCCAGACCTAAAGTTACATGGTGAGACACACCTGTATGAGTTTCTATTATTCTATGAAACTAGCTTATTTAATTAGATTGAGAAAATCTTCCAACAAGGAACAAATGTGTCACTCTTTGCACTCTTTGTATATAGATTAGTTTTTTTTCTACTGTATTATTGACTGTATGTTTGTTTTACTCCATGTGTAACTCTGTGTTGTTGTATGTGTCGAACTGCTTTGCTTTATCTTGGCCAGGTCGCAGTTGTAAATGAGAACTTGTTCTCAACTTGCCTACCTGGTTAAATAAAGGTCAAATAAAAAATAAATAAAAAACTTTCCTCATTGACAACCAGTCAGCCAAAATCCTACCTTGGTCTGTTTAACGGGCATTACAGTTCTGGTGCTTGGTTTTCCATCCTCTCTGGTTGTGTTTTCTGTATAGTCATCTCTATGTATCTCTGTGTATTTCCTATCCAGGGAGGTGGACAATGGCGCGTCTCTACTGGCTGACCCCAGGGTTAACCTGCTGACCAATGGAAGCCTCCAGATCACCAACGTCTCCCACGACGACGAGGGCCTGTACACCTGCTCCATCAGCAACACCAACATGTCAATCAACGCTGAGCTGGAGGTGCTGAGTGAGTAGGCCATGAATCACATACAGGGATGCACATACACACACACACGTATACATAAATGCACACATACCGTATAGACTCATGCTGACTCATTCAATCACATGCACAGCACACACTTATGCACACTAACTCTCTCTCTCTCTCTCTCTCTCTCTCTCTCTCTCTCTCTCTCTAAGCCTGTATCTAATCATGTCTCTCTCTAACCCTCTCTCACAGACAGGACAATGATCCTGTCTCTCTCTAACCCTCTCTCTCGAACAGACAGGACAGTGATCCTGTTTGTCTCTAACCCTGTCTCTCTCACAGACAGGACAATGATCCTGTCTCTCTCTAACCCTCTCTCTCTCTCACAGACAGGACTGTGATCCTGTCTCTCTCTAACCCTCTCTCTCACAGACATGACCGTGATTCTGTCTTTCTCTAACCCTCTCTCTCTCACAGACAGGACAGTGATCCTGTCTCCTCCTGGGACTCTGCGTGTTAGGCCTGGGAAGACGGTCATCTTTACCTGCCTGGCTCAGGTGGACTCCAAACTGGCCCCCCCACACATCCAATGGAGGAGGAGTGGACACAAACTAATGCAGTCGTACGCTGAGGACAAGTAAGGACATGTTTAGTCTGTTACTGAGAAGGCTGTGCGTGTGTCTGTCTTTATGTGCGTGTGCGTGCGTGTGCGTGTGTGTGTGTGACAAGGTAGGAAAACAATAACTTTTTTGAAAAGACAGGGTGTTTTTCAGGTCATGAATTTGTTCAAATGCTATTTTAAGCTTAAGGTTTAGGGTTTTTGGTTTAGGTTTAGGGTTTTTGGGGTTAGGGTTAGTTTAAGGGTTAGGGGTTAGGGAAAATAGGATTTTTAATGGTATAAAAAAAATTACAATCGAAAATGTCCTGAAATTTCATGAAAACACATCTATGTGTGTCGGCACCTGTACGGCTCTTTACAGCATTACACTTATTATTATTTACGGTAAAGGTATACGTCTGACGACGCAATGATAATAATGACGACGGCAATGACAATACTGACAAAGATGTGTCCCTATATACAGGTACACGTTTGAGGGCCCAGACCTGATCGTGGCCAACGTGCAGACAGAGGATGAGGGGGTTTACACCTGTGAGGTTATCACTAACCTGGATATGGCTGAGGCCAGCGGATCCATCACGCTAGTCGGTATGGAAATGTCCCGTTTCAATGTCATATTTCATATGTGGTATGATGCTGCCAGTGCTTCTGTACTGTACTATTATGCAGTGATGCATTAATGTGTTTTAAATAAATTTTCCAATATAGTTGGTATGGAAATGTCCCATGTGAATGGCACAATGTTTGGTATTGGGGTAAACCTCTGTTGTGTTGTACTATGCAGTAATACGTTGATGCTGTGTAGAGTACACAGTGTACTCTAAGTATAACTTACTGTATGCTCTAGTAAGTTCAGAAACATTTTCCACTACACTTGGTATGGAAATATGAACATATGATAACGATAACACCATGTGGCATAATGTTTCTACAGCGTTTGTATTTCTTTCTTTCAATATGTAGTGTCAAGTTGATACTGTGCTGTATGCCTCAACTCGTGCTGAACTGTTAACCTAAATTGATTTATCCCCCACCCCCCCTCTCCAGACCGTCCAGACCCCCCCACCCAGCTCCAGGTCTCTGACCCTAAAGACCGCGGAGTGACTCTCAGCTGGACCGCTGGAGATGACCACAACAGCCCTGTCATAGGTACAGACGTGATACAGAATGAACACAACAGCCAACTTCAGTGCAGCCTTTGACATTATAGATCATACTCTGCTGCTGGCAAAACATATGTGTTATGGCTTTACACCCCATGCTATATTGTGGATAAAGAGTTACCTGTCTAACAGAACACAGAGGGTGTTCTTTAATGGAAGCCTCTCCAACATAATCCAGGTAGAATCAGGAATTCCCCAAGGCAGCTGTCTAGGCTCATTACTTTTTTCAATCTTTACTAATGAATTACCACTGGCTTTGAGGAAAGCCAGAGTGTCTACAAGATGAATGTGGATGGCTCAATAATATACATGTCAGCTACTACAGCGACTGAAATGACTGCAAAACTTAACAAAGAGTTGCAGTTAGTTTCAGAGTGGGTGGCAAGGAATAAGTTAGTCCTAAATATTTCTAAAACTAAAAGCATTGTATTTGGGACAAATCATTCATTAAACCCTAAACCTCAACTACATATTGTAATTAATCATGTGGAAATTGAGCAAGTTGAGGTGACTAAACTGCTTGTAGTTACCCTGGATTGTAAACTGTGAAGGTCAAAACATATTGATACAACAGTAGCTAAGATGGGGAGAAGTCCATGTCCATGATAAGGCGCTGCTCTACCTTCTTGACAGCACTATCAACAAGGCAGGTCCTACAGGCCCTAGTTTTGTTGCACTGTTCAGTCGTGTGGCCAGGTGCCACAAAAAAGGTGCAATTGGTTCAGAGCAGGGCAGCACGGCTGGCCCTTGGATGTACACAGAGAGCTAATATTAATAATATGCATGTTAATCTCTCCTGGCTCAAAGTGGAGGAGAGATTGACTTGACTTGACTTGACATGTTGAACGCAACGAGCTGTCTGTCTAAACTTCTGGCACACACCTCTGACACCCATGCATACCCCACAAGACATGCCACAAGAGGTCTCTTCACAGTCCCCAAGTCCAGAACAGACTATGGAAGGTGCAAAGTACTACATAGAGCCATGACTACATGGAACTCTCTTTCACATTAAGTAACTCATGCAAGCAGTTAAATTAGATTTAAAAAACAGATAAAAAACACCTTATGGAACAGCGGGGACTGTGAAGCAACACAAACATAGGCACAGACAAATGCATACACACACACACACACACACACACAATAGCATACGCACTTTACACACACAAACACATGGATTTTGTACTGTATATATGTGGTAGTGGTGGAGTAAGGGCATGAGGGCCTTGGCATCAGCTATTGGGGATCCATAATAAATACAAAATACAAATACACAACTGACACTGATACTAGATCTGGGTTCAAGTAGGATTTGTTTTCTTCCAAACGCTTGATTGAGCTTGCCTAGCACACTGTAGCCAATGTAATAGCCCCATCATTGCAAACTACAAACCCCGCTCCAGGCAAGCTCAATCAAATGCTAAAAGTATTAAACAAAAATGTAAAAAACTATTTGAACCCAGGTCCAATTGATACTAGATCACCGTGATGCTTTGAACTATAAACCCATAGCTATCATATAATGTATCTCCCCATGGGAGAGTGAGGTCCTGTTTCTAATGTTGTTTTCAGTGTAGATGACCACAGCTGTCCAGGGTTGGGGACAGAATGGACACTGCTGCCTGCCTTTGATAACCAGATCACTTTGAGGCTTTGCACTTTGAATTACCAACCCCATATCGTATCATATTATTTTATTGCATCTCTCCTGAGAACATGAACACTTGCTATCTCATTACATGGACTGTGATTTCTCCATTGTCACATATTACTTCATATCTTCTGCTTAGTGGCATTGACACTGATGGCTGATGGCTGATGCTCTCTCTCTCTCTCTCTCTCTCTCTCTCTCTCTGTCCTTCTCTCCAGAGTTTCGGGTGGAGTTTAAGGATCATGTTTCTAACGAGTGGAGTTGGGAGGAGCTGAAACGTGTCAGTGGAACCAAAGAGAGTGTGAACCTTGCCCTGCAGCCCTATGTGTCCTACCGCTTCCGGGTCATCTCCATCAACGACATGGGGAAGAGTGATCCCAGCATGCCTTCTGACCTTCACAGCACGCCACCTCAAGGTTAGACACACCTATCAAGTGTGTTTGTGTGTGTGTGTGAGCGTAAAAAAATGAAAGGCCTGGTAGTTTCAAGTCATGCACTAGAGTCTTTACATATTAAAGGTATTAAAGGTATTAAAAGGAATTGAAAATAGGGGAGTCAATCATTTTTACCCCTACCATTTTGAGGAGAAAAAAGTATTACTTGTGAAACATAATATCATTCTCTGATCAATTGTATTAGTATAAAACAATATCATTTCCCATTTTTTAGCATACAATACAGCTCAGTATTTGAATGATTTATTTTATACAGTCATCTTTGCTCATCTTTATCAAGGGTGTCAATAACTTTCGGATCTCACTGTACAGAATATAGTGAAACTAGCTCTAATGTGGCTGTTTATTAGTGAAGGGTCATTCGCAAACTAGTAGGCTCTAAGAGCCGGCTCCTGTAGGTAAACGTTGGGAGCTGGCTCGCATATCAGAAGAGCCAAATCTATTTATAAAAATATTAAAAAATTAAAACGTGAATAATCAAAAGATTTAAAAGATTCGAATTAACAAATTCAAAGAACAAAAAAAGAAATAAAATAACATAGGCCTAAATGCTCAAGCGCTCACATTCGTTCCGGCTGTCTGCTCAGACTAACAGCCTCACCTGTTGTTCCTGTCAATCAGACACGCAGTGTCAACCAATGAACCAAAGATGCGTGAGGCAAGGCCGAGCCAACTCACTCACAGTCACACACTTAGCAGCCGAGGAGAGAGAGGAAGGACAGCTGTGAAAACAACAGCTGGAAAATGAGTCGGAAGCACAGTAGCATTTGAATGCATTTTAATAATGTAGACAATGTCAGAGCACAGTGTAGAATCTGCCAAAACAAAATCTCACATAAAGACGGTTCTACGCACAACCTACACCGGCATATGCGAACTGTGCATCCAACTGTGAAGCTAGCTGTAGCGGAGCTTCGAGAAACAAGTTGGCCTGCTAGTGATAGTGGTGGAGCCAGCACCTCCACACGTGGAGATGCGACCCACAGCAACGCAATCTTCTATGGACAAGTTTATGCTAAACGTCTATGTCTGTAGCAAAACAAGGCCAAATTGATATTGCATTGGCTACAATGATGGCCACCGATTTCGAGCCATTTTCGATCATGGAGGACAGAGGTTTTAGAAATTATAGCAATAGTCTAAATCCAATGTACACAATTCCAAGCAGGAAAACCCTTTCAAAATCACTTATATCACAGCTGTACGAGAGCACACAGGCTTCAGTGCGGGAAGGAGTCCAAAAAGCTACTGCAGTTTGCCTTACCACTGACTGCTGGACATCAAGGGTAACCACTTCTTACATGTCGGTTACATGTCACTTCATTGAAGATTTGTCGATGTCTAGCTGTCTTCTGGACTGCTTTGAGTTCAGCGACAGACACACCTCAGAGAACTTGGCAGAGGACCTGTTGAGAGTGGCCAGAGAATGGCAAGTAGATAGAAAAGTGGTCTGTTGTGTTAGCGACAATGCAGCTAACATAACCAAAGCCATGAACATTTTTAAATGGAACCATCATCCATGTCTTGCCCACCCAATCAACCTGATTGTAAGAGATGCTCTGAAGGTGATGAAGCCCACTGTGGACAAAGTTAAAGCAGCTGTGGAATACTTCCACAGGAGCACAGTAGGTGCTGAAAAACGAAAATGCCAGATGGGGATGCCTGAGCTGAGGCCTAAACAAGACTGCACTACAAGGTGGAATTCAACATTTTATATGTTGAAGCGGTTTCTTGAGTCAAAGGATGCCATCATCTCTACCCTGGCCATTGTCAATGCACCTGTTGATGCTCTGACCCAAGAGGAATGGGAGGTGGTGGAGGAGGTGTGCAGAGTCCTGGAACCCTTTGAGCAGGTCACTGTGGAGATCAGTGGAGAGAGGTACAGTAGGCAGTTATTACTACATCATTATTTAATACAGTATTATATATGTATATGAGCAGTAGATGAGAATGTAGTATCAGTAGACAAAACATGAACCTGAACTAATAAGTTACTGTTCTCTCTTTTCAGCTGTGACAGCCTCAAAAATGATACTGCAGACCCATACTGTGTAAGGGTCTGCAGTGAATCACAGCCAGCCGCCAGAGAGAAGCAAATGTAAACACAGGACGTGACAGAGTTGATGGACACCCTATGTTCATCAATGGACAGAAAGTTCCACAGAATGGAATATAATCACATGCTATCAGAAACCTCTGCACTTGACCCCAGGTTTAAGAAGTTAGCCTTCAGTGATGCCAGAGCGATGGATGAGGCTCTTCAAAGAATAACCTCAGCAGCAGGGAGGGACAGCCCCAGCAGTCAGCTGGCTCAGGCACCAGGGCAACAGGAAGAAGAGGGATCAGATGGAGCAGAAGCACCAGCAGTAGTGCCACAAACGCCTGCTGTTTGGATGCTCTTTGACGAGAGAGCATCTGGGGAAGTAGCACGAAGGAATCCCTCAGCAGATGCCATAATGGAGGTCCGATCCTATTTGGAGGAGCCCCTCCAAAGATCTGCAGATCCTCTGAGATGGTGGAAGAACAAGGCCTCTGTCTACCCACAGCTTACTAAAGTCATGACAGGGAGACTCTGCATAGTGGCCACATCCATTCCATCTGAGAGGGTCTTCTCAAAAACAGGACAAATAATTACTATGAGAAGAAACCGCATCAGCCCCTCGAAAGTGAGGCAGCTTGCATTTCTGAATGCAAATCTCTCATAAAAGCAAAATATGGTCAGCATTGCTGTGTGCTGCTGGTTATAACATGGCAATAAAGAAGAGAGAGAAAAGAGGGGCCAGTTTAATGTTTTAAGGGGGATGCTGAAGTTTTGCACATTGTTATTTATTTTTCTTTGATATGGTGCAATATTCTATTATTATGTTGTTCAGATTGTATTTGTTTTGAATTGTTACATTTATATGCACTTTGTTTATATACATTAAAACAGTTATACTTTAAATGCACATGTGTAATAGCATCCTTCTTTTTTACATTGATTTAAATTTGTGGGATGCTGCAGTTTTGGAAATTGCTATTTATTTTTCTTTGTTATGGTGCAATATTCTATTATGCTGTTCAGATTGTATTCGTTTTGAATGGTTAGATTTATATGCACATTGTTTATATACATTAAAAAGTTGTACTTTAAATGCAAATGTTTAATAGCATTCTTTTTCATAACAAACCAATGCATTTTTAAATACATTGTGATCCTCTTAAGGATCTGCCCCTTTTTTTCAATTTTCGCCTAAAATGACATACCCAAATCTAACTGCCTGTAGCTCAGGCCCTGAAGCAAGGATTTGCAAATTCTTGGTACCATTTGAAAGGAAACACTTTGAAGTTTGTGGAAACGTGAAAGGAATGTAGGAGACTATAACACAATAGGTCTGGTAAAAGATAATACAAAGAAAAAAACAACCGTTCTTTTGTAATTTCTTTTGAAATGCAAGAGAAAGGCCATAATGTATTATTCCAGCCAAGGTGCAATTTGTATTATTCCAGCCAAGGTGCATTGTAGCCGTTTCAGACTGATCCAATGAACCATTGCATTTCTGTTCAAAATGTTGCATCAAAACTGCCCAAATGTGCCTCATTTGTTTATTAATAACTTTTCATGTTCAAAATTGTGCACTCTCCTCAAACAATAGCATGGTATTATTTCACTGTAATAGCTACTGTTAATTGGACAGTGCAGTTAGATTAACAAGAATTGAAGCTTTCTGCCAATATCAGATATGTCTATGTCCTGGGAAATGTTCTTGTTACTTACAACCTCATGCTAATCGCATTAGCCTACGTTAGCTCAACCGTCCCGTGGAAGGGACACCGATCCCGAATAAGTTTTAAGGTAGAGTATGATTTCATTTGTTAATTTAATTAGAATTGTTTTAACACCAATCATAGTCAAACTAATACAAAAAATACAAAACATATTTTTTAAAGAGCCGTTTGGGGTGAGCTGAGCCAAACGAGCCGGCTCACTGAAAAGAGGCGGAATGCCCATCACTACTGTTTATGAAACTAGCTCCCAACTAACCAAAGCTATTCAATGGAGTTTCAGTGTTTCAGAAGCATGCAGTCAGTGGAACCAGAGTTTATTTGTTCACACGGCCACATATGGACTACATCTTCCTACTAAATACATTCCCAATTTTGGCATTCCCGTTCCTGCTTACATCTAGCAAAATACTTTCATTTTCCAAGCTGTTTGAAAAATGTTCAGTGGTTACCTCTTCTTGTGTTTTTTACACACACTCTACTGAGCAGAAGAGACACTGAAGAGAGAGACATGAGGAGAAGTCTCTAATCCTGCATCTCAGTTTTCCATTCCTAGATTTGAGTATGACACACTCTTACCCGGGTCATCTCTTTTAGTCTTTTTCATGTTGGCATCATTCTCGCAGCGAGCCTTTTAAAGTCATTTTCCCCGACGTTTGCAGAGATCACATTCACAGTAAACATTCTCGCAATGAGCCTTTTAAAGTAATTTTCCCCGACGTTTGCAGAGATCACATTCACAGTAAACACTACCCATGTGGGTTCAATAACAACACTTATGTCTGTTATAGTGCTATAACACAAGATTGATTCCCAACCTTTGACTTGTTTAGATGTAGCAACAGTTGTATGACCCAGACAGCACAAACGGCAAATGTTCTGACCTATTGTGTCATAGAGAGTCACAGGAGAGCAAACATCGGAGTGTATAAAAGACTGGAACTAGACTTGGCACCATTGAAACAACAACAGTCTGTGAGAAAGACTTTCTGTACAGAGACGAAGAGGGACATATTGAGACATTATAGTGACACGTTGAGATATGATGCTTGAGGTGTGTCAAATCAAATCAAATTGTATTGGTCACATACACATGGTTGGCAGATGTTAATGCGAGTGTAGCGAAATGCTTGTGCTTTTAGTTCTGACCGTGCAGTAATATCTAACAAGTAATCTAACAATTTCACAACAACTACCTTATACACACAAGTGTAAAGGAATGAATAAGAATATGTAGATATAAATATATGGATTAGTGATGGCCGAACGCCATAGGCAAGATGCTGTAGATGGTATAGAGTACAGTATATCCATATGAGATGAGTAATGTAGGGTATGCAAACATTATATAAAGTGGCATTGTTTAAAGTGACTAGTGATACATTTATTACATCCAATTTTGAATTATTAAAGTGGCTAGAGATTGAGTCAGTATGTTGGCAGCAGCCACTCAATGTTAGTGATGGCTGTTTAACAGTCTGATGGCCTTGAGATAGAAGCTGTTTTTCAGTCTCTCGGTCCCAGCTTTGATGCACCTGTACTGACCTCGCCTTCTGGATGATAGTGGGGTGAACAGGCAGTGGCTCGGGTGGTTGTTGTCCTTGATTATCTTTTTGGCCTTCTTCTGACATTGGGTGGTGTAGGTGTCCTGGAGGGCAGATAGTTTACCCCCGGTGATGCGTTGTGCAGACCTCACTACCCTCTGGAGAGCCTTATGGTTGTGGGTGGAGCAGTTGCCGTACCAGGCGGTGATACAGCCCGACAGGATGCTCTCGATTGTGCATCTGTAAAAGTGTGTGAGTGTTTGTGGTGAAGCCTAATTTCTTCAGCCTCCTGAGTTTGAAGAGGCGCTGTTGCGCCTTCTTCACCACGCTGTCTGTGTGGGTGGACCATTTCAGTTTGTCCGTGATGTGTACTCCGAGGAACTTAAAACTTTCCACCTTCTCCACTACTGTCCCGTCGATGTGGATAGGGGGTGCTCCCTCTGCTGTTTCCTGAAGTCCACGATCATCTCCTTAGTTTTGTTGACGTTCAGTGTGAGGTTACTTTCCTGACACCACACTCCGTGTGTCATTGCTGTCCTGGGCTTTCTCCCTTTTACCTCCTGAGATCATTGGAGCAGCACAGCCTCAATCAGATTCTGGGTGTCTATTGCTGAGAGTTCAGACCGTCCTTCCTGTGAGTTAATGCTGATGTTATCACACAGTGCATGGATAATCCAAAATTACATCTAGAATCGGCTTCCTATTTCGCATCAAAGCCTCCTTCACTCACCCTGCCAAACATACCCCCCGTAAAAGTGACTATCCTACCGATCCTCGACTTCGGCGATGTCATTTACAAAATAGCCTCCAACACTCTACTCAGCAAACTGGATGCAGTCTATCACAGTGCCATCCGTTTTGTCACCAAAGCCCCATATACCACTCACCACTGCGACCTGTATGCTCTCTCGTTGGCTGGCCCTCGCTACATATTCGTCGCCAGACCCACTGGCTCCAGGTCATCTATACGTCTTTGCTAGGTAAAGCTCCGCCTTATCTCAGCTCACTGGTCACCATAACAACACCCACCCGTAGCACGCGCTCCAGCAGGTATATCTCACTGGTCATTCCCAAAGCCAACACCTCCTTTGGCCGCCTTTTCTTCCAGTTCTCTGCTGCCAATGACTGGAACGAATTGCAAAAATCGCTGAAGTTGGAGACTTATATCTCCCTCTTTAAGCATCAGCTATCTGAGCAGCTTACCAATCGCTGCAGCTGTACACAGCCCATCTATAAATAGCCCATCCAACTATCTACCTCATTTCCATATTATATTGATTTACTTTTTTTTGCTCTTTTGCACACCAGTATTTCTACTTGCACATCATCATCTGCACATCTATCACTCCAGTGTTAATTTGCTAAATTGTAATTACTTCGCTACTATGGCCTATTTATTGCCTTACCTCCTTACGCCATTTGCACACACTGTATATAGATTTTTCTATTGTGTTATTGACTGTACGTTTGTTTATCCCTTGTGTATCTCTGTGTTGTTGTTTTCTTTGTCGCACTGCTTTGCTTTATCTCGGCCAGGTTGCAGTTGTAAATGAGAACTTGTTCTCAACTGGCCTACCTGGTTAAATAAAGGTGAAATATATATATATTTTTTAATTAAAGGTCTCTTGTGCCTGTTAGTACAGAACAACTCCCTTGACGTCACCCAGTTCCATGACTTCAGAGGAACATGCTTCAGGATCATCTCTAACTTGACTCTGCATGACAATAACACATGGAACTCAGTGATACCTGTCCATGTTACTGAGGTCCTCCTGACAACATGCCCAGACTGTCTCCTCACTCTGCAGAGAAGCACTGAGGCTGGGAAGCCCTACAACTCTCCAAAACTCTTTGAGTAGGTGAAGGGAGCTCGTTCACTGCTGTGGAACCAACAAGTACAATACGGTTTCTTGCAGCTTCGCTGGGATTGGCATGGGGTATTGGGGGGTCCGTTGATAGATTTTGACCATTTGTTTTGGATTTGTTATGTCTTACTCATGTTAGGAAGAATTTTGGTCCAAATTGGATGTTGGGTACTATATTTATTGATTATTGTCTAAATCCTATGAATTAATGTGGCAATTTTGGGTGCAATCAATTAGCTAATTTCTCAGATCAAATTATTTATCAACAAAATAATGTTGTAGGAATGCTTACCTTATCGGTTTCTAACTACAGAAATGATTTCAGAACAATCTTAGTGGGTGTCATGGCTTGCTGAAATGACATGGAATGACTCACATGACAATGTCCGCTCACTGTTTTGCTGCTGCCAAACGTGATCATTTAATAAAGCTTCGGTGATTCAGATTTCATTCAAGGTTTCATGAGCAAAACCCTTTATTGATCGGCTTGGCTACTTGGCGAATGCATTGGGCAAGATGCATTGGGCAGCTATGCTTGGTTTTTAAGCAAATGAAGCAAAAACAATTTGTTTTTAATATTTCTAAATATGAGGTTCACAGGCACAAAAAGGACATGGGCACTGTGCGCCATTGGCCGGATAGGCTGCGCTTCCACTCTCAAAATCCATGCCATTACCAACTGTGTTACCGCTAAGACCTGCTTTTGGAAGGTCTTAAATCTCCCCATTTGTGCTGCCTGAAATGTGCACATTGGTGCGTGTTTTTAAGGACACAGCTCAGATATTGTCACCCCTCCCACCTGATGCATGACAGGTAAATTGCCAAATGTGTTGCAATGGTTTCCTGTCACGTTTCTTAAAAGTGACACAGTAAATAATATCACATTATGTATCATTGTAATCAGTAGACTTCCGGGAAGACTTAATTAAAAGGTCACTTTGTATTTAATCCATAATCAAAATTTGACTGCGATTTCTTATGGTTTCTCATCATTGTTGGATCTGGATGATAGAAAAAACAAAGGCCATATGGTTTTGGTTGCTGAATAAATTAGTTCCCCAAGCCAATACATATATTTTAAGCTATTTTGGGGCCATATAGATCCAACTCAGGAGAAGCCATGAACCACAACGAAATGTAGATAAATGCAGGCTTTGATGAAATGGCACCTTTTTTTTACAAGTATGCACATTTTTATACCAAAAGTGAACAATATGGTCTTTCTGGACTAGTAGTGAATCTGGACTAGTAGTGAATATACTGTATTATTATCTGCATGTAGACCTACAGTCCTTCCTAACATGGATTGAACATCAAAACGTTCTCTATCTGCAGGGTCAGGGAGTAACGGTTACGTTACCAGCAAAAATATTGTAATCAGATTACAGATACCTTTGAAAAACTAGATGATTACTTCATGGATTACTTTTAAATTCAGAAAGGATGTTTGCAAAACAATACATTATGGCAGCTTTCTGTTTTCTCAATGACATTCAATTCAGCATTAAAAAAAAAAGACGCACGTTTCAGTTTGTTCCACCTGAGTCTGAGTCTGACCACAAGACAGAGACCACTATGATGACACACCAAATGCGTTTGATGGATCCTTTTTTTGTCTTCTTCTAATTCCTCTTAAGGGGAAAGCAATCCAAAAGTAACTGAAAGTAATCCGATTTTGGGTAATCCAAAAATTCCGTAACTGATTACAATTTTGGACAGGTAACTAGTAACTGTAACAGATGACATTTAGAAAGTAACCTACCCAACTCTGTATATCGATTTGGGATTCCACCCCTTTGCCCCCTCTACAGCTCCAGACAACAACCCTGAGGATGTGAGGAGTGAGTCTACAGACCCAGACACCCTGGTCATCACATGGGAGGTAAGACTCTTTCTTATGTTAGACTGTTCTGCCACCTTTTACATGAATGTTCCACCGAAACTGGAAAATGTGTACATTAAAAAAGAATGGGAGAAAAATGTTGAAAAGGCAGAAAATGGTAGGCTAAACTTGTGTACCTGAAGCTCATCCCAAAAGGGGATTGTGTGTACTCACATTCTGATTGGCTCCTGTCCCGGTCTGTCACTCTGTCACAGGAAATGGACAGGCGTGTATTCAATGGACCGGAGTTCCACTACAAGGTGTTCTGGAGGAGGGTAGTAGGTGATGGCCCCACCTGGCACTCTAATGTCACCACTGAGCCACCGTACATCGTTACTGAAGTGGGCAACTTCTCAGCCTTCGAGATCAAAGTACAGGCTGTCAATCAGAAAGGGGAGGGACCTGAGCCAGACCCTGTCATTGGCTACTCCGGAGAGAATGGTGAGATGTTGTTTTAGAATTCTGGCTTTCTTTAATGATCTCTCTTTCTTTCTCTCTCTCCCCTCTCTATCTTTCTTTATCACTCTCTCTGACTCTCTCACAGACTCTCTCTATATCTCTTTCTCTTCTCTCTTTCCGTTCTCTTTCTCCTCTCTCTCTGTCTTTCTCTCTCCCTCTCCCTCTGTCTCTATTCCCTACTCTCTCTTTCTCTCGCTCTCTCAATTAAATTCAATTCAAGGGGCTTTACTGGCATGGGAAACATATGTGAACATTGCCAAAGCAAGTGAAGTAGATAATATACAAAAGTGAAATAAACAATACAAATAAACTGTAAACATTACACTCACAGTGTAATATCTAATCAAGCCTCTCTCTCTCCTCTTTATCTCCCTCTAATGACTATCAATTAGTCTATTGTGTTTAGGTCTACTGGTAAACAGTACAATAATAAGCACTCAAGTGATTATGATGCTGAGCAAGATAATGGCTATCTCTCTTTTCTCTTCTCTCCTCTCTCTCTCTGCATCCCTCCCTCCCTCCCTCCCTCCTCCATACAGTCCCCCTGGAGGCTCCTATGGATGTGGGTGTGGTGCTGCTCAACAGTACAGCCATCAGGGTAACATGGGCAGCAGTGGACAGAGATACTGTCAGAGGACACCTATTGGGATATAAGGTACTTGCAGGTCATTCATTGTTTGTGTCCAGCTCTGGCACTTAGTGGTTACGTTTTTCTCATTTTCACCTGTGACCCCTGTAACCTCTTCCCTAATATGTGTGTCAGATAAACATCATAAACATTACGTTATGGTTACATAGATAACCCATTATAACCTCTTCCCTCCTGGATGTTCCTGACGAGGTTTGGCTCTAGGTGCCACTTAACGGGCCGCACACATTACACATCATGAACATGACATTATAGCTACATAAAGGTACATAGAGCATTATTAACCCATTATAACTCCTTCTATCCACCAGATCCACCTGACAAGGTTCGGCTCCAGGGGCCACCACCGGGGCCGGAGGGCCAGAGAGCCAGAGAGCAGCATGGTGGTGGAGACAGGGGCCAACGAGGAGAAGAGTGTCCTGGGGGGCCTTAGACCCTACTCCCACTACGCCCTCACTGTCACTGTGTTCAACAGCAAGGGAGAGGGGCCCCCCTCCGACCCCCCCCTGTCCTTCAGTACCGATGAGGGAGGTGAGAGAAAGAAGGGAGAGGGAGAAAGAGAGTGGGTGAGGTGAGGTGAAGGACAGGAGAGGGAGGGGGAGATGGAAGGGAGGTGGTGGAGGGAGAGGAGGGGAGGGTGGCATTTTGAGTGAGAGGTAAATGGAGCAGAAGGCGAGATGAGGGAGGGAGATGGGAAAGAATGGATGGGTGAAATAGAAAACAGGTCAAATAAAGCAAAGTGCCATTACATTTGGGGGGGGGATGAAAAGATCACAAAAAGAGATACTTAAACTAAATACAAGAATGGGCTTTGATGCGTGTGTAATGGAGACAGATAGAGATAGTGTGCGCTGCAGTGGAAGCGTATCTAATCAAGCCTGTCTGTGTCCCTGTCAGCTCCTGGCCCCCCCATGTCTCTCCACCTGGAAAGCCCTGCAGAGACAGAGATGACCCTTCACTGGACCCCCCCTGCTCAGCCCAACGGGGTTCTCAAAGGATACCTGCTGCAGTATCAACAGAGTGGGTATCTTTCTTTCTTCACCTCTCCCTCTTTCTGTCTGTCTTTCTATCTTTGTCGTCTATGGTACCTATACCTCCATCTACACCTTCATTATACATGCTTCTCTGTCTTGTAAAAAGACAATATTGCTTCTTGACAAGTCAATAGCAATCTTCTCACTGAACATCGGTGACACTGACATATTGTTGATGTATCACCAGTCACTACTGCAGATGGCTAGTGGTAATACTATCAATCAATCAATAATTAGCCGTCCATACTTCAGACTCAGAGCATCAATGCTAAATCAACATCCCTAAGTCTAATCCAGAGACAAACTTCAAACGTTATAGATTAAGTCCAAGGTAGTCTCTCCCCCGACATACATTTCCCCTCTCTGAGACCGCACGCGACTCTAAATCAGAGACAAACCTATAACATAATTGATGTACCGTGATTGATTGACTGTTCCTCTATCTCTTTCTGTAGTCGTGGAGAGTGATGACAGCCCGGTGCAGGTGGAGACCATAGACGACCACACGCTGACCAAACTGACCTTGAAGCAGCTGGACCCCAAGAGCCGTTACCGCTTCTACCTGAGAGGGCGCACCTCGGCCGGGGACGGAGAGCCCATTACAAGGGAGGGCGCCACCACGCTGGACGGAGGTACTACTGCAGGAGGATTAGAATTAAATGCATTTTTCTTCTTTATTGGCCATGCAATGTGGAATTTTGTCATCGGCTTCACACACATAAAAACAAACATGAAAACAATCTGTTTACTGGCATGTTTATCACAATGTTATTACATTGTGGAGAATTAGGGCTTAAGAAATATTATTACACTGAGTTGGTTAACATTAACAGGATGCGGCTCCATTTGTTGGTGCAAAACTGATCATTTTAAATTGTGAAGGGAGGGTAACAGAGATTATAATTACCCCTTCTCAACCCATTCCAGCTCCTCCGTCCAACATCAGCTTGTCTGTAGGAGAGAAGTCTGTTAACCTGAGCTGGGTGCCAGGCCAGAGACACAGGAGTGTGGGCTTCCAGGTCCAGTACCTCAACAAGAACAGTAAGCTACCAGCCGACCAACAGTAGGCCTTTGGGAAAACCAAACACATTTGTCACTTTTTTCACTCCCTTGTCTGTAAGCAATAAATAAATATATACACTAACGTTCAAAGGTTTGGGGTCACTTAGAAATATCCTTGTTTTTTAAAGAAAAGCACATTGTTTGTCCATTAAAATAACATCAAATTGATCAGAAATACAGTGTTGACATTGTTAATGTTGTAAATGACTATTACATTTTAAACATGTAATCGAACACACAAATGCTGATGCTCCAGATACTCAACTAGTCTAAAGAAGGACAGTTTTATTTCTTCTTTAATCAGAACAACAGTTTTCAGCTGTGCTAACATAATTGCAAAAGGGTTTTCTAATGATCAGTTAGCCTTTTAAAATGATAAACTTGGTTTAGCTAACGCAACGTGTCATTGGAACACAGGAGTGATGGTTGCTGATAATGGGCCTCTGTACGCCTATGTAGATATTCCATAAAAAAACTGCAGTTTCCAGCTACAATAGTCACTTACAACATTAGCAATGTCTACACTGTATTTCTGATCATTTTGATGTTATTTTAATCGACAACAAAATGTTGCTTTTCTTTCAAAAACAAGGACGTTTCTAAGTGACTCCAAACTTTTGAACGGTTGTATATATATTTTGTCTATTTCCGTGTGTGAACCACCCTCTAATTGTTTTACTTAATAAATACATAGAACGAATAGAATAAACAAATAAATGGTTTAATTGGTCTCCAGGCGGTGGAAAGTGGAAGCAGTCTGAGAAGCTGAACTCGTCCCAGTCATTCTACCAGCTGAAGGGTCTAACCCCAGGATCACAGTACCGGCTCAGATTTACCTTCAGCAACAACACCTTCTGGGAGACGGAGATCAGGACCGAGGGAGCAGGTAGACCTGCAGTAGCACACACACACACACCTAGATACACACCGCGATACACACCGCACACATGATTCACTTTCAACAATAACAGCTTCTGAGAACAGAAGACAACACACACACAATGACGCAGGCACACCAGAGGAGGCTGATGGGAGGAGCTATAGAAGGACGGGTTCATAGTATTGGCTGGAATGGAATAAATGGAACGGAGTCAAACGTGGTTTCCATATGTTTGATATCGTTCCATGTATTCCATTTCAGCCATTACTATGAGCCCGTCCTCCTATAGCTCCTCCCACTAGCCTCCCCTGACACACACACAGCCTCCTCTGGGCCCACTGCTTGCATCTGACAGCAGCACTCTGCTGCAGCTCTATCAGTGTGAAGTGCTTTTATTTTAAATGTCCTAGATGAACGAGACTAAATGTCAAAGCATTCAGCCGCTAAATGAAATGCTCCATTAGTGGTATTTGTTTGGGGCATTGGACTGTATTGCCTACATCTCTAGTGTAATGTCTGTTAGGTTAAGTCTGTGTGTGTGTGTGTGTGTGTGTGTGTCGACTGAGCCCCGTGTGTAAGCTCCAGATCCACTCTCACTCTTCTTAATCTCTTTCTCTTCCTTTCATCCTTTCTTTCATCCCCCATCCCTCTCTCTCCGATCCCTCCCTCCCTGCTCTCTCGTTCTTTCTCTGTATAGGAGTGGTGGATGTGCAGACAGGCTTTGCTACTCAGGGCTGGTTCATTGGGCTCGTGAGCGCTATCGTGCTGTTGCTGCTGGTACTGCTCATCCTCTGCTTCATCAAGAGGAGCAAGGGGGGAAAGTATTCAGGTAGGGCTAAATATAGCAACATGCACCAGACAAATACCAGACAAACCACGTCAGGTCTAACAAACCACGCATTCGGAAAGTATTCAGACCCCTTGACTTTTTCCACATTTTGTTACCTTACAGCCTTATTCTAAAATGTATTAAATAAATGTTTTTCCTCCTCAATCTACACACAATAACCCACAATGACAAAGTGAAAACAGGTTTTTTGACATTTTTGCTCATTTATAAAAATAAAATAAAAATCTTATTTACATAAATCCTCTTAAGGATCGGACCCTTTTTTCAATTTTCGCCTAAAATGACATACCCAAATCTAACTGCCTGTAGCTCAGGACCTGAAGCAAGGATATGCATATTCTTGATAACATCTGAAAGGAAACACTATGAAGTTTGTGTAAATGGGAAATTAATGTAGGTGAATATAACACATTAGATCTGGTAAAAGATAATACAAAGAAAAAAACATGCGTTTTCTATTTTCTTTTTTTCATCTTTGAAATGCAAGAGAAAGGCCATAATATAATATTGCAGTTTAGACACAATTTAGATTGTGGCCACTAGATGGCAGCAGTGAGTGTGCAAATTTTCAGATTGATCCAGTGAAGCTTTGCAATACTGGACAATATTTTGTATCAAGTCTGCCGAATTGGTCAATTGATACATTTTCAAGTACATAACTATAGAGAACACACAAAAAGTATATGGTAATACAAAATGTAAGTTTACACACTCCCAGAAATGTCTTACATGATGGATCATTATCTTATATACTAACCTTCACACATCTAGATGGCCGGGCGGGGTGGGTGTGGAGCCAGAGACAGCAGGGGTTCAAACTGTAGAACCCAGTTCCTACATTTGAATATAAAAATGGATTTTTTCAAACAAAACTACGCTACATTTTATCTCTGGGACCCTCAGGATGACAAATCAGAGCAAGATTACTGAATGTAACTACATTATTTACCTTCAGAGGTGAATGTATCAAACCAGTTGCCGTGATATGTTTTTTGTTGTTGTGCACTCTCCTCAAACAATAGCATGGTATTTTTTCACTGTAATAGCTACTGTAAATTTGACAGTGCAGTTGGATTAACAATAATCTAAGCTTTCTGCCCATATAAGACATGTCTATGTCCTGGAAAGTTTGCTGTTACTTACAACTGTCATGCTAATCACATTAGTGCTCGTTAGCTCAACCGTCCCGGTATAGGGACACCGATCCCCGTAGAGAATACGTATTCTGAATCTTTGCTATGAGACTCGAAATTTAGCTCAGGTGCATCCTGTTTCCATTGATCATCCTTGAAATGTTTCTACAACTTGATTGAAGTCCACCTGTGGTAATTTCAATTGATTGGACATGATTTGGAAAGGCACACACCTGTCTATATAAGGTCCCACAGTCGACAGTGCATGTCAGAGAAAAAAAACAAGCCAAGAAGTTGAAAGAATTGTCCGTAGAGCTCTGAGACAGGATTGTGTCAAAGCACAGATCTGTGGAAGGGTACCAAAACATTTCTGCAGCTTTGAAGGTCCCCAAGAATACAGTGGCCTCCATCATTCTGAAATGGCTGAAGTTTGGAACCACCAAGACTCTTCCTAGAGCTGGCCACCCGGCCAAACTGAGCAATTGGGGAGAAGGGCCTTGGTCAGGGAGGTGACCAAGAACCTGATGGTCACTGTGACAGAGCTCTAGAGTTCCTCTGTGTAGATGGGACAATCTTCCAGAAGGACAACCATCTCTGCAGCACTCCACCAATCAGGCCTTTATGGTAGAGTGGCCAGACAGAAGCCTTTCCTTAGTAAAAGGCACACAACAGCCCGCTTGGAGTTTGCCAAAAGGCACCTAAAGACTCTCAGACAACGAGAAACAAGATTCTCTGTTCTGATGAAACCAAGATTGAACTCTTTGGCCTCAATGCCAATGTCACGTCTGGAGGAAACCTGACACCATCCCTACAGTGAAGCCTGGTGGTGGCAACATCATGCTGTGGGGAAGTTTCAGCAGCAGGGACTGGGAGACTAGTCAGGATCGAGGGAAAGATGACAAGAGCAAAGTACAGAGAGATCCTTTATGAAAACCTGCTCCAGAGTGCTCAGGACCCTAAGCACACAGCCAAGAAAAGGCTGGAATGGCTTCGGGACAAACCTCAATGTCCTGGAGTGGCCCAGCCAGAGCCCGGACTTGAACCCGATCTAACATCTCTGGAGAGACCTGAAAATAGCTGTGCAGTGATACTCCCCGTACAACCTGACAGAGCTTGAGAGGATCTGCAGGGAAGAATGGTCGAAACTCCCCAAATACAGGTGTGCCAAGCGTCATATCCAAGAAGACTCAAGGCTGTAATCGCTGCCAAAGGTGCTGAGTAAAGGGTCTGAACACTGATGTAAATGTGATATTTCAGTTTTTTTGTTATAAATTTGCAAAAATGTCTAAAAACAATTTTAGAATAAGGCTGTAAAGTAGCAAAATGTGGAAAACAGTACTTTCTGAATGCACTGTATACTGTAGAATGTATCTAAGAACCATCTAATGAGTGAACATTTAGTTAATCTGAAACATTCTTACGAGAGTTTAAAAACAACATTTATTTATTTTTGCCTGTATTAAAATCAAGTTTTAAAACAAGGGATTCCTGCATAGCTACAGTGGGGCAAAAAAGTATTTAGTCAGCCACCAATTGTGCAAGTTCTCCAACTTAAAAAGATGAGAGAGGCCTGTAATTTTCATCATAGGTACACTTCAACTATGACAGACGAAATGAGAAAAAGAAATCCAGAAAATCACATTGTAGGATTTTTAATTTATTTATTTGCAAATTATGGTGGAAAATAAGTATTTGGTCAATAACAAAAGTTTATCTCAATACTTTGTTATATACCCTTTGTTGGCAATGACAGAGGTCAAACGTTTTCTGTAAGTCTTCACAAGGTTTTCACACACTGTTGCTGGTATTTTGGCCCATTCCTCCATGCAGATCTCCTCTAGAGCAGTGATGTTTTGGGGCTGTCGCTGGGCAACACGGACTTTCAACTCCCTCCAAAGATTTTCTATGGGGTTGAGATCTGGAGACTGGCTAGGCCACTCCAGGACCTTGAAATGCTTCTTCTGAAGCCACTCCTTCGTTGCCAGGCGGTGTGTTTGGGATCATTGTCATGCTGAAAGACCCAGCCACGTTTCATCTTCAATGCCCTTGCTGATGGAAGGAGGTTTTCACTCAAAATCTCCACGATACATGGCCCCATTCATTCTTTCCTTTACACGGATCAGTCGTCCTGGTCCCTTTGCAGAAAAAACAGCCCCAAAGCATGATGCTTCCACCCCCATGCTTCACAGTAGGTATGGTGTTCTTTGGATGCAACTCAGCATTCTTTGTCCTCCAAACACGACGAGTTGAGTTTTTACCAAAAAGTTATATTTTGGTTTCATCTGACCATATGACATTCTCCCAATCCTCATCTGGATCATCCAAATGCTCTCTAGCAAACTTCAGACGGGCCTGAACATGTACTGGCTTAAGCAGGGGACACGTCTGGCACTGCAGGATTTGAGTCCCTGGCGGCGTAGTGTGTTACTGATGGTAGGCTTTGTTACTTTGGTCCCAGCTCTCTGCAGGTCATTCACTAGGTCCCCGTGTGGTTCTGGGATTTTTGCTCACCGTTCTTGTGATCATTTTGACCCCACGGGTGAGATCTTGCGTGGAGCCCCAGATCGAGGAAGATTATCAGTGGTCTTGTATGTCTTCCATTTCCTAATAATTGCTCCCACAGTTGATTTCTTCAAACCAAGCTGCTTACCTATTGCAGATTCAGACTTCCCAACCTGGTGCAGGTCTACAATTTTGTTTCTGGTGTCCTTTGACAGCTCTTTGGTCTTGGCCATAGTGGAGTTTGGAGTGTGACTGTTTCAGGTTGTGGACAGGTGTCTTTTATACTGATAACAAGTTCAAACAGGTGCCATTAATACAGGTAACGAGTGGAGGACAGAGGAGCCTCTTAAAGAAGAAGTTACAGGTCTGTGAGAGCCAGAAATCTTGCTTGTTTGTATGTGACCAAATACTTATTTTCCACCATAATTTGCAAATAAATTCATTAAAAATCCTACAATGTGATTTTCTGGATTTTTCTTCCTCATTTTGTCTGTCATAGTTGAAGTGTACCTATGATGAAAATTACAGGCCTCTCTCATCTTTTTAAGTGAGAGAACTTGCACAATTGGTGGCTGACTAAATACTTTTTTGCCCCACTGTATAAAATATGACTTTAGTTTTGACACAGCCAGATCAACAGTCGGGGTGTCATGGAAATTACCACAAGGGACTCAAAGTCCCAGATCACATAGACAATTCCCAGAAATGCCTATAGACAGCTGTCGGTGGGGCTTCTCTATCCTCACTCAGTAGTCCCAGACTACTCTGGTCTCCCAGAGACCATGGTACCTTTCTAGTAGTCCCAGGCTACAGTGGTCCCAGACCACATAGACGTCATTTCATTTTTATGTTTAGTTTTATTGGTTTTATTATTTTTGTATTGTTTTTATACAAATTCATTTAAATTGACTTACTGAAATCAGTTGACATGTCCCTCAACTGTTAACGGATGATATGTCTCCTCCTGGGCAGCTCGCAGTAAGGGTCTGGTCTGGGCAGGTCCTCGTCGTCTTCTGGTCAGACGGGAATTTCCCTCGCGCTTGATAAAATGCGCCACCAGTTTTCCTCGCAGACCCTCACTGAAAATCTCTGCAGGCAGAATCAATCATCTAGTTAACTGTGACGCCAAATTGTAGTGGAAATGACCACAAGGGACTCAAAGTCAAACTTAAATGAATCAGTCTTTATTATCAGCAAGTTGGAGAGATTCCAGCAAACTTAATGCACCATAGTACATGTCGGTTGGGAGCTCCGCCGGGGCAGTCCCGTTAGTTCACTTATATACTGCTTACACAGACCAGTTATATTTGCACAATTTAGCTTATTCATAATTAATTCATCCTTAACGTTTGGTTACTGTATGTGACCGACCAATACCTCACAAGGCTTCTTGAGGTCACAGTCACCTGCACGAACCAAGATAGAGGGAGAGGAGATGCTGTGTACAATTCAATGCTATCTCTTCAGACAACTACATTTTCCCTCACAGGGGCAATAGCATACATAATAGTATCATCCGCGTATAGATTGTACAATTTTTTACAGATTGACCAATGGTGTTTATACTGTTTAAATAGTGTTTATTTATGTACTTAATGAAATTCAGACTTAACCCTATCCATCACGATGGGCCTGAGTTCTGTCACCAAGATAATCGTGAAGGCGTCAGAGCTCAGGCTCATCGAGGACAACTTATTCAAAAAATAGCATGATCAACAGCTTTTGACAGGTCCACAAACAAAGCATGTTTCACATTTTAGTCATTTAGCAGACACTCTTATCCAAAGTGACTTACTGTAGTGAGTACATACATTTTTATATTTGTCTGTACTGGTCCCCCGTGGGAATCAAACCCACAACCCTGGCGTTGCAAGTGCCATGCTCTACCAACTGAGCCACAAGCAGCACATTTCAGTTTAGTGTCTAAAGCACTGACAACTAAAGTGGTTGTTGTAATAGTGCTATGCCCAGGCCTAACCCCTGACTGATTTACATTCAAAATACATTTCTCAGATAAAAGAGAGCAAAGTTGTACATTTACCAAGTATTCGAGAATCTTAGCTAGACAAAGAAGTCCTGAAATGGGGCGACAGGGATTAAGATCACTACTAACTTGTCATAATGGAGTTTCAGCACGAGCTGATTTCCATACATTTGGAATATTTCCTGATAGCAATGTATAAAAAAAAGCGTTATTGAGCCAACAGTAATGGGCGCTGCACACTTAACCAAACCAGGATCCGATCTGTCGGCCCCTGTGGATTTCTTGTCTATTGCTAGCAAAGCATTGAGGACTTATTTTTCTGTAAATAGTTGATCATTCAGCAAGTTTCTCCTATCAGCATCCACCCCAATATCATTAAGAATAGGCTTAGAAGTTCACATATACAGTATCAGTCAAACATATTATACGTAGTAGAACAGGTAGCTCTACAAAACCACAACACATATCCTCCTGAGTGCTAGTTCACTGCCTAGCCAGTATCTGTCATTACCAAACCCTCAGCCAGCTACTAGCTTAGAGTGGAGCTTCTACTGATTAATGAACAGATACTGAAATGCAATAATCTCTCTCTCTTTCTCTCTCTCAGTCAAAGATAAGGAGGAGGGTCAGGTAGACTCTGAGGCACGCCCTATGAAGGATGAAACATTCGGAGAGTACAGGTTGGTCTACCTAATCAGATTATATATTGATTGTTATACATTGATCATTTATTAATATATCTTTACTAACTCAAGCCTGCTGATCATTTAATCATTTCATATTAGCACAGAGTTAGGATAGTTCACCCAAGTTACAAAATTACATATTGGTTTCCTTACCCTGTAAGCAGACTTTGGAAAAGGTAAGACAGCAATCCATGTTTTGGCTTTGTTTACCTGGTTGCTGTCACCAAATGCTTACCTTAAACCCAATGCAAGTCATTATCCTCCAAATTAGCATGTTTCAAGTGTCATGCCGAAATTAACATGATCGCTTGGATTCCCTGATTGAAAAGATAAAAGTATGTTTTTATCTCAACATCTTGTGTTCATTATGCCGACCCTCTTTCCCCTAATGCTTGCCCCTGCTTTGCCAGATCTCTAGAAAGGTATGCTGTAAGGTGCTCTACTGTGCATGCAGCCTCTGGTACTTATTTGAAATAGTGAATGTTTCTTGTAGAGGCCTTCATATTTCTCCTCTCCTTTTGCCCAATATCCCTACCTAATATCCCTCCTGTGGCAATGTGATACAATACAGGTCCTTGGTTTGTCAACCACCCGCAGATAGTGACAATCTCTCCCACTACCTACCACCTCCTCTATCTCTGTCTTTTCTTCACCCATCTCTCTCTCTCTCGCTTTCTATCTTTCTGCCTCTCCCTCCCTACCCCTTCTCTTTCTCTCTCTCCCCCTCCTTCTCTCCATTTCTCTTTCCATCCATCCATCATATAGCGATAACGAGGAGAAGCGGACAGCCAGTCAGCCGTCTCTGTGTGATGAGAGCAAGCTGTGTACCAGTGAGGACAACCTGGACGGCTACAACAATGGCAGCAGTGCTGTCACCGAGGTGAACATGGAGGATTCCCTGGTCAGCCAGTACAGCCGGCCCAGCGAAGCCACCCCGGACCCGGGTACACTGCAGGACAGCTCCCCCCTCAACCCCACCGCCACCACCCCAACACCCACCAACAACGGCCTGCCCAACTCGGCGGCCATCTTAGATTAGACTAAAGTAAAAGGCCGCCATTTTAGATTTACGGTTACTAAGGCAACAGGACTGTCTGTCAGACCAAAACATCTCTGTCAACAACATGTCAACTATAACATGTCAACAATACAAACATGCCCACAGCCCACACACTTCTAGCTATCTATAATACATGGGTTTATCTACTCGACTGACTTTTCCATCGATAAGCTCACTGACTATATGATCAATATACTACTGACCATTTAGATTCATCTGTTGTTCAATAGGGCAGAGTTGGGTAAGTTGAGCCATGTTTTACATTCAGAATCACTCCGTCAAGGGAACTATAGTATTCTTTCTAACAAAGATATCTACATATATTTCAGGATGTGTCTCCCTGGAAATAATCAAAATTAATTAACAAGACAGCTTGTCCAAAAAAAGTGGTCTCTTGCCACAGCTTACCCCGGGTAAATTAAGCTGCTTACAAATTTCTGTACTGAAATATTACCACTACCTTTTTAACTTTATTGCCCAAACCCAATTCCACACAACCACAAAAGCTTTTTTGTCTTTTAGTAATTTAACAGAGGCACCATGCAGAAAGCGCTCCGCCATTTCCTGGTTTCAAAAATGTGAAAACTTTGCATAATTTCGGTTTCTGCGACAAAACAACCAAGTACAGTGTAGAGAATGATTGTACCATCTAAACCGCTGTGAAATAGCTTTTCCAGAACCAAAAATATTGTATTTTCAGCTCTTTGAAGCTGGTGTACAAAACCGAAAATAAAAGACCCAAAAAACAAAACATAAGCACGGGAAGCATAGAAATTGTGCACATAGAACAGATCTACCGCTTCTTAGACTTGCTTTCAATGAGGATGACAGATTAATTTCTAGCTGAATTTGGACAGGTCACCCAACAAGTTACCTATAACAGCTGTAGCCCTTTCCTGCAATCAAATGACCTAGTGGCCTCATGGGTGGAATGTTAATATTTTTCATAATATTATAAACTTAAAAAAAAAAAAATTATGAAGCTGAAAATTAAATTATTCTATGTCAAACAGTTTTGTTATATTTCAGTCTTCTGTGATATATATAAAGTGTAATAATGAGATGAAAACTCAAAATTGAATACATTTCAACTCTATATCTGACATGGTACAGGTGTCTTCATTTTTGTAAGCTCAGAACCATGTGTGTAAGGTGAGAGACCACAACACGAAAGAGACCCTTTTTAGCCCACTTAAGCATATTTAACACAGGCTTAACACCTAACAAATACTTTGTACTATTTTGAAACACATAGGCCTTGCATTATGCCTGGGAAGAAAACACTTCAATTTGCTCAACTTGCCATTGGTTCAACCATGGCTCATATTACTCCATGGCCATTGGCTCAACTTACCCCAAGGCAAACGTTTTGACTATATTAGCCCACACAGCAACAAGGATGCACTTTCATACTAGGTTTAGGACCTCATATAGAATCTTATAGAGACCCCAACTGATGTATAAAACCATCTTTAAATTATCTACTTTGGTTTAGACGGAAGCATCATGAAACCTCTAACACAATAAATTCAATTGACTTGGTGAAAATCATTTGGGGGGACCTAACTTGCTTACCACTTTTTCCATGTGCTTTCATCCTTCACAGACTCAATGCAATTGTGACCCCTTCCTAAATATTTGGTCAAATGATACATTTTGTGCGTGGTTTCCTAGAAACAAAGGTGTCTCAACTTACCCCTTTGGCTCAACTTACCCCACTCACCCCTACTGTTATCTCTCCATCTGACAGACTGGACTGTTTGACCAAAGGAGTGTCGTTCTTGATAAGACAGGCCGACTGACGTGACAAACAGACAGACAGACAGACCCACCCCAGTCTAAAGATGTCCTGTGACCCGTCTTTCTCTATGTAGTTTACAACATACCTGAGTGACAGACCTTCATATCTCGTGACTCCCCCACTCTTTCTCTCTCACCCTCTATCAAATCATTGTGACATATTGGACTGGGAGAGACAGAATTATAAAAAAAAAACGACGCTAGGAAGAGAAGCCAATGTAATTTCAGGTATGATGGAACACAGGCATGAAGGGAAGATGTGGATACATGGGGAGGGAATGATTGACAGACAGAGGCTTGTGGGAGGATACAGACAGCAAGCTATGTGTGGGTTACAAATGGCAAGTCTTCTAGATGTTTATTACTATCACCTTTTTATATTATTTGCCATGAATTCAATCTCTACATCCACTTTTTTATGTCTTCGACAGTTGCCAACATAATTTTTTATGATTAATGAATTTTTCTACTAACTTTTTGAATACAAAAAGTGAACATTGTTTTGCTTTGTATTTTCTCTTTTTTTTTTTAAGAATATATTGTTTTATAGATCATTTGCATATATGAGGTGATTCAAATTTAGATTTTTTTCTACATATTTCTACATAAATCAAGATAATCATAATTTTATCCTAGCCAGGTTTTCATAGTAAATAAATTGGGTGAAAATGCTGAATAGCATTAAGCAAATCGGTGTATTTTTGTGCATTACATCTATCTATCTAGCCATATACAGTATTATAGATACAGTATGTATGTACATGTTCATTATGAGTTCCAGTGCCTACTGGCCCTCTATACAGAGAACCAGATTACATGCTTACTCTAGTCTATTCTACTTTACTCTCGCCTTTTCACCACAAGTGTGATGTCATTATTGGTATGATAATGTAATTTATGTGTGTACTAGCTTTCTTTGTGTACTAGCTTTCTGTATTTGTTCTGTCTGTGTCTCTTTCTACGGTGTATTAAACTATGTCCGCTGTTAAACGTTATCTTTCCCATACCTCTTCATGTCATAGTTTAACATAACACTGTTGCACACTGTAATGTGTGGTAGGGAGCAGTATTTCTACATATTTACAGTTAGCAGGGAGCGAAATACACACACACACATATACACACACGCACGTTCAATATTCCTTTCATGCCCTGAACAATGCACGCTGTCAATCCAAAACAGGATTACCTGATTGGCAGATTGGGATGAAAGGCAAACGTGTGGATAGGTTGCTTTTTGCATCTAACGTATAGATTGCATTCTTTGTAGGCGTGGATAGAAATAATATTTCCATCCCAAAAACCCTTCTTTTTGAATTAGACAATGGCAAGAATCATGACATAAGCATTTAGAGATGAGGGGAACAGAAGTATTGGTATGGATAAAGGAGAAGAAAGAGACGTAGGAAGAGAGCGCTTTTTAAATGTCACTCTGAATGTAAATACAACCCAAAAGATTGTGTTATTTATCAATGAGTTTGTTTGATACAAGTGTGTGGGTTTTAAAACTCTGTCTTAAGTTTACTTCAAATGTTGCAAGTAGTTTTATTGTATTTTTTGTAATGAACCTATGAATTCATATTTTCCTGTATTGACAACTAACTACAGTGATTTGACTCTTTTAGAAAAATAGTTAATAGATAAGCAAAATATAAACAAAAAGGCCAAAAAAAATTAATTTTCCCACCATTCCTTAAATGTTGCAAAACAAGATAAAAAATGAACAAAAAAAGGAAAACACATTTTACATCAATAGGAGTAGAAGTGCGCACGTGAAATTTGGTTCTGTGTGCCGAGATTACATCAGTAGCTTTTGTTGTTTTAGAATATACAGTAGAATCAATACCAACCCATTGAAAGCTGAGGTTAAAATTATGTTAATGGTCATCATGTCCATCAAGTTTTCCTGGCTTGTAAGGGGCACTTCCCCATCATTTTTTGTGTGTCCCTTTAAGCATTACAGTACAGTGAGTATCTGTGTTGAGAGAGTCTATGTTTGTGTCCCAGATGGCAAAATAATGTACTATATAGGGAATAGGGACACTCATGCCATTTCGGACACTCATCGTGCTGAAGCCATGTGATGATGAGGATGGGAGGGAGGGAGGCAGTGAGCTGGCTTGTGATGAAGCACCACAGGGAGTATATGCAATGTGCTGGCTCTGCCCTCACTGCTCACCCCACTCAAACTAGCCTACAGTCTACCCAGAGACAGACCCGGGTTCAAATAGGTTTCATTTTCTTTCAGAGGAGAGTTTGATTGAGCCTGCCTGGATTGCAAGATGGGCGGAGACAACGGTTTGCACTTTTGGGGCCACTCTATTGGGTCCATTATGCCAGAAGCACAGCTCAAGTAATTGAGAAAAAACAAATACTATTTGAACCCAGGTCCGACTGCAAGCCAAGCTATCATCCACTGTTCCTGTTCAGTGAGTCCCAGGGAAATGGGATAGAGAAAAGGGATTGCTTCTGGCTTGGCAGAAAGGCAATAGGTGCATCCGCATTGGCACCCTATTCCTTATACAGTGGATGTGTACACTACATAGGGAATAGGGTGCCAATTCAGACGCAGCGAGTGAGTCTGACCTAATGAGAGGTTTGAGTGAGCTCAGCTCCCTGTAGTTTGCTGTTACAGACACACTCAGGACAAAAACATTTCCATTTTAGAAATCTATTTTCATACAGAATGATAATATTATTACAAAATGAAATAATTTGCCAATTATTCTCTCACGACTATGGATTGTGTCTCAAATGGCATCCTATTCCCTATGTAGTGCACTACTTATGACCAGAGCCATATGGGCCCGGTGTTCAGGGAAATCACTATGGGCCCTGGTCATAAGTAATGCACTATAGAGTGCCATTTGAGACGCAGCCTATCTAGCTGCTAACCATCTGTGCTTGTCATGGTGTGATGTCAGTAGTGTCAGGGCAAGTGATAGCTTTGAATGAGTTGCGGAATCAGTGAACTACTGAACACACAGATACTCACTCTACTGCCTGCCTTTCTAGCTATCTCTGCTTTGGTTTCATGTGGTCAGTGAGGGGATCGTCTAAGCCAGGTTTAGTGCTAGCGTTTGTTACTTTCCCCTCTGTTACTTTCATTTTCATTTTGTTATTCTTACAACATAAAATAAAAATAAAAAAAGTGAATTTTAATTGCATATAGAAAAGAATGACAGCATCAGCTTCATTAGGGTACAAAATGTATGGATTTACAGTCATGGTGGAGGGATAGAATGAGGGAGGGATGGAGGGAGGGAGGGAGGGGACGGATACTGTGTATTTCACTGCCTGAGGGGAGACCGAGTCCCTCTGTGTGGTGTGTTTGGGGTCCCATTAGCACAATGGAACTTGGGGATTGGTGGGTACAGTAGTGTATTGGTAGTCTGGTCCCAGATCTGTTTGTGCTGTGTAGCCAACTCCTATTGTCGTTATCATGCTAAAGTCATAGGAGTTGGCACGACAGCACAACCAGATCTGGGACCAGGCTAGTGTGTTCCTGCTAATTGGTTGAGACGGAAGTGAAGCGGGTTGAGGGTTGGTTAGGGAGGGGGTCACTGTGTGGAGTGGTGTTGTACTATATGTTATGGGTCCAATGACATTGTAACGATCTGCATTATGAATCAGCCACTTGTAACTAAATATGTGATAATTAATTAAATAAAGAACCTTGGACTAATCGGAACCAAAAGAGGTGTCATCGTTGTCTCATCATTAGAATCACTCATAGCGTCAATGTCTAAAGATGGGGACATGCATGTTTTATCCTCAAAAGATCCCAGAAATTAGATATTAATCACTACTATGCATGAAACATAAAAGAACAGCTAGATAGTCATGGTGTCCATTATATTCCTAAAATACAGCTCCTGAGATATAAGTAACAGAAGACTGCAACATTTGACCAAGTGACTAAATCCTAGAGATAAAAGACAAAACAACATGTCAAGTGTGACTATATCATAAACTTTATTTGCTTGTTGTGTTGTGCATATCGTCTAAATCTGAGATCCAGTATTGAGCAGGGAGTTTGTGTTGGTCATCTCAGCGTGAGCTGCTGCTGAACTGAGTAAAGTACTGGGCCGTGGGTCTGTTGGTGTACAGCGTCTTGGAGAGGTACTGCTGACTGGTGGAGACCAGATGGAGAAAATACAATGGCAATGTCTGTTTTACAATTAAAATGTCGATTTTTATGTGGAAACTGGGACTTTCAATTCTTTCACCATGTACAGTATAGTATCTGTTTATACTTTGACAGTAAAGTGTTTGTGTGGTTATGTGCCAGTATCTATAAAGAAAGAATGTAAAGATTGATGTTTCTGATTGTTTTTGTTTGCTTACTGTTCGCGCTGCTCTCTGGCCAGCTGTTCATTGTATCGGTCCATCTCAATCCTCTTCTCCTTCTTCAGCTCCATCGCTTTCCTCTCCTCCTCTTCATCCTCTCGGGTCTGCACCATGCGCTGGAAGTCCCAGGCAGCGTCTCTCTGCTTCTCAATCTCCCTCAGCCTCTAAAATTATTTGAGAAAATAGGGGAAATATGAGAAATATGATCATAAGCCTGAGGGTGAAGATCGAAGGAGAGGTTCATGATGAGATTGCTTCTTCAATAAGCAATCAACAACCGTGATTGCCTATCACAACCATAGAGATAAAACAATCTTATTTATATAATCACATCAATCAATAGACCCTCTATGAATGTGTTCTCTTTAAGCTGAATGCAGATTTTGAACTGATTTGACTTTAAAATATGTATTGGTGTCAATGGAATATTTGCACAAGATTTGCACTCAAATTAAAGTTGTTTACGAGTTTATCAGTACCTCTCCCTCTAGGCGCTGTTCCTCTCTCTGCCTGCGGATGGCATTCAGCTGAACGGGGCTCATCCCCCTCCACCTGTCCGTCAGCACCCTAGGCCCGCACACTGGGCCTCCGTCTACTTCTCTCTCTGCAGCCTTGGGACATTCCGTTAGGATGTCTGATGTCACCATGTGCAACACCTCAGCCATCTCCTCGCCCTCCTTCCTCATGCGCTCTTTCCTCTCTTTCTCTACACACTCCGCAGCCTGTGAGTGGGGGTCATAGATAGGTTTAGAGTTCAAGGGTCAGAAGTTAGACCAAAAGTTCAATGACCTCCTAAGAGACGAGAGTTAAGCGTCACTGTCACAAGATCTGGGGAGTAGGTAGACGTTGCACCCAACCACTGATACAGTGCATTCGGTACGTTTTCAGACCCCCGGACTTTTGTTGTGTTACAGCCTTATTCTAAAATTGATAAAAAATAAATAAACAATCCTCATCAATCAACACACAATACCCCATAATGACAAAGCAAAAACAGGTTTTATGTTTTTGCTAATTTATAAAAAATATTTATATAAGGTCTCACAGTTGACAGTGCATGTCAGAGCAAAAACCAAGCCATGAGGTCAAAGGAATTGTCGGTAGAGCTCCGAAACAGGATTGTGTCGAAGCACAGATCTGGGGAATGGTACAAGCAAATGTCTGCAGCATTGAAGGTCCCCAGGAACACAGTGGCCTCCATCGTTCTTAAATAGAAGAAGTTTGGAACCACCGACACTCCTAGAGCTGGCCGCCCGGCCAAACTGTGAAATCGGGGGAGAAGGGCCTTGGACAGGGAAGTGACCATGAACCCGATGGTCACTCTGACAGAGCTCCAGAGTTCCTCTGTGGAGATGGGAGAGCCTTCCAGAAGGACAACCATCTCTGCAGCACTCCACCAAACAGGCTATTATGGTAGAGTGGCAAGACGGAAGCCACTCCTCAGTAAAAGGCACATGACAGTCCGCTTCAAGTTTGCCAAACGGCACCTAAAGGACTCTCAGACCATGAGAAACAAGATTCTCTGGCCTGATGAAACCAAGATTGAACCTTTTGGCCTGGATGCCAAGCGTCACGTCTGGAGGAAACCTGGCACCATTCCTACGGTGAAGCATGGTGGTGGCAGCATCATGTTGTGGGGATGTTTTTCAGCGGCAGGAACTGGGAGACTAGTCAGGATCGAGGGAAAGATGAACGGAGCAAAGTACAGAGAGATCCTTGATGAAAACTTGCTCCAGAGCGCTCAGGACCTCAGACTGGGGCGAAGGTTCACCTTCCAACAGGACAAAGACCCTAAGCACACAGCCAAGACAACGCAGGAGTGGCTTCGGGACAAGTCTCTGAATGTCCCTGAGTGGCCCAGCCAGGGCCTGGACTTGAACCCGAACAAATATCTCTGGAGAGACCTGAAAATAGCTGTGCAGTGATGCTCCCCATCCAACCTGACAGAGCTTGAGAAGATCTGCAAAAAAGAATGGGAGAAACTCCCCAAATACAGGTGGGCCACGCTTGTAGCATCATAACCAAGAAGACTCAAGGCTGTAATCGCTGCCAAAGGTGCATCAACAAAGTACTGAGTAAAGGGTCTGAATACTTACGTAAATGTGATATTTTTTTGTAAACTAAAAACAGTTTTTGCTTTGTTATTATGGGGTATTGTGTGTAGATTGATGAGGAAAAACAACTATTTAATCAATTTTAGAATAAGGCTGTCACGTAACAAAATGTTACTCTGTTTTTCACACTCAACAGTTTCGTGTGCCTATCAAGGATGGTCCACCACCCAGAGGACATCCAGCCAACTTGACACAACTGTGGGAGCATTAGAGTCAACATTTGGTCCCAGAGAGAGCAAGGGCATTAATGTCTATCTGGAGCCAGTCAATTACCTCTTAAGAGGCTACCTGCTAAAAGGGCTCTGGAGATATCTCTGTCTGAAGCACACTGTCTGTCTGTAGTGTAGCTACGCTATTGTGTATAAAGGGTTATTACAGATTTTCTTTATCGCTTTGGTACCATTATCACAAGTATGTGGTCAAATTTCATAACTCTTTGTACAAAAATCTAAACAGACCATCAAAAAGGCAATTTTTTCCCCTCAACTTCAAGCGCCTTTTCAATTGACTAAGTACCACACACACAAAATCACACAGTAACTTTTTCACCAAACCTAATCAGTATTTCATCTAGAAATACCTTTCATATAAAGTCATTGCCTGTCACAATGCAATGCTCACAGTACTTTTCATACGATTCTCTTCTCATTTGTTTAAATACATTTGACCATCACTTAATCCAACTGTGCTTAATGGTTAATCATTTAACCGTTTGGTAAACCTATAGATTTGAAACTGGTTTGTCTACTATAAATGGATTTTGAGAACTACAGAGATAGAATGTGTGTTTGTAAAGTTTAAACATCTAAATGACATGTATGATACATGATAACCATACATAATGACTAGTCGTTATTGCTAATTGAGTTCACATACCGTAGTGGTCACCACAACTGGTCACCATATAAAAACACTTGCAATTTCTTTCAATATGGAGCAGGATAGGCAGCAAGGGAAAGGAAGAAATCAAAGAACTCATGGACCAGGGGCCCGTCAGAGAGGTGGGCATCAGAGAGAGGGAGGCAGACGGCAGGGAACTGTTGTGTCCATCGTTGACCATGTGGTAAACTGAGGCCTTGCCATGGCAGAGGCTGCCAGATTAGTTCACCCCAATATGAAAATATGATCAACTGTCAATTCAATCATGAGAACATTTCGCCAAGAAAACTGCTAAGTCTGCAGGATATGCACTATGCTTTACCATTACATTTACAGTCAATTACATTGTAATGCATGTAAATTCACAACACACGTTACAGTATTGTTCCAGTATGATCTATTGAAAGTATACTCTTCTACCCTCAGAATTGACAGAACATCCAATGGTGGTGGCCGTGTGCTGACCGACCAGCAGGAGTGGGCAGTGGTGCAAATGGTGAGGGCCAGGAATAACATTCGACTGTCCGAAATAAAGCAAGCCATTGAGGAGAACGATGACACCTGTGCCAATGTGGCATCCATCAGCCTACCAACAATCACCAGCCTTTTGGAGAGACACCAGGTATCTATGAAACACATTTACATGGTACCTTATGAGAGAAACAACGACCGGGTGAAACTGCGGGCCGAGAATCTTCAGGTACAGCGCTATATACTGTATTACTGTTCCTGTTAATGCACATGCTACTTCACAATATGTAAAAATAACTAACCAAAATACATTTTTAGAGGGTGATGGTGCTTGATGCTGCTGTGAACCATCACAAGTTTATCTTTGTTGATGAAGCAGGCTTCAATCTGGCCAAAACTCATCGGCCAACGGGCGACTGTCCAAATGCCTGGATGACGTGGGGGAAACCTCTCCATGTGCGCAGCTATTTCTGAAGATGGTGTGGTAGGACGTAGGCCATTACTTGGATCCTACAACGCTGCTCACCTCATTGTGTTTCTCAATGAAATTGGGAAGACTTGTGGGACAATGTCAGGTTCCACCATGCAGAGGTGGTTCAGGCATGGTTTCGGGCCCATCCCTGATTCGTGACCCTATACCTGCCCCCATACTCTCCTTTCCTCATCCCTATTGATTTTATTCAGCATGGAGGTGGAAGGTGTACGATCGCCATCCATATGAGCGTGCCACTCTCCTGGCCATGGATGAGGCATGCGACGACATCAATGCAGACCAATGTCAAGCTTGGATTCTCCATGCCAAAAGGTTTTCCCCGCATGAACAATGACATTCACTGTGATGTGGATGAGAATTTATGGCCAAATGCTTAAGACAGGCGTGATGCAAATTAATGCGTGCTAAACGTTGTTTTATTTTCATTCATTTAATTAGGTTCATTTAATTTCTTACATTTGATTAAAGACAGTACAGCTTTTTTGCAAATATATTTGAAAAATATATATTTCTTTGCATGAACGACCGTAGAGGATGTCTTCATCACACCTTTGATTACACATTGGATAGATATGGAAATTATAGATTTTCTGTCAATTTTGTTGGGTAATAGAAGTGCATTGCCTAATGTGAAAACTGTCATTTACAGTACTGTAGCATATTACTTTCAGCACTTCTAACGGTGATTTGAAACGCATATCCTGCATTGTTTGCTATTGGATTAACTGGTATTTAAAATGACTACATTGAAAAGATATCATTATGTTGCGTTTTGGTGATTAAACCAATGTTCTCATTACATTTCACAATCAACTTATATTTTGAATCAATGATTGTGTGGTGAGAGATGTTTACAATCCAAATGAATGCACAATGACAGGTTTTGAATGATAAACTGGCTCCGTTACAAGTGTGACCAGTTTGGAGTTTTGTGCTTTAGAGTTGTGAAAATGTACCACATACTTCTGAAAATAGTACCAAAGTGAGAGAGAAAAAACCTGAATACAAACCACATTGACATGAAAACCAGCGTGACCAGAACCATTTATAATGATGCCTCGCACTGGGGAGAATCTATTCATATCAAGTCAGTCGGGCAAATGAGACGAGGGAAAAAGCTTTATTAGAAAGGAGACTATCTGCCCACGCATACATCAAAGCAGTTTGTGTGGTCGAGTGTGAGCGCAAGGCAGTTTACTCCCCGTGCAGGTTGCTTAGCGCCTCTAATGTGCTTGTCATCTCCCCTGAGTGAGTGTGTACGCATCGCTTGTCATGTCTTCAATTAGTTTTGTAATTAAAATTAAAATACTGTCTGAGTACAGTCGTGGCCAAAGGTTTAGAGAATGACACAAATATACATTTCCACAAGGTTTGCTGCTTCAGTGTCTTTAGATATTTTTGTCAGATGTTACTATGGAATACTGGAGTATAATTACAAGCATTTCATAAGTGTCAAAGGCTTTTATTGACAATTCAAGTCAAGTTGATGCAAAGAGTAAATATTTGCAGTGTTGACCCTTCTTTTTCAAGACCTCTGCAATCCGCCCTATGCATGCTGTCAAATAACTTCTGGGCCACATCCTGACTGATGGCAGCCCATTCTTGCATAATCAATTCTTGGAGTTTGTCAGAATTTGTGGGTTTTTGTTTGTCCACCCGCCTCCTGTTCTCAAAGTTCTCAATGGGATTAAGGTCTGGGGAGTTTCCTGGCCATGGACCCAAAATATCAATGTTTTGTTCCCCGAGACACTTAGTTATCAATGTTGCCTTATGGCAAAGTGCTCCATCATGCTGGAAAAGGCATTGTTCGTCACCAAACAGTTCCTGGATGGTTGGGAGAAGTTGCTCTCAGAGGATGTGTTGGTACCATTCTTTATTCATGGCTGTGTTCTTAGGCAAAATTGTGAGTGAGCCCACTCCCTTGGCTGAGAAGCACCCCCACACATGAATGGTCTCAGGATGCTTTACTGTTGGCATGACACAGGACTGATGGTAGCGCTCACCTTGTCTTCTCCGGACAAGCTTTTTTCCGGATGCCCCAAACAATCGGAAAGGGGATTCATCAGAGAAAATGACTTTAACCCAGTCCTCAGCAGTCCAATCCCTGTACCTTTTGCAGAATATTAGTCTGTACCTGATGTTTTTCCTGGAGAGAAGTGGCTTCTTTGCTGCCCTTCTTGACACCAGGCCATCCTCCAAAAGTCTTCGCCTCATTGTGCGTCCAGGTGCACTCACACCTGCCTGCTGCCATTCCTGAGAAAGCTCTGTACTGGTGGTGCCCCGATCCTGCAGCTGAATCAACTTTAGGAGACGGTCCTGGCGCTTGCTGGACTTTCTTGGGCGCCCTGAAGCCTTCTTTGCAAAAATTGAACCGCTCTCCTTGAAGTTCTTGATGATCCGATAAATGGTTGATTTAGGTGCAATCTTACTGGCAGCAATATCCTTGCCTGTGTAGCCCTTTTTGTGCAAAGCAATGATGACGGCACGTGTTTCCTTGCAGGTAACCATGGTTGACAGAGGAACAATGATTCCAAGCACCACCCTCCTTTTGAAGCTTCCAGTCTGTTATTCGAAGTCAATCAGCATGACAGAGTGATCTCCAGGCTGGTCCTCGTCAACACTCACACCTGTGTTAACGAGAGAATCACTGACATGATGTCAGCTGGTCCTTTTGTGGCAGGGCTGAAATGCAGTGGAAATGTTTTTTGGGGATTCAGTTCATTTGCATGGCAAAGAGGGATTTTGCAATTAATTGCAATTCATCTGATCACTCTTCATGACATTCTGGAGTATATGCAAATTGCCATCATACAAACTGAGGCTGCAGACTTTGTGAAAATTAATATTTGTGTCATTCTCAAAACGTTTGGCCACGACTATACATACCAATGTCACAGCTCACAGTCTCATCAGTGCATCCTTGGCTGGTGGCATGTGTGAGACTGTGTGTACCTGAGCATGGTTGTAGTTGTTGAGAGCGATGCGGCCAGCCCTCTTACACTCCTCTTCCAGAGCATCTAACTGAACAGCCCTCAGGTCCTGCTGTACCAGCTCCTTGCCTTTCAGTAGCTCTGCAACACACACACACACACACACATTTAGTTGAGCTAGTGTCCTTAAATCATCCAAATGCCTCTTGTCGTCCTGCACAAACACCACTCATACACTCCCACGGTCACAGTGCGTATTCTCAGGTGGCGTTGATGGAAGATGCTAATGCTTAGAGTGCAGTTATGCATATGAGAGCGTGTTGTGTTATTTGTGCGGGTGATGTGTAGTGTAGGTTTGTAAAGTGCAGTTGCGCATAGTGTGTATGATAGCTGTGTGTCTGTTTCACCTTTGAGTTTATTCTCCTTCTGCAGTTTCTCACTCTGTTCTCTCTGTGCTCGTAGTGTTCTCTCTGTCTGCTCCATCTGAGCTCTCCTCTTGTCATTGTCCCCAATGCCTTCTCCCTGAGCACAGCATACAACACAGAAGCAGAAGAAAAATACACACACGCATACACACACATATACATACATACATACGCACACATATATATACATACATACATACATACAATACAGCATGTCCATGAAAACACACAATCAGTAAATAAGTAAAATGCTTTCAAAGAAAATCCAGGTCAGGAGATATGGATTTGCATTATTCATTCATTCCAACATATTTCCCTATTTCCGGTAACACTTTGATATCTTGTTGCTTATAATAGTGTCACATGTGATACCTGGAACACTTGCATACTGGCAGGTCCCAGCTCAGACTCTGGGATGGGAATGAACAACCCGGGCGCCTCCTGCCGGTGAACATTGAGATCAGCATCCCGGGTGTCTTCTGCCCGCTGTCGGATGGCCCGGTACTGGTTAAGGTCTCTGTTTAACTCTGCTCTCCTCTCCTCCTCCTCCTGCTGCTTTTGCATCAACACCTTATCTTGAGTCACTCTCAACATGTCTGGGGAAAAAAACACATAGGCAATTTATGGTAAAATGCTTTCAAATGTAGTTCTTCCTAAGTTCCTCCTCTAAAACTTCAACTTGTCCCCTTGCCTTGTGCTTACCGAAAGCCCTCTCTCGCTGACCCGCCATCTCCTCCCGTTCTTTGTTCTCCACCACCTGTTGCTCCAGTGCTTTGAGATCCAGACCCATCACTCGGTGTCTGGTGTTGAAAATGCGAGCCTGGCGCGCAACCTCTGCGGCCCGTCGGCGTTCCACTGCCACATCGGCGGAGATGTCCACCGGCAAATCCACTTTATACATGACTCTTCTAGGTTTGGTGTATCTGTAGTAGGCATAACAGTTTAACAAGATAATGATTTTGTTGCTTTGGCGATTACACATTCCTAATAATATGAAAACGTTAATGAAACGTACCAAAAACAGGTGCATTTATCATCAATTCAAAGGTCACCTTCTTCACTCGCCTTTTGTTTAGACGATACAAATCACCATGGCAACACTGGTGAATTAAATGCGCAACACAAAAAAAGTATCTAGATGACAAAAAAAAAATCTTTTTTATTACAGTTTCACTGTAATAATAATGACACCAGTGAGTGTGAACACATTCGATGACAATGCTATTTCGTTAAACGTGAGAAATAAACAGAAGCGTTGTGGCGCTTTAGATACAGTGGCAACATCTCGCGAGAACTAATTCACTAACGCGCGCGCTCAGAGGTCTGAATCGTGCAGGAGGACTGTAAAATGGCGCATTGTTGTTGCAGTCGTACATTTTGAAAGCTGCCTTGCAAGCTAATCGAGTTAGTTAGCCGGGCACACCAACCGATTATGCAACTGTAGTTATATATATATTTTTTATGTTTAAGTGTTTACAATTTGCTTGCATGTTTCTCGTTTGAGTTCAAAAGCTAGCTAGCATTAGCGACATTAGCTGCTAGCACAACAACACATATTCCTTCTTCTGTTTCCGCACAAGAGTTCTGATCAAAATGGGTTATTTGAAACTAATAGAGATCGAGAACTTCAAATCTTACAAGGGAAGGCAAATCATCGGTCCCTTTCACAAGTTTACCGCGATTATTGGACCCAATGGATCCGGTAAGTAGTGGCAAATCAACATTGCATGTAGGCTATCTAACTAATGCTAACATTACTGTACTGCTAGTCCTAACTAGCTAATGCTAGTTTAGCCGGGTTGACTATTTGCATCAATGCATGCATGGGCGGCTATAATTGTTACTTTGTCGATAACGACAACATATGAACACTTGCTTTCTATTTAATATTGTTGTTGCTATAACTGTAGCTAACTAGCCACGGTTCCAAAACGTTTTGCTATGATAAACATTTCCCTCACTGGCAAATTAATTTGTATTTGTCACATGCGCCGAATACAACCTTACAGTGAAATGCTTACTTACAAGACCTTAACCAACAATGCAGTTAATAAAATACCAACAAAAAAAGTAAGAGATAAGAATAACAAATTATTAGAGCAACAGTAAATAACAATAGCGGGGCTATATACAAGGTGTACCGGTACAGAGTAAATGTGCGAGGGCCCCGGTGTCAAGGTAATTGAGTTAATATATATGTACATGTAGGTAGTGTTATTAAAGTGACTATGCATAGATAATAATAACAGAGAGTAGCGGGGGGCGCAATGCAAATAGTCTGGGTAGCCATTTGATTAGCTGTTCAGGATTCTTATGGCTTGGGGGTCGAAGCTATTTAGGAGCCTATTGGACCTAAACTTTGTGCTCCGGTAGAACAGTCTATGACTAGGGTGGCTGGAGTCTTTGACAATTTTTAGGGCCTTCCTCTGACACCGCCAGGTATTGAGGTCTTGGATGGCAGGAGGCTTGGCCCCAGTGATGTACTGGGCCGTACGCACTACCCTCTGTAGTGCCTTGCGGTCGGAGGCCGAGCAGTTGCCATACCAGGCAGTGATGCAACCAATCTGGATGCTCTCGATGGTGCAACTGTAAAACCTTTTGAGGATCTGAGGACCCATGCCAAATCTTTTCAGTCTCCTAAGGGGGAATAAGTTTTGTCTTTCCCCTCGTCACGACAAAGTCACCAATGGACCTCGCAGGTAGTTGATCTAATAAACATCAGCTAGATCAACAGTTTTATGTAGTCCCGGGCGCCGATCACGTCAACGTCGATTTAAGGCAGCCCCCTCACCTATGTGATTCAGAGGGGTTCAGTGCAATCGGAAGACAAATTTCAGTCGAATGCATTGTTGTGCAACTGATTAGGTATCAACTTATCCTGGTCCTACGTTAGTTTACGTCCTTTTCCAAATAAACAATATTTGCAAGACTTGAATAGTTCACTCACTGATGCCATTTATTCCCATTCATATTCTCTCCCTCCCAGGCAAGTCCAACCTCATGGACGCCATCAGCTTTGTGCTGGCTGAGAAGACCAGCAACCTGCGTGTGAAGACTCTGAAGGACCTGATCCATGGAGCTCCCGTGGGGAAGCCGGCAGCCAACAGAGCCTTTGTGAGCATGGTGTACCATGAGGACAGTGGAGAAGAGCGCACCTTCACCAGAATCATCATTGGTATGCCACAGCTGTCTCCAGATCCAGAAGTGATAAACTGTGTGGCTGTGATGCTTCCCTTAATGTATGCTAGTCCAATTTGTAGTGTTGGGCTGAGTCTGAAATGGCACTCAAATCCCTACATAGTGCATTACTTTTGAATGGTCCTGGTCAAAAGTAGTGCACTATATAGTGAATAGGGTGCCATTTTGGACACACCCTTGGTATTCTGATCTCTTGTCGGATTGCCATAACTATCACCAATCTTCTATGTGTGTCAGGCTCGTCGTCAGAGTACCGTATCAACAGTAAGGTGGTGAATCTGGCAGAGTACAGCGAGGAGCTGGAGAAACTAGGAATCCTCATCAAGGCCAGGAACTTCCTCGTCTTCCAGGTGAGATAACTGATACTAACAGTAACATACACACACGGTAATAGTCACATGCAAAGAATATATATAAATATACATATTTTTAGACAGATTTTCTTGATCTTTCTTCATACAAAATGTACACTATATACGCACAGGCAAACAATTAGCATATTTGAGCGGAATATGTGTAGAGCTTCCTTAAGTGAATCAAATCAAATGTTATTTGTCACATGTGCCAAATACAATGGGTGTAGACCTTACAGTGAAATGCTTACTTACAAGCCCTTAACCAACAATGCAGTTCAAGAAATAGAGTTGAAATATTTACTAAATAAACTAATGTAAAAAAAAAAAACAAGTAATACAAGAAATGTACGTAACAATAACAAGGCTATATACAGGGGTACCGGTACCAAGTGAATTTGTGGGGGTACGGGATAGTCGAGGTAAAGTGACTGCATAGATAATAAACAGAGAGTAGCAGCAGTGTAAAAACAAAGGGGGGAGGTCAATGTAGATAGTCCAGGTGGCCATTTGATTAGTTGTTCAGCAGTCTTGTGCCTTGGTGGTAGAAGCTGTTAAGGAGCCTTTTGGTCCTAGACTTGGAGCTCCGGTACCGCTTGCAGTGCGGTAGCAGAGAACAGTCTTTGACTTGGGTGACTGGAGTCTTTGACAATTCTTTTGGGGCCTTCCTCTGACACCGCCTGGTATAGAGGTCCTGGATGTCAGGAAGCTTGGCACCAGTGATGCACTGGGCCGTACGCACTACCCTCTGTAGCGCCTTACGGTCAGATGCCGAGCAGTAGCAGGCGGTGATGCAACCGGTCAGGATGCTCTCGTTGGTGCAGCTGTGTAACTTATAGCTGGTAGAAATGAAGTAAAACGGATTTAAGTTTGCCTGCATTAAAGTCCCCAGCCACTAGAAGTGCTGCTTCTGGATGAGCATTTTCTTGTTCGCTTATGGCCTTATACAGCTTGTTGAGTGTGGTCTTAGTGCCAGCATTGGTTTGTGGCGGTAAATAGACAGCTACGAATAATATAGATTATTAACCCTAGAGACTGTTCGTAACCTCTGACCTCGATGTATTCCCCAATCAGGGTGCAGTGGAGTCGATAGCCATGAAGAACCCTAAGGAGCGTACCGCTCTGTTTGAGGAGATCTCCCGGTCTGGGGAGCTGGCTCAGGAGTACGACCGTAGGAAGAAGGAGATGGTGAAGGCTGAGGAGGACACACAATTTAACTACCACCGCAAGAAGAACATCGCCGCTGAACGCAAAGAGGCCAAGCAGGAGAAAGAGGAGGTATGGAAGACAGCCAGTCTGATAGCATCCTTCTCTTCTCACGAGAGCTCACTCACACTTCCGATCTGTAGGTAGAAGGTAATATTGAGACAGATTGATAGACCCCATTATTTTCTTACATTCCCGCCCTACAATACAATAAACGTTTATAAAAAATAAATGTATACAATTGCCACAATTTGTGAACCTTCTATGTAGTTTTCATGTATCATTCACACTTTCTCCCTACCTCTCTCCAGGCTGAGCGTTACCAGCGTCTGAAGGACGAGGTGGTGAAGGCCCACGTCCAGATGCAGCTGTTCAAGCTGTACCACAACGATGCCGAGATCGAGAAGCTGAACCGCGAGCTGTCGCACCGCAACAAGGAGATCGACAAGGACCGCAAGAAGATGGACCACGTGGAGGAGGAACTGAAGGAGAAGAAGAAAGAGCTGGGACGGATGATGAGAGACCAGCAGACAGTGGAGAAAGAGATCAAGTGAGTGGGGATGGAGGGAGGGAGAAAGAGCTGGGGAGGATTGAGAGACTAGCAGACTGTAGAGGAGGTCAAGGGAGTAGGGAGGGAGAAAGGGAAATGGGGATGGACTGTGGAGAAAGAGCCTAAGAATGTGATAGACCAGGTGGAATTGTTGCCATTTTGGAAGTTACCTATTTTAATATCTTAACCTTTTCCACTACCTCTTCCTCCTACAGGGAGAAGGATGCTGAGCTGAACCAAAAGCGTCCCCAGTACATCAAGGCCAAAGAGAACACCTCCCACAAGATCAAAAAACTGGAGGCAGCCAAGAAGTCCCTCCAGAACGCCCAGAAGCTGTACAAGAAGAGGAAGGGGGACATGGATGAGTTGGAGAAAGAACAGGGCGCTGTGGAGATGGCCCGGCAGGAGTTTGACGACCGCATGGAGGAAGAGGCCCAGAGCCAGGGACAGGACCTCACACTGGAGGAAAACCAGGTTAGAGCCTATATAGTGTCTATGAACGGTCATGAGGGTGTTCTAAGTTAAATATGAATGGTCATGGGGAGATAGACTGGAATCCTACGAAAGGTTTACAGGGGACTCCGGCATCAGTGTTGCCTCAGTGAGTGATGTATGGGAAGGTTGGTGGTTCATATCCCAGGTTAGCCAGACTTACTATCTCTCAAATATGTAAGTGAATATTTAGTACTCACCACCTTCCTCCCGCTCTCCCCAGGTGAAGGCCTACCACCGCCTGAAGGAGGAGGCCAGTAAGCGGGCGGCCACTCTGGCCCAGGAGCTGGAGAAGTTCAACAGAGACCAGAAGGCCGACCAGGACCGGCTCGACCTTGAGGAAAGGAAGAAAGTGGAGACTGAGGTAAAGGATGGGGATGATATGGAATACAGGGTTGTGCTCATTGGGGCACGCAATGTAAAAAGGTCGTGCAACGTGAAAAGGTGACCGACCAAAGAGAGATTAGTTATTAATATGTTACATCTGCAGGCCAAGATCAAGCAGAAGATCCGTGAGATAGAGGAGAACCAGAAGCGTATTGAGAAGCTGGATGACTACATTACCACCAGCAAGCAGTCTCTGGATGAACAGAAGAGAATGGAGGAGGAGCTGACTGAGGAGGTGGAGGGGGCCAAGAAGAGGATCGACGAGATCAACCTGGAACTCAACCAGGTAATCTAAACTATTGGTTGATTCTGAAAGGCAAGTTAAAAACATTTTGTGTTGACATTACATGATAACTGTATCAGAATTGCTAATCTGGAAGAAAAAAAACCTATACATTTTCAGTACAGTCTCCTGTGGGGTTTGCTGCTATGTAGATTGGTAGCAAATGACAAGTCCCAGGACCGTGTCATATCAGTCGACATTGCCTGAGGACATTTGACTGACATCTTATCTCTGTTCCCTAGGTGATGGAGCAGCTGGGCGACGCCAGGATTGACAGACAGGAGAACAGCAGGCAGGCACGCAAAGCCGAGATCATGGAGAGCATCAAGAGACTGTATCCCGGATCTGTGGTAAGACTGCGGGCACCTACAGATAGAGTTCGGGCTTGGGATTGTCAGTTGGCATAGGGCAACCACGGAGTGTTAAGAGGTTCTACGTTGGATCTGTGCTGAAATTACTGGAGGCTGCAGCTTGCATAGTTAGCACACAGTCAGCTGTAGAGGCTACCAGACAAAGCAGAGATCACGGAGAGCATCAAACTCTATCCTGGATCTGTGGCAGGACTGGAGGCAGTGAGCAATAGGACAAACACAGAGTTAGGTATCTCTGCTTGTCACTGGGATGCTCTCTTCCTTCTCTGTTTTACTCTCCCCACAACTGTGTTCTAGACATGTTTCTTCTCTCAGAATATTGACCTGACCGTGAAATGGTTTTGACATTTTTCAACGCTCCCTTCCTCTTCCCTGCAGTACGGCCGTCTGATCGACCTGTGTCAGCCCACTCAGAAGAAGTTTCAGATCGCTGTGACCAAGGTGCTTGGCAAGAACATGGACGCCATCATCGTGGACTCGGAGAAGACTGGCAGAGACTGCATCCAGTACATCAAGGAGCAGAGAGGAGAGCCGGAGACCTTCCTGCCCCTCGACTATCTGGAGGTACACACTGGCGAAGACTTAAGTTTAACGGGACTGGTCACTGACATGGGACTCCACAATGGCATTATGTCCATGTGAACACAGACCTGTATCAGTCCGGTCTATTGGTCTGTGGCTCTGTGCTTGTATCAGTCTTAACTGTCCGTGTCTCTGTGTGTTTCCAGGTGAAGCCTACAGATGAGAAGCTGCGTGAGCTGCGTGGAGCCAAGCTGGTGATCGATGTGATCCGTTACGAGCCGCCTCACATTAAGAAGGCCCTGCAGTACGCCTGTGGTAACGCACTGGTCTGTGAGAACGTAGAGGACGCTCGACGCATCGCCTTCGGAGGGCCCTACAGACACAAGGTAGGAGGAAAACGCATGCACTCACACACACCATAGTGTTTTCAACAAGCACATGGAGTAGCCAGCCAAATAGAAAAAGTAGCCAGCTAAACTTCCCCCGGAAATGAAATTCTCTATTTTGTTGGCCTCTGGTACATTCTAATGCTAGATTGTATTTTCTATCAGCAAAAAAACACTGATCAAATGTTTTCGCACTTTTATAGGGTTAAGTTTCATCAGCTGTTGTACTAAACAGAGTTTCCGTTTACTGGATCCATATGCATTGGGTGCGTAACCTGATTAGGGTGTCCAACTACGGTGCTCAGAATGACAAATCACATTTAGATTATGGTAATTCATCTTGACCGAACATGCAACACGAGGACGCAACGGCGCATGTCCATCCAGAATTCCGATGCGCATTTGAAGACGTTAGAACAACCGTTTGCTTTTCCTCAGCCAACAACACGGGCAATGAACAGCAACATCACTAATCTGTCAATCTACTATCCCCCATAGTAGTAAAGTGTACCTATTCTATTGGTCAGCTTTGTTGTTTTTGTCTGAGAAAGAAAGAGCTTATTCCAACCAAACTCTGGGACACTTGTAGGACGATAGATCCCAAATTCATACAACCAATAGGCCTAGGCTACATCATTTTTGAAAAATAAAAAAGCAATGAGGCTGACTCAACGGATCAGAACGTTTAGCTTGGCCCGGCACATGTTTGTACTGTCCCCGGGCCGTCGTTAATGTCGGACCCTGCACGCTAAAGACAATAAATGGTGTCAGAAAACAATGGGCTTAGTCGATTTAGACTCATTGTTACCACATTATATGGGACGTGCAAATTCATGCTCTCTCTCCCCGTGTAAAGAAATTAGACTGCAACCATAGCGCACACAACACACACACCCAGGTACCGAGAGGCGGGTCAGGCGGCAGACTGTCAAACTAGCAGTGTTTCCCTGTCATCGCTCACTTTGTGACTGACAGGTGCCTGTCCTATCAATAGATGGCTAGAGGATGCGCATCGTTCATTCTAGCGGGAGAGGGCTCAGCAGACACTGGCAAGTTGAAAAGTAGCCTAGTTCATTTATGTGGAACGAGTAGGCGCTAGTCGAAAACACTGCATACAGACACAAGGTACACACACCTTGAGTGAAAGATGTGCAAATTACTGTCCACCCCTCTCTCCCTTCATCCATGCACTCCTCTCTTTCCCTCTACCTCCCTCTCCAGACAGTGGCCCTGGACGGTACTCTGTTCCAGAAGTCCGGTGTGATCTCTGGCGGCGCAAGTGATCTGAAGGCTAAGGCCAGGCGCTGGGATGAGAAGGCTGTAGACAAACTCAAGGACAAGAAGGAGAAACTCACTGAGGAACTCAAGGTAAACAGTCACTCTGGCCACTCTGGTGTCTTGAGCATCATCACCATCATCATAACATGTTATGCCACTCACGGTAAACCAGTCACACATCCCATTGTGATTTGGAGCATCATACCTCATAACCAATGTTCCCTCTATTATTTTTTTTCCCGCACTGGGCAAATTTCAGGTCTGCTGATCACAAACTTGAACATTGAAAATTCGGTGTAACATCCGGCACGTTTACTGTGAACACTGAGGGTGTACCTGCTTTAAGTTAGTTTTAACACTGGTCAAGTAGGCTACTGTGTCTATTTTAAAATAGTGTAGGTCTACCAGAGTGGCCTACCATCAGAAACAATAGAGAAATGCATCCTATAACATTTTAACATAGAAATAGCTGTTCCATCATTCAGCCTACAGTAGCAGCCAATGTGAAAAAACATGCATGGCCTGACATTAACCTGTTTATCCACTTGTCTTTCAGACAAGGTAACTGAAAATGTTGCTGTGTTTGTAAGAAACCACTTTATAAGATGTCATTATTCCCATACCATAATTAGAGAGTCAGACAAAGTATGCTACTCGCTGTCTCAAAATACAACACTGCCCCTTTAAGACAAAAAAAGCTCTTTACCTGACTCGCTTTTCAAAGATTTCTAGAAATACACATTGTGCTCTTGTAGGAAGCAATCACTCCTCCTTGCTGACTGATCTATAACTGGGCTAATAACTCACTAACTACTAACGGATATGAACAAATGTGCACACGTGGCTACATGAAGCGCTCGCTTTGATCTAAAAAAACAACAAGCGCATCTACTCACGACCACTCATGCTGTAAACACAGCCCAGTTCTAAGTGAATGGCACAGATCCATATATGGAAATTGTCTATTTGCATATAGGTCTACTGCAGCTCTGATTGGTTATGGCCACCATGTAGAGTACTGGGCTGAGTTGTGCTTGTCATTGCAATAGAATCCTACTCCGATGCGTTCTTTCTATAACAAAATCTCTTGCATAGTTAGTTTTGCTTATTAAGTCTTGCATAATTCTTTTTTTTTTTCTCTGTATGTTGAATTGAAAGTGGATAATATTTGTGTTGATTTGATCACAATTGCCACAGTAAAGGGAAATGTTGATAGTGTTAACTGAACTTGACTCAACTTTCTGGAGTTTTAATCTCGTGCTTCTCTGCTCAGGATGATATTTATTCTGCTTGGCCGTCCCGGGGGAGCTTAAGAGGGAATATTGCATATACATATTAAGTTGAAACTTAAGTACCGTAAAACATATTTTACTTAGCCGTTATCAAGCTGCAGTTGGATAAGCAGCCTAATGTATCTATTAGAGTGTTGTCAAGGCTGATAACTGAACACAAACACTGCGAAAACAATGATGCATCTCTGAAAGGAACAGGACTACAATAACAATGGGGCATCTCTCTCTCTGTGGGTGTAGGAGCAAATGAAGGCTAAGAGGAAGGAGGCAGAGCTGCGTCAGGTTCAGTCTCAGGCCCACGGCCTCCAGATGAGACTCAAATACTCCCAGAGCGACCTGGAGCAAACCAAAACACGACACCTCTCCCTCAACATGCAGGTATGGACCTGTAGCAACACAGTGTCTGTTCATTTTGCAGTAGCTCTAAACCAAGGGTCTGCAACTTGTGGCTCTGGAGCTCCATGTGGCTTTTTGTGATGTGGTGATCTATAATGAGTCATTTAAAGGCATCAAGAGGTTTTTACTACACAATGTGTGTCAGTAGGGTTTCTAGAACCCCTAGACACACTGTTGTGATTTCATTAGACTAACTGAAATCCTTTTCCCATCCCCTGTAGGAGAAATCCAAGCTGGAGAGTGAGCTGGCTAACTTCGGCCCTCGCATCAACGACATCAAGAGGATCATCCAATCCCGTGAAAAGGAGGTCAATAATTTGAGAGACCGGATGAATTGTGGAAGATGAGGTGTTTATCGAGTTCTGTAAGGAGATTGGGGTCAGGAACATCAGGGAGTTCGAGGAGGAGAAGGTGAAGAGGCAGAACGAGATCGCCAAGAAACGGTAAGTCACTCTCCTCCATTGTGTCAATGTCAAATCAAGCTTTATTTGTCACATGCGCCGAATACAACAAGTGTAGACCTTACCGTGAAATGCTTACTTACAAGCCCTTAGCCAACAGTGCAGTTCAAGAAGAGTTAAGAAAATATTTACTAAATAAACTAAAGTAAAAAAAAATTAAAGAGCAACAATAAAATAAGGCGATATACAGGGAGTACCGGTACCGAGTCAATGTGCGGGGGGTATGTGCAGTAGCAGAGAGAACAGTCTATGACTAGGGTGGCTGGAGTCTTTGGTAATTTTTAGGGCCTTCCTCTGACACCGCCTGGTATAGAGGTCCTGTATGGCAGGAAGCTTGGCCCCTGTGATGTACTGGGCCGCACGCACTACCCTATGTAGCGCCTTGCGGTCGGTAGCCGAGCAGTTGCCATACCAGGCAGTGATGCAACCAGTCAGGATGCTTTTGTTGGTGCAGCTGTAGAACTTTTTGAGGATGTGGGGACCCATGCCAAATCTTTTCAGTCTCCTGAGGGGGAATAGGCATTGTGAATGTGAACCTGTTTCTGTGCGCTGTAGTCAGCCGTTTTGTGGCCTTGTCTGTCTCTTAGGCTCTTCCTCAATTCATCTTCCTATGATTCCTCTCACCCGTTTCATAAAACGCAAAGGTTTTAGGGGGGAGGGACCTTGAGAGAGACACGGTTTCTTTTGAGTGTGTTAACCTAACGACATCCATTTTGTGTCTGACTTTTTTAGGCTGGAGTTTGAAACCCAGAAGACTCGTCTGGGCATCCAGCTGGACTATGAGAAAAACCAGCTGAAGGAGGACAAGGAGAAGGTCATGATGTGGGAGCAGACCGTCAAGAAGGACGAGGCGGAGATAGAGAGACTCAAGAAGGTAAAGGGAGATTAACGTAAACGGCTTTCGAACTAAGTCTTGAAATGTGCATTTGCACACTCCCACTCGTGGATTTAACAATGGCGGAAACTCCGTCCAACCACCCATCCACCAATCCAATGCTTTTATATCCATGACAAGGAGTGTGCACGCTTCGGGCGAAGGGAGGAGACTCGGGACGTAGTCTAAATTCTTAGATCGGTGGCGTTAATCAAATGTGTACTTTCTTTGTTGGTGATATTGGATGTTTTTGAACATTTTTCTTTTCTTTCTACCCGTCTCTTTCAGGAGGAGCACCGCCACATGAAGATCATCGATGAGACCATGGCCCAGCTGCAGGACCTGAAGAACCAGCACCTCACCAAGAAGTCCGAGGTCAACGACAAGAACCACAACATGGAGGAGATACGCAAGAAACTGGGAGGAGCCAACAAGTGAGTCTCAAACCATAAGACACGTGCGCACACACAAACTCTGATCCTCTTTTTCTGCCCATTTCTAAAAGACACATTTCTTACTACATTATTCTTGTATGTGATTTTAAAAAAAAATAACTGTTTGAAGCATTGCCATTTTGTTTGTGTTCAACAATTGTGTGTTTACCTTAGGGAGCTGACCCAGAAAGATGGTTACTAGTTTTGTAGCATTGCAGTTTGCAGCAGTTTTGTTTGACCGATGTGTGTTATTCCCTCAGGGAGCTGACTCAGCTGCAGAAGGAAGTGACGGCCATCGAGACCAAGCTGGAGCAGAAACGCAGCGACCGCCACAACCTGCTGCAGGCCTGTAAGATGCAGGACATCAGACTTCCACTACGCTCTGGGACCATGGACGACATCGGCCAGGGAGAGGTACTTAACACACTCTCTCTCTTTCTCTCCCCCTCTCTCTTTGTCCAGCTTTCTACCTCCCTTTTTCTCTCTCTGACTTTCTCTCTCTCTCTGACATGCTCGCTCTCTCCATGGGAAACAGGTTTCCATTGCCAAAGCAAGTGAAATAGATCATAAACAATCAAAAAAACGTTACACTCAAAAAAATAAAGACATTTGAAATGTCATATTATGTGCAAGTAGTTAAAGTACAAAAGGGAAAATAAATTGGTTGTATTTACAATTGTGTTCTTCACTGGTCACAGATCTTGCTGCTGATATGGGAGTTTATCAAAATTGTGTTTGCTTCTAATTATTTGTGGGTCTGTGTAATCTGAGGGAAGTATGCGTCTCTAATATGGTCAAACATTTGGCAGAAGTGCAGCTCAGTTTCCACCTCCTTTTGTAGGCAGTGTGCACATAGCCTAAGGCAGTGCTCACTGAGTCTGTACATAGGCAAAGCTTTCCTTAAGTTTGGGTCAGTCTAAAGTGGTCTGTTTAGGGCCAAATAGCATTCTAGTTTGCTCTGTTTTTAGTTTTTTTTTTATTCTTTTCAAATGTGTCAAGTAATTATCTTTTTGTTTGTCTCTGTGTGTAGGGGAGCTCCCAGCAGGAGGAATCTAGTAGCAGTCAGAGAACGTCCAGTACTGTCCTGGCTAAAGAGGCTCTCATAGAGATCGACTACAGCATCCTGTCTGAAGACCTCAAGGTAAGAAATACACCCATCCGTGAACCCTGCGTACTAAGGCTATGTCTGGGGGTGTGCAGGTGCATCCTTTGGGAGGCAGTTCATCTCCCCCAAAGGCCGTCTCTCTCTTTGTACATGTAAAATTGGCTGTTTCAGCCATGATTCAATACCTAGCAATTTTATTTTTTATTTTTATGCGAGTTTGAAATATAGTCTGAGGATATGAGTCGCCTAACATATTTGTCTGCTCTTTCTCAGGATGCGCTGGCGGAGGATGAGATCAAGGCAGAGATGCACACACTGCAGCAGCGTCTCAACGAGCAGCAGTCCATTCTGCAGAGAATCAGCGCACCCAACATGAAGGCCATGGAGAAACTAGAGTCTGTCAGGGACAAGTTCCAAGAGACCAGCGACGGTACGGAGGAGAGATGGAGTCTGAAGACATGAATTAACTTACCATCTCTCTCGGCGAATGTATCAAATGTTACCGAAACAGGAAATGATGTGTCTTCATTGCGTAACGTGTTCATGATGCTCTATTCTGTATCCTAGAGTTTGAGGCGGCCCGTAGGCGAGCCAAGAAGGCCAAGCAGGCGTTTGAGCAGATCAAGAAGGAGAGGTTTGACCGCTTCAACGCCTGTTTTGAGGCTGTGTCCACCAACATCGATGAGATCTACAAAGCCCTGTCACGCAACAGCTCTGCCCAGGTACTGTCCCTCAGCAATACTCCATAATAGTACTGTACCATATTCCACCAAGTAAAACTAGCTACAAACTGTATTATGTGGTATTTGCATAAACATATGAGTCATTCCATATGAAATCAATGGTCTGTTTGACTGCACCCCTTTCGATTTGAACAAAACTTTTGTCTGTATGTTGATGGTGTGTTCCTTCATCCCAGGCCTTCCTTGGGCCGGAGAACCCCGAGGAGCCTTACCTGGATGGGATCAACTATAACTGTGTTGCCCCTGGTAAGCGGTTCAGGCCCATGGACAACCTCTCTGGAGGGGAGAAGACGGTAGCCGCCCTGGCTCTGCTGTTCGCCATACACAGCTACAAGCCCGCCCCATTCTTCGTCCTGGATGAGATTGATGCTGCGCTGGACAACACCAACATTGGCAAGGTCTGTGTCTAAAACCATGCTGCATGAACTATCATTATTAATTTCATGAAATACCCATATGTGTTTGCCATGCCATTGTCCTGAAATTTCGCTATAACCACTATCAGTCTAAGTTGGCACCCTATTCATGATGTAACTGCACTAATTAAAGTAGTGCACTATATGTTGTAGGGATAGGTTGGAGATGTCTAATGTGTTGTCGGTCCGTGTTATCCAGATGACTAATGACATCACTCCTTGTTATGTCATGATCATGAGGTTATGTCTTAATACTGTCCATCTATGCAGGTGGCCAACTACATCAAAGACCAGTCAGTGAACACTCAGGCCATAGTGATCTCTCTAAAGGAAGAGTTCTACACCAAGGCTGACTCTCTCATCGGGGTCTATCCAGAGGTAAACACAACACATGCACACAACATGCAACACGTCTATCCATAAATCCTTGTAATGCTTCACTTTTACATTAAAAACATTACTAGGAGAATGAATGTAGCTATGTATGCTAACTGTCTTCTGAAAAAGGGCAAAACTGACAGCGTCACCCCCCCTCCCCTCCACAGCAAGGAGATTGCGTCATCAGCAAAGTGCTGACCTTTGACCTGTCTGTGTACCCTGACGCCAACCCGAACCCCAACGAGTAGGACATCACACAGAGGAGAGGAGCAAAACGACAGGCATACCTTTTAACTCGTTGGCATTTTGACCGTCTGGTTAACCAACTGAACCAGGGTTCTATTCATTAGTGCAGGCAACCGAAAATGTTTTAAACCATTTTGTAACTGAGAACAGACATTTGTGTTTCTTATTGGACCAGCTAGTCCCTACCTGTTTCTGCCTAATGAATATGACCCAAATCGCTCGTGTCTATGGATGGCAAATGTAGCTAATAATGTGTTCTGTAGTGTGTTGGTTGTATCGTGGATCAAACATCCATTAGCTCATAGATGTTGTTTGCTATCATGTTTTTTAAAATAATTTCTGTATTTTTGGAGTATATTAGGATTAGAAAATGTGTGCTTTTTCTGAATGGAGTGGGAGGGGGTGAGACAAGTTACAGCAGCTGAAGTTGTTATTTCTAGAAAGCTTCACCTTGAATATAATGTGCATTTATACAATTGAATCTTTTTAATTTGGTTGTTAATTTGGAACCACATGAGTATTGTATTTCAGGACGAGGTTATGAAGCTTAGAAAAATTGTAAAATGATTTGGAAATCATGCCTTGTTGACAATAATTGTGTATTTGTATCAGGCTTTGTCCCTCAGATGGTAGAAACCTGCTGACAATGATAATGTATTACATGTAACCATTACTCATTTTTTTTGTCTCATAAATGTTTTCTACTAATCTTTCCTTGCTTTCTGTTATTTCACTGGTCTATGTAATGGAAGTATCTGAAATTCTGGTATTTTCTCCTTTGTTCAGCCTGTTGGGTTTTTTCACTTATTGTGCTACTTTTTCCTTTTATGATTTGTGTCAGGATTGGAAGACCCTTAGGTCCCATTAAGTGGCCACTTCATTCCCAGTCAGGTGTCATCTGATCATTTTAAATCCTCACCTCTAACTAGCCTGTATCCAAACTTAATTTTCTGCTTGTTTCACTTTCTTCAAGATGTGGTTCAATGTCAGCAATGGCTATGGTTATTAATTTCTCTACCTTTTGGCTAAGATCGAAGACGTCTTTGTACACCGGACGATCATAAAGTAAAACAACCCATAGGAAATACCATGGCAGTGTTGGAGATGGACAAGCTGTGGCGTTTTGATGTAGTTGAAGGGGAGACGTGAGACAAGTACGACCTTGTGGCCTAAATAAAGTTTTCGTTACCATGCATGAGCAAGACTGAGTGGTGCAACCCTAAAATATATACGTGGAGTGAAACAAAACAGTTTAGATCGGGGCTACCAAGCCACCTGTTCGTTTTACCAGACAGGCTCTGAGCCATTCTCCAAATTCCCTGGTTTTCCAGAAAACCCCATTGGAAGATGCAGGAAATTCTGGAATCCTCAACTGGGAATTTGGGGGAATTTACCAGATTATTATATATATATTTTTTCAACCCTAACCATGACCTATTAATAAGAGGTAAATCACAACTGTTTGATTATCTTATTGGATATAAACTGCTATGAGATAATGAAACTCCATTAAGGAAATCCATCTGATTTGACCACCTTGTTAGATTTGCTGCTTCCTCTGAAGAGGGGAACAACTGGTGAACATAATGCTGAAAAGCAATTCTTTATTGTTGGTAATATTATGTTAGGTGCATGTTCTTATCCAATCTTTATCAATTGTATCACTAAAGCGAGGGTCAAGGTATGAAGGTTTGAGTTTATCCCTATTGACTTGGGGATGGAGTCTGCTTTAAAAGTATCCCCCTGCTTGTTTTTAAATCTGTCCAGGGCCAATGGGAAATGTAATTATCCATTTTAAGGGTCAATTTTGCATAAGACATGTTTATTCCATTTGACATTGTATTGATTCTTTTTAGTTAATAAAATATACTATTTTAACTTGTATTCTAATTGTGTATTTGTGGTAGAAGTAGGTTGAACCCTTTTATAACTTTAGGTTTAGTGTTCGTTCCCTGTGTTTTGTTGATATTTGCATATATTAGTACAATTTTGTGTTTTATAACTTTTATTCATCCTGTGAGTATGTGTGTATTTTGCTGCAGGACTTTCCGGTCTATAAGGGCGAGCGGAGTGTACATCCGTGTGCGTTCAGTTGAAGTCGGAAGTTTACATACACCTTAGCCAAATACATTTAAACTCAGTTTTTCACAATTCCTGACATTTAATCCTAGTAAAAATTCTTAGGTCAGTTAGGATCACCACTTTATTTTAAGAATGTGAAATGCCAGAATAATAGTATTATTTCTTTCAGCTTTTATTTCTTTCATCACATTCCCAGTGGGTCAGAGGTTTACGTACACTCAATTAGTATTTGGTAGCATTGCCATTAAATTGTTTAACTTGGGTCAAACTTTTCAGGTAGCCTTCCACAAGCTTCCCACAATAAGTTGGGTGGATTTTGGCCCATTCCTCCTGACAGCTGGTGTAACAGAGTCAGGTTTGTAGGCCTCCTTGCTCGCACACGCTTTTTCAGTTCTGCCCACAAATGTTCTATAGGGACTTTGTGATGGCCACTCCAATACCTTGACTTTGTTGTCCTTAAGCCATTTTGCCACAACTTTGGAAGTATGCTTGGGGTCATTGTCCATTTGGAAGACCCATTTGTGACCAAGCTTTAACTTCCTGACTGATGTCTTGAGATGTTGCTTCAATATATCCACATAATTTCCCTTCCTCATGATGCCATCTATTTTGTGAAGTGCACCAGTCCCTCCTGCAGCAAAGCGCCCCCCACAACATGATGCTGCCACCCCCGTGCTTCATGGTTGGGATGGTGTTCTTCGGCTTGCAAGCCTCCCCCCCCTTTTCCTCCAAACATAACGATGGTCATTATGGCCAAACAGTTATATTTTTGTTTCATCAGACCAGAGGACGTTTCTCCAAAATGTACGATCTTTGTCCCCATGTGCAGTTGCAAACCGTAGTCTGGCCTTTTTCATGGCGTTTTTGGAGCAGTGGCTTCTTCCTTGCTGAGCAGCCTTTCAGGTTATGTCGATATAGGTCTCGTTTTACTGTGAATATAGATACTTTTGTACCTGTTTCCTCCAGCATCTTCACAAGGTCCTTTGCTGTTGTTCTGGTATTGATTTTCACTTTTCACACCAAAGTACGTTCATCTCTAGGAGACTGAACGTGTCTCATTCCTGAGCGGTATGATGGCTGCGTGGTCCCATGGTGTTTATACTTGCGTACTATTGTTTGTACAGATGAACGTGGTTCCTTCAGGTGTTTGAAAATTGCTCCCAAGGATGAACCAGACTTGTGGAGGTCTACATTTTTTTTATGAGGTCTTGGCTGATTTCTTTTGATTTTCCCATGATGTCAAGCAAAGAGGCACTGAGTTTGAAGGTAGGCCTTGAAATACATCCACAGGTACACCTCCAATTGACTCTGATGATGTCAATTAGCCTATCAGAAGCTTCTAAAGCCATCATTTTCTGGAATTTTCCAAGACGTTTAAAGGCACAGTCAACTTAGTGTATGTAAACTTCTGACCCACTGGAATTCTGATACAGTGAATTATAAGTGAAATAATCTGTAAACAATTGTTGAAAAAATTACTTGTGTCATGCACATAGTAGATGTCCTAACCGACTCTCCAATATTTAGTTTGCTAACAAGAAATTTGTGGTGTGGTTGAAAAACGAGTTTTATTGACTCCAACTTAAGTGTATGTAAACTTCCGACTTCAACTGTATGCTTTGACATGTCAAAGTATTGCCTCAGTTTTCACCTAGCACTAGTATAAAGAGAGATTATTCATATTCATATTCATTCAACTTCTTTCCCTGAGGCTCCCTCTAGAGGCTAACCACTACATTTGTCATATCACGTTTTTCAGCACCACTTGAGCAAACTCACCTGTTATGCTGATGCTTCTTGTGTTATGTTGTAAACAGCCAGCCATGGCTCAGCCACTCTCATGGTACTTATTCCTTTTACATTTTATTTTTGCAGATAACCAGTGCTTGACTTGGGAAGGAGTTCACCGGAGCGGAGTACTGGCATCTCAAATGTTCTACTGCTTGAGCTCCTGTTCCTCTTCTAAAACATTAGCTCACAAGTATTGTGGGGTTCCTGCACCTAAATGTAAACAGTACTGGCACCCAAAATGAGTACCAGAACCTATTTCAGTCCAAGTCAAGCACTGCACATTACAAAAAATCAAGTAAACCAAATTGATGTATATTTTTGTTTTATTTGTTTGTTTTGCCATTGTATGCTCCATCTGACTGACATGAAGAAAAAATAACATTTTGTTGAAAGGCACATATTAGAAGATGGGTTTGTTATAGCCGGGTTAGAAGCTGTCCCACCCACTACTTAATGTCTGATTTATGCTATCTTTTAAAAGACAAACCGGTTACTAAGGCAGAAATGGCCAACAAGAGGATGATGAAGTGAAAAAGAACTCCTTTAAGACCTGTTATAGTAACTAAAGAAAAAAAATGGACCTGGGGTGAATCTCAAAGGTATTTTCCTTGATTCCGTCTTTCTTTGCATCCTCAAAACAAAAAAATCTGATCTTCTCCAATGCTCTCCTTGATTACTACTGACATTTTCAGGAGAAGGCGAGGAAAGAGCTCGCAAGGAATCAATCAAAATACTTTTGAGATTCTTCCCCAGATAAAATATGTGCAAAGTTGTTTTGTACAAAACCAGTTAATCTCCTATGTGGGCCTTCATGCTAAATCCACCGTACTCCAGGTATGCTGATATGTCCAAAAACCTTTGCATTGATCAAATAAAATCTAGAGTAACTTCAGAACCACTTAAAATCCTGAATCGCCTTTACTTATTAAATTTTTTCTTACTTTCAACTTCATTTCAACCTCCGGTCATTAATACATATGAATCTCGTTTAACAAAATATCTCTGGTTTATATTAAATACTCACAGTATCTTCATGAACTACAATGTGATCTGTTAGATAAGTGCTACATACCAGTAGGGGAGAGTGGGGTAAGTTGAGCCTCTCTTGTTTCTAGAAAAACCCAAACAAAATGTATAATTTGACCAAATATTTAGGAAAATGTCATTTTATGAAGTCTGTGAAGGAAGAAACCACATGTAAAAAGTGGTAAGCAAGTTAGGACCAAAAAACAGATTTTCAGCAAGTCAAATGAATTTGTGTTAGCGGTTTCATGATGCTTGTATCTAAACCAAAATGTTTGTCTTGGGGTAAGTGAGCATATTGAAGTGTTTTCTTCCCAGGCATATTGCAAAGCATTATCGCTGGGATATGTTAAAAAGTACAAAGTGTTTGTTAGGTGTTAAGCCTGGGGTAAAATCTGATTAAAAGACAAAAAGTGATTGTCATTGTGTTTGGGAAATAAAGATAGACATGGTTTTAAAAAGGTAGTGGTAATATTTCATTCAGTACATAAATGTGTCGGTGACTTAACCTGGGGTAAGTTGTGCCAAAAGACAATGTTTTGGGGGGGCAAGCTATGTTTTCAAAACTGTAATGTTTACTTGAGTTCTGATTATTTCAAGGGATATACAACATCCTGAAATATGTAGATACCTTTGTTAGAAATAATATTATATTTCCCTTTACAGAGTGATGTGAATGAAACATTTGCTCCACTTACCCCACTCTCCCCTATACACTTATTTCAGTGAGTATTCAAACATTGATAATACAATAATAACTAATAAATTAAAAGTACAAAGAAATGTCCAACACATCAAATAAAAAATTTAAAACTCCCTCTTAAAAAAGTGCCCAAACCCACAGTGGGAGGAGGTTGAGCACCAAGGAAACTGTGTTTTACAAGTGTAAATAAAGTAAAAAGATGGCAAGTCCTCCCTTCAACAACATAAATGAAGGACGTTCCCTTTAAGAACACAAACAGTGAGGCTCATAGAGATAGACTCCTCTTTGTATCTGCTCCATTATGGTGTCTGTGACAGCAGTGCTATTGAGGCTATCCATTTTAAAGTAGTTCATGTTCTTCGATGGCTGATTGCTCCCAACTCCCAATGGGAGTCCCCACCCAGTTAACCACTTTAAAATGGTGGAAGCCCTCAGTGGCACTGTCCATGCTAAAACGGGTGAGATCCATGCAGAGTCCTCTATCTCTTTGGTGATGCTTCATCAAAACTATTTGATGCATCACAACCATTGTGTCAAATGTGTTGTGCATCAGGTGTACAACCTGTGTGTACTAAGCCTTTCCTTGTATTCTGGATGTTTTAACAGAAGAGCCTCTTCAAAAGATTGAACTGAACCGTTTAAATGCAACAGTTGCAGTTGTCCCAGATACATAGAAACTCACTGAAATGCACTCACAGGTGATCCAAAATGTCATCCTTTCTTTCTCACCTCCTTTTCCCCCCCTTCAGCCCTTGCCGGGACACCCCTGTCTCCACTCACAGACTTTTGCTGCGTTCAAAACAACTGGTAACTCGGAAATCTCCGTCTTCCGATTTCAGAGCCTTCAAGACAACTGGGAAAAAAGTGAGCTCCGACAGGGAGTCGGAACTCGGAATTCCAAGTCGGAAACTCAGGCATCTTTCTAGAGCTCCAACCTGAAGATCACCAACGTCATGATTTGACCTCGTTTTTTTCAGAGTTCCCATTTGTCTTGAAAGCACCATCTGTCACCAAGCACACAACACGTGTACAAGCTGCGTGTGTGCGCATGTTGACGTTTATTGTCATGTGTCTTGTCCTGGAGGCAGAACGGAGTGATTTCCCCTTAGATAGGCCAGCTGCAAAGTCAAAATGGGCTTTTTGGTCTTAATTTAAGGTTAGGGTAAAGTTTAAAATGATAATTTTTTTATGCTAGCTAGTGACCACTGCAGCGCTGCCTCCAGAACAAGATTCATGATAAAAAATGCTAACCTGCAGTGTGTACGGGGCATTAGTTAGGGTTTTAGTAAGAAACACAGCAGACTGGACATAGGTGTTCTGTCTAACCACTCTATGGAATAGATTATTACGTCAACAAACAGTATAACAAAGAAAGAGGTTCATGAACCTGTGCACTCTGTGATAAGTTATTTTTTAATTTGTTGAAATAAATATGGCGGAACTGAGAAGATTAAAATGTATTACTGTAGCAGAATATTCCTTTTCCTTTGTCGGTTAATTTTCCATAAGAATCATGAATCTGATTCAAGAATTGAATCAGAATTGACTAGAATCAACCACAGTGGAATAACATGTTAAAACCTGAACAGACAACCAGCTAGAGCCTAGTAACTCAGCCATCAACCCTGGTTAGTGGGCCTATTTCCTCCAGTCTCAATTGGAAACTATGGTTAGTGGATTGATCTCATCTCCATGGCAACTAATCAGGATTTGTTAATGCTGTGAGTGTGTGATGTCACCAACTACAACACAGCCTTGTCAAGTCAAGTGTCATATCATCTCACAAGATAACGCCACTGTCATCATGGCACTCCGATGACAGACTCTCTACACTTTGGTGTCTGCCTCTTCCCCCTTCAGGTGTTGTTTAAAGGGTGGGACGGGACGCTTCTTTCTCTGCTCCTGGGGTTTCGTTTTCTCTGTAGACCTAGAGGGCGGGGCGGGGGCGGAAGGGGGTGCAGGGATTGGGCTCTTCTTCCTCGTAGCGGAGGTTGCGCGGCCACTGCGCCCGTTGAGGAGGCCCAGGGCCACGTCTTCAAAGTGGGACATGGGCATGCGCATTGCCTCAGCCATTTCATTACGAGTCACCGCCACAAACGAATCGTCATTGGCCAGGTCGCCAAGACCACCAACCACTAAGACCTGACGGAGAACATGATACGTACAATGACATGTTTACTGTTACAAACATAGGGTCTCAGGGAGGAACCTGGCACAGAGGAAAAACATGGATTTACACATGTAGTTGAAGTAACTTTATACTCTTGTTTCTACAACAATCTGTTAATAATCAGTATCAACGTACCTCTTTGATCAGCTGGTCAGCGGCAGGTGCAGACACAGAGCCTCCTGTGGCCCCTTCAGCTTCCTCTGTAGCTTCCCCTTTAGCTTGGGAACAGCTAGGGAGAGACTGGCTCTCACCGTATTTGAGGTCATAGGGGAACTGCAACAACAAAGACAACACTTACAGTTAGGACATTCACGGAACAATAGAATCATGAATGAGCTAAATTCAATAAATTTTGTCTATGGCAGGGATGGGCAACTCCAGTCCTTAGGGTCCTTATTGGTGTCACACTTTTGCCCTAGCCACAGCTAACACGCCTGACTCCAATATTTAGCTAATCATGACCTTCAGTATAGAATGCAATTAGTTTAATCAGCTGTGTTTGCTAGGGATGGGGAAAACATGTGACACCACTCAGGCCCTTCGAGGACTGGAGTTGCCCATCCCTGGTCTATGGCATTTAGTGTTAAATGGGTTGTATGGGGTCTTCAATCTGATGTGTATTACATTACCTGAGTGATGTCTGTTCTGATTGGTTTCTCACTGATCTCAGAGAAGTGTCTGCTATCTACAGGGGACCGACAGAAGAACAGTTATTTACTGTAGGACACAAGAATGACTAAAGAGTATCCAACAGTATGTAAAATATAATGCAGGTGATGATGATCAGCAGATAATAGGATTGATTACAGTGGGGCAAAAAAGTATTTAGTCAGCCACCAATTGTGCAAGTTTTCCAACTTAAAAAGATGAGAGAGGCCTGTAATTTTCATCATAGGTACACTTCAACTATGACAGACGAAATGAGAAAAAGAAATCCAGAAAATCACATTGTAGGATTTTTAATTTATTTATTTGCAAATTATGGTGGAAAATAAGTATTTGGTCAATAACAAAAGTTTATCTCAATACTTTGTTATATACCCTTTGTTGGCAATGACAGAGGTCAAACGTTTTCTGTAAGTCTTCACAAGGTTTTCACACACTGTTGCTGGTATTTTGGCCCATTCCTCCATGCAGATCTCCTCTAGAGCAGTGATGTTTTGGGGCTGTCGCTGGGCAACACAGACTTTCAACTCCCTCCAAAGATTTTCTATGGGGTTGAGATCTGGAGACTGGCTAGGCCACTCCAGGACCTTGAAAAGCTTCTTCACAGCCACTCCTTCGTTGCCAGGCGGTGTGTTTGGGATCATTGTCATGCTGAAAGACTCAGCCACGTTTCATCTTCAATGCCCTTGCTGATGGAAGGAGGTTTTCACTCAAAATCTCACGATACATGGCCCCATTCATTCTTTCCTTTACACGGATCAGTCGTCCTGGTCCCTTTGCAGAAAAACAGCCCCAAAGCATGATGCTTCCACCCCCATGCTTCACAGTAGGTATGGTGTTCTTTGGATGCAACTCAGCATTCTTTGTCCTCCAAACACGACGAGTTGAGTTTTTACCAAAACGTTCTATTTTGGTTTCATCTGACCATATCACATTCTCCCAATCCTCATCTGGATCATCCAAATGCTCTCTAGCAAACTTCAGACGGCCTGAACATGTACTGGCTTAAGCAGGGGGACACGTCTGGCACTGCAGGATTTGAGTCCCTGGCGGCGTAGTGTGTTACTGATGGTAGGCTTTGTTACTTTGGTCCCAGCTCTCTGCAGGTCATTCACTAGGTCCCCGTGTGGTTCTGGGATTTTTGCTCACCGTTCTTGTGATCATTTTGACCCCACGGGTGAGATCTTGCGTGGAGCCCCAGATCGAGGAAGATTATCAGTGGTCTTGTATGTCTTCCATTTCCTAATAATTGCTCCCACAGTTGATTTCTTCAAACCAAGCTGCTTACCTATTGCAGATTCAGTCTTCCCAACCTGGTGCAGGTCTACAATTTTGTTTCTGGTGTCCTTTGACAGCTCTTTGGTCTTGGCCATAGTGGAGTTTGGAGTGTGACTGTTTGAGGTTGTGGACAGGTGTCTTTTATACTGATAACAAGTTCAAACAGGTGCCATTAATACAGGTAACGAGTGGAGGACAGAGGAGCCTCTTAAAGAAGAAGTTACAGGTCTGTGAGAGCCAGAAATCTTGCTTGTTTGTATGTGACCAAATACTTATTTTCCACCATAATTTGCAAATAAATTCATTAAAAATCCTACAATGTGATTTTCTGGATTTTTCTTCCTCATTTTGTCTGTCATAGTTGAAGTGTACCTATGATGAAAATTACAGGCCTCTCTCATCTTTTTAAGTGAGAGAACTTGCACAATTGGTGGCTGACTAAATACTTTTTTGCCCCACTGTAGGTGACTAGGGCCAGGATTCAATTCATAGCGCAGCGCACTAGACAGCTGACAATGTGGCTTTTCAAGGCATTTTTCGAGGAGATCGCATTCATAGTAACACTGTGCATGTCAGCTCAATTGGAGATTACTTTTGACTGTCAATCAAGCTATAACATGGCTCTTACGTGGATTAAATCCAGGTCTAGGGTGATGTTGAACTGACCTGGAGAGCTGCGCTCTGTGTCCACTCTGGAATGTTTCCTGCTCACTTTCGGACTCTCCTCTCTCTCATAAGAAAACCTATAAACATACAACAAATATATATAAAACAGGTAAGCCATGTTTATTATACAGTTGAAGTCGGGAGTGTACATACACCTTAGCCAAATACATTTAAACTCAGTTTCACAATTCCTGACATTTAATCCTAGTAAGAATTCCCAGTCTTAGGTCAGTTAGGATCACCACTTTATTTTAAGAATGTGAAATGTCAGAATAATAGTAGAGAGATTTATTTCAGCTTTCATTTCTTTCATCACATTCCCAGTGGGTCAGAAGTTTACATACACTCAATTAGTATTCAATAGCATTGCCTTTAAATTGTTTAACTTAAACAAACGTCCCACAATAAATTGGGTGAATTTTGGCCCATTCTTCCTAACAGAGCTGGTGTAACTGAGTCAGGTTTGTAGGCCTCCTTGGAGTGATGGCCACTCCAATAACTTGACTTTGTTGTCCTTAAGCCATTTTGCCACAACTTTGGAAGTATGCTTGGGGTCATTGTCCATTTGGAAGACCCATTTGTGACCAAGCTTTAACTTCCTGACTGATGTCTTGAGATGTTGCTTCAATATATCCACATAATTTCCCTTCCTCATGATGCCATCTATTTTGTGAAGTGCACCAGTCCCTCCTGCAGCAAAGCGCCCCCACAACATGATGCTGCCACCCCCGTGCTTCACGGTTGGGATGGTGTTCTTCGGCTTGCAAGCCTCCCCCTTTTTCCTCCAAACATAACGATGGTCATTATGGCCAAACAGTTATATTTTTGTTTCATCAGACCAGAGGAAGTTTCTCCAAAATGTACGATCTTTGTCCCCATGTGCAGTTGCAAACCGTAGTCTGGCCTTTTTCATGGCGTTTTTGGAGCAGTGGCTTCTTCCTTGCTGAGCAGCCTTTCAGGTTATGTCGATATAGGTCTCGTTTTACTGTGAATATAGATACTTTTGTATCTGTTACCTCCAACATCTTCACAAGGTCCTTTGCTGCTGTTCTGGTATTGATTTTCACTTTTCACACCAAAGCACGTTCATCTCTAGGAGACAGAACGCGTCTCCTTCCTGAGCAGTATGATGGAAGCGTGGTCCCATGGTGTTTATACTTGCGTACTATTGTTTCTACAGATGAACGTGGTACATTCAGGCTTTTGGAAATTGCTCCCAAGGATGAACCAGACTTGTGGAGGTCTACAATCTTTTTTCTGAGGTCTTGGCTGATTTCTTTTGATTTTCCCATGATGTCAAGCAAAGAGGCACTGAGTTTGAAGGTAGGCCTTGAAATACATCCACAGGTACACCTCCAATTGACTCAAATGATGTCAATTAGCCTATCAGAAGCTTCTAAAGCCATGACATAATTTCCTGGAATTTTCCAAGCTGTTTAAAGGCACAGTCAACTTAATGTATGTAAACTTCTGACCGAATTGTGATACAGTGAATTATAAGTGAAATAATCTGTCTGTAAACAATTGTTGGTAAAATTACTTGTGTCACGCACACAGTAGATGTTCTAACCGACTTGCCAAAACTATAGTTTGCTAACAGGAAATTTTAAATGAGTTTTAAATGACTCCAAGTGTATGTAAACTTCCGACTTCAACTGTACATACCAGCAAGCAAAGTGTACCGCATCACCCAAAATGTGCTAAATTTGGGCATTCGCAGAAGATTATTGATTGATTGGATTCATACAGTGCTTTTCCAGGTTCTCAAAGTGCTTATTAATCTTGGGCCTACATTCATTTGTTTCTGTGGCAGAAAATGCAGCTCTGGTGGCACAGCAGTACTCTACTCATAGATTGTTGTTGCTGTTGTGTTTGGTTGAGGTCAGTAACATTACTCAATTAGCCTGGGGACGAGGTTACTCACGCGTTGTTGTTGCTGTTGTGTTTGGTGGGGGTCATGGGAAAGAACTCTGTATTGGGGAGGAAGACGGAGTCTGAGCGACTGAGGGGCGACTCAGCCTCCTCGGGGCGGTTCTCTGATAGCTGTAGGGGACGCTGGCTAGCCATGTGGGAGGTCAGGACACTGATGGTCTCTGTGGAGAACGGGTCTGAATCCCCGAACAGACCGCCCTGGCGCTAGACAACCAAACACAAACACTGTGGTTAAAACAACCCGGGCACATCTATATGTTTATCTATCCTGCTCTGATTAAAGATAAAGACTGTCACAGGCTACATTAAATATAATATATGTACAGTGCATTCGGAAAGTATTCAGAACCCTTTATTACGTAACAGCCTTATTCTAAAAAAAGTAATTCCCTCAATCTACACACAATACTCAATAATGACAAAGTGAAAACAGTTTTTTGTTTTGCACATTTCTTAAAAATTAAAAACAGAAATACCTTATTTACATAGAGTACCAGTCAAAAGTTTGGACAGACCTACTCATTCAAGGGTTTTTCTTTATTTTTACTATTTGTCTACATTGTAGAATAATAGTGAAGACATCAAAACGATGAAATAACACATATGGAATCATGTAGTAACCAAAAAAAAGTGTTAAACAAATCAAAATATATTTTAGATTCTTCAAAGTAGCCACCCTTTGCCTTAATGACAGCTTCGCACACTTGGCATTCTCTCAACCAGCCTCATGAGGAATGCTTTTCCAACAGTATTGAACAAGTTCCCACATATGCTGAGCACTTGTTGGCTGCTTTTCCGTCAGTCTGTGGTCCAACTCATCCCAAACAATCTCAATTGGGTTGAGATCGGGTGATTGTGGAGGCCAGGTCATCTGATGCAGCACTCCATCACTCTCCTTGGTCAAATTGCCCTTACACAGCCTGGAGGTGTGTTTTGGGTCATTGTCCCGTTGAAAAACAAATTATAGTCGCACTAACCGCAAGCCAGACTGGATGGAGTATCACTGCAGAATGCTGTGGTAGCCATGCTGATTAAGTGTGCCTTGAATTCTAAATAAATCACTGACAGTGTCACCAGCAAAGCAAGCCCACACCATCACACCTCCTCCTCCATGCTTCACGGTGGGAACCACACATGCGGAGATCATCCGTTCACCTACTCTGAGTCTCACATAGACACGACGGTTGGAACCAAAAATTGTCAAAGGACAGATTTCCACCGGTCTAATGTCCATTGCTCATGTTTCTTGGCCCAAGTCTCTTCTTCTTATTGGTGTCCTTTAGTAGTGGTTTCTTTGTAGCAATTTGACCAAGAAGACCTGATTCACGCAGTCCGAGCCAAAACCAAGCCATGAGGTCAAAGGAATTGTCGGTAGAGCTCTGAGACAGGATTGTGTCGAAGCACAGATCTGGGGAAGGGTACCAAAATAAATCTGCAGCATTGAAGGTCCCAAATAACACAGTGGCCTCCATCATTCTTATATGGAAGAAGTTTGGAACCACCAAGATTCTTCCGCCTGGCCAAACTGAGCATTCAGGGGAGAAGGGCCTTGGTCATGGAGGTGACCAAGAACCGGATGGTCACCCTGACAGAGCTCCAGAGTTCCTCTGTGGAGATGGGAGAACCATCCAGAAGCACTCCACCAATCAGGCATTTATGGTAGAGAGGCCAGATGGAAGCCACTCATCAGTAAAAGGCACATGCCAGCCCGCTTGGGGTTTGCAAAAAGGCACCTAAAGGACTCTCAGACCATGAGAAACAAGATTCTCCGGTCTGATGAACCAAAATTGAACTCTTTGGCCTGAATGCCAAGCGTCACGTCTGGAGGAAATCTGAAACCAATTTTTCAGCGGCAGGGACTGGGAGACTAGTCAGGATCGAGGGAAAAATGAACGGAGCAAAGTACAGAGATCCTTGATGAAAACCTGCTCTAGAGTGCTTAGGACCTCAGACTGGGTGAATGTTCACCTTCCAACAGGGCAATGACCATAAGCACACAGCCAAGACAATGTAGGAGTGGCTGCGGGACAAGTCTTTGAATGTCTTTGAGTGACACAGCCAGAGCCTGGACTTGAACCAGATCAAAATCTCTGGAGAGACCGGAAAATAGCTGTGCAGCGATGCTCCCAACCTGACAGAGCTTGAGAGGATCGTCAGAGAAGAATGGGAGATACTCCCCAAATACAGGTGTGCCAAGCTTGCAGCGTCATACCCAAGACGACTCGAGGCTGTAATCACTGCCAAAGGTGCGTCAACAAACTACTGAGTAAATGGTCTGAGTACTTACATAAATGTGATATTTCTTTTTTTTTTTTTTGCAAAAATATCTAGTAGCCTGTTTTTGCTTTGTCATTATGGGGTATTGTGTGTAGATTGATGAGGGAAATAAACGATATAATCAATTTTAGAATAAGGCTGTAACGTAACAAAATGTGTAAAGAAATCAAGAGATCTGAATACATTCCGAACACCCTGCATATATACAGTACGGTATGTTATTGTTTTTAACATCCTTTTTGTTAATGGTGTGTTGGAACCATATTTACTTCCCCATATGGGACAATAAAGTTTGCTAAACTAAAGGAAAGTGCTCCGTCGGTGTCTCACCCTGTAGATGCCTTCCTCCAGAGACTCCTCCATGGCTCTCTCCATCTCCTCCTCGTTCAGCAGGTCTCCTGAGATGGCCCTGTGGAGCTCTGGAGCTGCCTCCTCCTCTATGCTCCTCAGACCAGCCTGGGGAGGAGAGGGAGGAAATGGGAGAGGGGCAAACAGAGGAGGAGGCAGAGAAAAGAGAGGGCAGAGAAACGAGAGGGTGAGAACAATAAGGATGAATTTCAGACGACCAAGATGAGGAGAGAAACAAAGGGAGAGAAGATGCAAGAGAGGATGAGAGAAATAAACATGGAGGGTAAAAGAGAAAGAGAGGTAGAGATTAAAGTAGTGTTTGAGATGTTCGACACAAGCAGAGGATGATTTGAGGATGATTTTGGGAGGCCTAAAGATGGTGTGCAGAAAGGTGTGCATACAAATGAATGTTGGTTGGTGTCAATTGAATTGAATTCACTCAATTCAGGAAGTGATTTGAATTTTAAATTCTAAATGGAAAAACGCTTTAAATAAATAGTTTCTCCTTTTCAGTTTATTGAGAAGTCATTAGAAATAGATGCACTTTTTTCAATTGTTGAATTAGAAATTCAGGTTAATTCCTGAATTGACAGACTTTAATTTGAATTGACCCCAAACCTGCTATACACTGTGGAGGGCCTCACCTGCATCTCTGGAGCACTCCCATTAGCACTCTTCTTGGTGGGCCGATAGCCATAGTACTCCTCTTGACGCTTCATAAACTTACGGAAATGATCCTGGATCAGGAAGGTGGCGTAGAACTTTCCCACCGTCACCTCATCATCTAGGACAGATCCAAATAAAACAAAGTGTCAAAACCCAAACAGAGCTAACTGTAGGCAACTGCCTACGCCGTGGTGGAAGGAAATCCGTCACAACACCCCTGGTAAACCCAATCCAGCTCGAAGGACCATGAAAATAGGTAGGGGTCACAGTGAAATGCTCACCTCCGATTGGTGGGATGACCTGGTCCAGCAGTTTCATACTGGTGCGTTTCCAGATCTTCTTTATAATGGCTCTCAACTCTTCATTAGCCTGCTCAAAGTTACCTAGTCAACGTAAGACAGGAAAAGCAAAGTATTACATCAAAAGACAAACATAAACATGGAATATTATTTATGGTGTGAGACGGGCGCAGTGCTAGAGACAAGACACCTTCGACACCTTCAGTCTTTATCTTGAGGGCAGTCCTGACTAGGGCAAACAGGGTGGCATTGAAGGTGACTGTGCCATCGCTGTTCAGGGGCATGTTCATGGATATTAAACGCTGTTGTCAGGGAGAAGAGGGGAACGAGAGAGAGTGGACACCAGTGAGACGATGTACTGCACACACTATCAAGCACCGAGCCACATCCGTCAGCACAGGTGGTCCTGTTCTTGTGTTGTACATGGTACATGGCAATGGTACCCATTAAAATGGCAATCCATTTCATCCAAATAACATGACTTACCTTGCAGGCTGAGCGATGCGGACAGAATTTCCCAAAGCCTAGCGGAGGCTGGATCCTTCGCAGTAGTGTTACCACATCCAGATGTTTTATGCGCCCCCTGCAGGACAGGAGGACAAAATACACTTAGACACATTGATTTAGAGAGAGGAGCTATATATTCGCTTATGGTACCAAGACTTAAAGCATCAACTAAATAGAGATGCCATGTGAAACTCCTACCAACATGAACTTATTGTGGATTGAAAGGGAATGCCATGGGGCATTGTCCCTGCATTCTTGACAGAGGACTAGTCTCTTTCGTGACATAAATAGCTGACCAGCGCATGCAAAGTTTGGATCTGGGTTCAGAGATGACTCACGTGGCATCCGGGTCGTACTCGGCCCAGATCTTCTTGAACTCATCCAGATGATGAGGACCCAGGATGGACCAATCACGTGTCAGGTAGTCAAAGTTGTCCATGATCACAGCCACGAATAAGTTGATGATCTGAGATGGGAGAGAAAGATAACTTAAGACAACAACATACTTCCTGGAGGAGAAGAGAGAAGAGGAGAAAGGACTACTCACCAGGAAGGCACACAGCATATAGAAGGACATAAAGTAGAAGACAGCGAAGCTGGCTCCACAGGTGTACTCATCCCCAGGTAGGAAGTCAGACTTGGGGTCACACTTCTTGCCAAACATACTAGCCAACATCACTTCCTGCCACGCCTCCCCTGTCGCACAACTGTTGGGAGAATACAGAGGGCATCGGATTCAGTTACACCTGACCATAGGACAATACAACTTCCGTACATACTAGCCAGCATCTCTTCCTGCCACGCCTCTCCTGTAGCACAAAGAGTGTATAAAATAGGCCAAATCATTACATCACAGATGGTGTTTTTACACAGTATATTTCTATCTGAAAGTTCTGTTGCACCCTCCCATAGACACACAGGCACCTCAGTGGTGTATATACAGTATGTGTGAACTCTGACCAATCAATCAATGATCTGACTGACTGACTCATCCACTCTCTCACTCTGACTGACTCGTTAAATAAAGGTTAAATAAAAAAAGAAAGACTGACTCATCCACTCTCTCGCTCTGACTGACTCATCCACTCTCTCGCTCTGACTGACTCATCCACTCTCTCGCTCTGACTGACTCATCCACTCTCTCGCTCTGACTGACTCGTTAAATAAAGGTTAAATAAAAAAATAAAATAAAGACTGACTCATCCACTCTCTCGCTCTGACTGACTCGTTAAATAAAGGTGAAATAAAAAAATTAAATAAAATAAAGACTGACTCATCCACTCTCTCGCTCTGACTGACTGACTCACCGGAATAGCAGCAGGACAGCTTGGGGGAATGTCTGGAAGTTGTTGTTGCGGTTGATCTGTGTGCCATCCACTAAGGCTATCTTCCCAAACACCTGAAAGGGAAGACCCAAGGGTAAGTGGACCCATAGCGTGTATCTACTTATAGTGTGTATGTACTTAAAAAGATTCAGTTCACTCCTAAAAGTTGACCTGCATCCCGATGACTGCGTAGATGAAGAAGAGCATGACGATCAGAAGAGCCACGTAGGGTAGAGCCTGCAGAACAAACGCACATTGAGCCATCCCAACCAGTGATATCCAGTGATATTTACTTAAACTACCATCAGTTCCATACATGGTTGCTGCAACCCAGTAGGAATTGGCTCCAGAACCACCAGTTGGAACCGACCTTCCATTTAGGTCTCGTGTTGCACTACCCCAAGTTGTCGTTCATCACTCTGCTGTTTACGAAGAAATGTGAGGAAGCCTGTAAATTAAGGTTAGGGAAACACTGACTGGTACTGACCTGGAAGGACTTGATGAAGGTCCACAGCAGGTTACGGATGCCCTCTGACCTGTTTAGTAGTTTAACCAAACGCATCACACGGAACAGACGGAAGAATGTGATGGACACTCTGGCATTCTCAGAATCCTTTAGGTGAATAAAAACACATTAATTAAGTTTCATTCATTCATATCAATGGTATAATTACAGAGTAACTTTGTCAGACTAATACATTTGTAATTGAAAACAATAGAACAAAACAATACTGTCTTACCGCAATGGCCTGCATAGGGTTTGTCTGCTGAAATATAATCAGAGATTATTGTTGCGTTAGTGGATATTTCTATGAATTAGTAAACGGCCACATTACTGTAATTTGTTTATAGATTTAGGATAAATGTATATTAATTTCTACAAAACCTCCGGAGGGGGAAGTTATGATACACAGTTATTAAAGGATACATTCAACATGCCAAATACAAAATAAACTTCAAGGCCTATTATAAATGTAGACACAAACATCAGTTCTTAATGTGTTGATGACATTAAAACAGTTAGTTAGCGTTAGACATGTTCAGAGAAGAGCCATACAGTTACAAACCAAGTCAAGAGAATACTGACCAAATCCTAGATACAAAATGTCTAACCCAATGTATAATTAGCTCCTAGTGCAACAAGACGCCCCATAGGCTGAGTCCGCTATCTCTCTGTAAGGACGCATCTAGCTAGAGCCTCATAGGTACAGTAACAGACAACTAGAGTAGTGCTCACAGTGCTCAGAGCTCAGCACACAGCAAGGCCCATGCAGATACAGATGCAGTGTAAAGTGATATTTACAGCACAGCCATGGAGACAGTACAGTCCTCCACTAGAGGCCAAGGCAGCCTGGAGAGAGGGGAGAGAGAGAGAGGGAGGAGAGGAGGAGGGAAATGGTGGGTTAAACAGGTGGATGGAGGTGAGGGAACACTGGAGATGTTTATGGGTGACGGTTCAGAGGGGAGAAAACACAGGAGTGTGTGTGTTGGATGAAGATAGAAAAAAAAACAAAACATGGTGCTTCACCAAGTGAAAGGAGAGGGGGAAAATAAAGACATGAAAACAAGGTGATGTTCAAAAATGCTTCAAAATACTGTAGTATTTACTGCCATATCTTCACTTCACTGAACTCAACCGGACGAGCTGATACCGACGATAGAATATTAGTCCTTGGCGCAATATTAAATCAACATGTAACATAGACATTCCAATGGCAGGGAGTGGAGATCATGTGGGGCATGGAGGGTGTGTGTCTGACAGTGGTACTGACCAGGTCCTGCTGTGAACTAGTGCTGCTTCCCACAGCCTGCTGCTGTGGAGCCAGGAGATTGTGTTTCTGGGTCACAGTTGTGAATAAGTTGAATAAACACAAACGCATTGCATAGGAACATCTTTTAAAAGATCACACCAGGTTTGTGTTCAGTTGGGAGAAAACATTATGAAACATTTATCGTTGCAAGACGTTTTGCTACTGAACACAGACAGTATCTACAGTCGTGGTCAAAAGTTTTGAGAATGACATAAATATTAATTTCCACAAAGTCTGCTGCTTCAGTGTCTTTAGATATTTTTGTCAGATTGTACTGTGGAAAACTGAAGTATAATTACAAGCATTTCATAAGTGTCAAAGGCTTTTATTAACAATTACATGAAGTTGATGCAAAGAGTCAATATTTGCAGTGTTGACTCTTTTTTTTCAAGACCTCTGCAATCCACCCTGGCATGCTGTCAATTAATTCTGGGCCACATCCTGACTGATGGCAGCCCATTCTTGCATAATCAATGCTTGGAGTTTGTCAGAATTTGTGGGTTTTTGTTTGTCCACCCGCCTCTTGAGGATTGACCACAAGTTCTCAATGGGATTAAGGTCTGGGGAGTTTCCTGGCCATGGACCCAAAATATCAATGTTTTGTTCCCCGAGCCACTTAGTTATCACTTTTGCCTTATGACGAGGCGCTCCATCATGCTGGCAAGGTGCTGCATCATGCTCATCTAAACTGTTCCTGGATGGTTAGGAGAAGTTGCTCTCGGAGGATGTGTTGGTACCATTCTTTATTCATGGCTGTGTTCTTAGGCAAAATTGTGAGTGAGCCCACTCCCTTGGCTGAGAAGCAACCCCACACATGAATGGTCTCAGGATGCTTTACTATCGGCATGACAGAGGACTGATGGTAGCGCTCACCTTGTCTTCTCCGGATAAGCTTTTTTCCGGATGCCCCAAACAAATTGGAAAGGGGATTCATCAGAGGAAATTACTTTACCCCAGTCCTCAGCAGTCCAATCCCTTTACCTTTTGCAGAATATCAGTCTGTCCCTGATGTTTTTCCTGCAGAGAAGTGGCTTCTTTGCTGCCCTTCTTGACACCAGGCCATCCTCCAAAAGTCTTCGCCTCACTGTGCGTGCAGATGCACTCACACCTGCCTGCTGCCATTCCTGAGCAGGCTCTGTACTGGTGGTGCCCCGATCCGACAGCTGAATCAACTTTAGGAGACGGTCCTGGCGCTTGCTGGACTTTCTTGGGCGCCCCGAAGCCTTCTTCACAACAATTGAACCACTCTCCTTGAAGTTCTTGATGATCCGATAAATGGTTTATTTAGGTGCAATCTTATTGGCAGCAATATCCTTGCCTGAGAAGCCCTTTTTGTGCAAAGCAATGATGACGGCATGTGTTTCCTTACAGGTAACCATGGTTGACAGAGGAAGAACAATGATTCCAAGCACCGTCCTGCTTTTGAAGTTTCCAGTCTGTTATTCGAACTCAATCAGCATGACAGAGTGATCTCCAGCCTTCTCCTCGTCAACACTCACACCTGTGTTAACGAGAGAATCACTGACATGATGTCAGCTGGTCCTTTTGTGGCAGGGCTGAAATGCAGTGGAAATGTTTTTGGGGGATTCAGTTCATTTGCATGGCAAAGAGGGACATTGCAATTAATTGCAATTCATCTGATCACTCTTCATGACATTCTGGAGTATATGCAAATTGCCATCATACAAACTGAGACTGCAGACTTTCTGAAAATTTATATTTGTGTCATTCTCAAAACTTTTGGCCACGACTGTACTATTACTGTACAACTTGCATAGGTGTACAAACATGGCTGCCGTTGTTCTGTGTACTCACATCGACCTCACTCAGGATGACATCGACAACACTGCCGATGACGATGAGGAAGTCAAACACGTTCCACGGGTCTCCAAAGTAGCCCTGGGATACACAGAATACACAGGGGCATGGAGAAAAACTATTTTGGAAAAGGAAGAACCTCCAGCATACTTAAAAAGACCCACTAAACAATCTACAGTAAACATTCCTGCCAGCCCAGAGCCTTGGCCTGCGCCTAACCCTACCTTAGCTTTGAAGGCAATGAGTTTTAGGATCATCTCCACCGTGAAGAGGACAGTGAAGATCATGTTCAGAGTGTCAGACAGCTTGGTCACATGGGCTGACTGGTTACAGTGCTGCATGGTGGAAATACACAATAAACCCATTGAGGAAATAGCATAACAGCATTTTGACTATACAATACCTCCAAAATATCTGCCATTAGGAACAAAGAGACAAAACACCAATTAGTGGAAACAAGAACAGAATTGGGCTGTCTGTGTAAACGCAGCCAGATGTGTTGAGCACGAATAGAATAGAATGGATGTGTTCTAGATTTACCTGCATGCCGAGACACAGTGTGTTGAGCATGATGAGGAAGAACATGGCGTACTCAAAGTAGCAGGAGGTGACTATGTACCACACGTTGTACTGATAGTGGTTCTTAGGGATATAACACCGCAGAGGCTTGGCCTTCAGAGCATACTGCACACACTGACGCTGAGGAGAGACAAGTAAAGTAAAGGCAGTAAAGCCCAGTATCTGTTAAATAGTAACAGGCCAAATGACGTAACTTGGATTTTCACGCAAATCATGCATTGAGCAGCGCATGGAATATTTACATGGACATTTCTGTCAAGCACACAGATCTCAAAGAGAGTACTTGCAGATAAGAATACTCTGTGACTCTTTCAGGCTGTCGATCACAACGAGTTAAGAAGACATCAATATGCTTAGTCAGCTTACCTGGTTCTTGTCGAGCTCGCAGTTCTTATACTCAGACTCTCCTTGCTCCTGGAAAGTTACAATGACGAAGCCGACGAAGATGTTCATCATGAAGAAGGCGATGAGGATGAGGTAGACGATGAAAAAGATGGAGATATCCACACGGTTGTTGTAGACTGGGCCCATATCCTCCCTGTCTGAGTCTATGGCTATATACAACAGCCTGGGAGAGGGGAGGGAGGTAGGGAGAGAGGGAAGGAAGGAAGGAAGGAAGGAAGGAAGGAAGGAAGGAAGGAAGGAAGGAAGGAGAGAGAGAGAGAGAGAAAAAGAGGGAGCGATTAAAGGAGAGAGAGAAAAGAGAGTAAAAAAAAACATGAAAGAGGGATTCATTTAATAATGGCTATATGTCTTGCAGTACCTAGCCTGGAATCCAAACTGAATATCGCTCAGTCTCACTACTGTCACTTCACTGATCTAGCCTGGAACCATTCAATACAATGACAGTGAAACAACAGTGAAACGGTGACACTCGTACGAGAGTTGTGGTCAATTCCACTTCAACTCTGTCAATTCAGGAAGTGAACTGTAATTCCAATTTCTAATTGTTCTTCACAGAAAACCATCATGGAGAATTGGAAAATTCATTTTGAAGTTGAAATGGAATTGAGTCCCAACCCTGATTCAGCCAGTTCGGCTTCCAGGCTGGGTAACTCACTGTGGCCACCCTTCGGACGTGGACACGGTAAACAGAGCCAGCATGCCGTTGAGGACGTTGTCAAAGTTAAAGTCACTGTTGAACCACTCCCTGGAGGCCAACACCATCTCCTGAAGACTGTTCTCCTGGTGCTTCAGGAACATACCCCTGGGGGGAGAGATGTTTTATTAGATCATCAGTGCTATGTCAATGAAGTTGGATTGAATTGAGAGAGAAAGGGAGGGCGGAGAAGGAAGGGAAGGAAGCAAGAAAGAAGGAGGGGAGGATGGGAGGAGAGGATGGGGTTAGAGAAAAGAGGCATTCATTTTTTTGGCAGATAATGCCCAATGGAATGAATAAGGGACAGTTAAAGAGACTGATAATAAAAGTGTCTTACCGGCACGTGACCTCTGTCATTTTGGAGGGGTCTGAGCAAGTGTAGAATTTACCCTGGAGGAGAGCACAACAGAATCATGAGCTAAGTTACATAAAGTAATACACAACCTTATTTAGAGTCATTTGAAATATGATTACTAGCAACCCTTAACCACAATCCTAACCCTAACCTAAACTCCAACCTTAAGCCTAACCACAACCCTAACCCTAGCTTCATATCCACATCCCCGTTCAACCCTAGCCCCAACCACAACCCTAACCCTAGCTTCATATCCACATCCCATTCAACCCTAGCCCCAACCACAACCTTAACCCTAGCTTCATATCCACATCCCGTTCAACCCTAGCCCCAACCACAACCTTAACCCTAGCTTCATATCCACATCCCGTTCAACCCTAGCCCCAACCACAACCTTAACCCTAGCTTCATGTCCACATCCCCGTTCAAACCTAGCCCCAACCACAACCTTAACCCTAGCTTCATATCCACATCCCGTTCAACCCCAACCCTAACCCTAACCCCAACCCTAACCCTAGCCCCAACCACAACCCTAACCCTAGCTTCATATCCATATCCCTGTTCAATCCTAACCCTAGCCCCAACCACAACCCTAACCCTAGCTTCATATCCACATCCCTGTTCAACCCTAACCCTAGCCCCACCCACAACCCTAACCCTAGTTTCATATCCACATCCCGTTCAACCCTAGCCCCAACCACAACCCTAACCCTAGCTTCATATCCACATCCCGTTCAACCCTAGCCCCACCCACAACCACAACCCTAGCTTCATATCCACATCCCCGTTCAACCCTAGCCCCAACCACAACCCTAACCCTAGCTTCATATCCACATCCTGTTCAACCCTAACCCTAGCCCCACCCACAACCCTAACCCTAGCTTCATATCCACATCCCGTTCAACCCTAACCCTAGCCCCAACCACAACCCTAGCTTCATGTCCACATCCCCGTTCAACCCTAACCCCAACCACAACCATAACCACTGAGCTGGCTATGACCTCAAGTGTTATGTCATCTACCTACTACTGTACATACATTATTCAGTCTCACATTGAGGAGCTGGTTCCCTATGCAGTCTAGCATATTATAAATCATAAGAAAGCCACTGAGCTGTCTAGGACCATGATGTTCTCAGTGTCATATATGAGCTACTGCATATAGCTACAACATATAGTTTGAATCGTACCTTGAAGAGCTGGACCCCTATGCAGGAGAATATGAAGTCTAGCAGCATGGTGACCAGGACGATGTTGCCGATGGTTTTGATGGCTACAAACACACACTGGACCACGTGCTGTAAAAAAGATGACATATACAGGTCAGATCACCAGCTGTGTGGCAATGCATTTGTATAGAAATACGTGCGTGAGTGAGTGTGTGTGTGTGGTGTACAGTACCTTCAGGCCCTTGGCTCTGTTGATAGCCCTTAGAGGCCTCAGCACCCTCAACACCCTGAGAATCTTCACCACCGAGATGGCACTGGACCTAGAGTCCGACGGCAAACACACGACAGCCTTCACAATTTGCTCGTCCCAGCAGGCGAAGCTGGTTGAAATGACGTCATGCATGTACACGTGTATCTCTACAGCGCTCTATTGTATCTCTACGGCGCCACTCAGACATCGAGAACTACACTGAGTGTACAAAACATTATGAACACCTTCCTACTATTGAGTTGCAACCCCTTTTTTCAGAACAGCCTCACTTCGTCGGGGCATGGACTCTACAAGGTGTCGAAAGCATTCCACACGGATTAAAGTGAATTTAACAGGTGGCATCCATAAGGGATCATAGCTTTCACCTGGATTCACCTGGTCAGTCTGTGTCATGCAAAGAGCAGGTGTTTCTAATGTTTCGTACACTCTGTGTATATCCACAGGAATAATGCAGTAACACTATATATTCACTATCACCCATCAGGATAGCAACATTGCTCCACTCACTCCATTCCCATGGACAACAGAGAGACGCCCACCACCAGCAGGTCCAGCATGTTGAAGGAGTTCCGGCAGAAAGAGCCTGGATGCAGGAAGGCTCCATACACCGTCATCTGGAGGGGGGAAACACTTGGGTTAACATACACTAGCTGTCACCAGGGTATTGTCATAAATATTATACCATTTCATCCAATAGGAATTTAGACCACTTTACCTTCAGCACAATCTCAATGGTGAACACAGTGGTGAAGACGATATCGGCATAAGCCAAGACCTGCAGAAAAGAGAGGGTTGGTTGAGTTATCATCACATAGCGAAGTCATTCACATAGCGTACTTTACACCAGGGGTTCTCAAAGGGGAGTCCGAGGAACTGCAAGGGGTCCGCAGCCAGATCTCAATATATATATTTTTATGAATATTCCTAACAGATTAAACAACTTTTGGCCAAGGGATCCGTGGAATAAGTTTAAATTGTGTAATACAATACAATGTAATAGTATTCATCTACAATGTATGTTCTTAACAGGGATATTGGTATTCACAGTGAAAAAATGTGTAGATTTGCGGGAAATTAGCTTGAAAACTGCATAATTTTCTCTCCGATGGCAAGACATTGGCCTTTAAAAGACATAGTCATAGGTAACAATAGCACACAAGGAGTTTTACTAACTCGACGACCCCAAAAAAGTTTTAGAACCCTTGCTTTACACTGTTTGTCCTTTTATGTAAAGTTGTTTTGTGTTTTAAATGCACTTCATTTAAATCTGATTTGGCTTTCCTTTCATGGAACATTTATTGATGTTTTATTTTGAATGCACTTTATTTCAAATGTTATTTTATTTGATGTGTCTGACTGGAACACATTAGAAGACACCAGGGTGTCCAATCCAAAACGCATATTTTGACCAACGGGTAAATGGTGTAGTCTAAACCTCATGTCTCTATCATAATCTGTTCAAAAGTCATTGGAGTTTTTACCCTTGCAGGTGACCAAAAATAAGGTGAATAATTCAATGGAGGCCAGAGAAAAAACGTTGTCAAAAATATACAGTACGAGTCAAAAGTTTAGACACACCTACTCATTCAAGGGTTTTTCTTGATTTTGACTATTTTCTACATTGTAGAATAATAGTGAAGACATCAAAACTATGAAATAACACATATGGAATTAGTAACCAAAAAAGACCCTAACCCCAACCACAACCTTAACCCTAGCTTCATATCCACATCCCGTTCAATCCTAGCCCCAACCACAACCTTAACCCTAGCTTCATATCCACATCCCGTTCAACCCTAGCCCCAACCACAACCTTAACCCTAGCTTCATGTCCACATCCCCATTCAACCCTAGCCCCAACCACAACCTTAACCCTAGCTTCATATCCACATCCCGTTCAACCCTAGCCCCAACCACAACCTTAACCCTTGCTTCATATCCACATCCCGTTCAACCCTAGCCCCAACCACAACCTTAACCCTAGCTTCATATCCACATCCCGTTCAACCCTAACCCCAACCACAACCTTAACCCTAGCTTCATATCCACATCCCGTTCAACCCTAGCCCCAACCACAACCTTAACCCAGCTTCATGTCCACATCCCCATTCAACCCATGCCCCAGCCACAACCCTAACAAATAAAAATATATTTTATATTTGAGATTCTTCAAAGTAGCCACCCTTTGCCTTGATGACAGCTCTGCACACTCAATACATTAGTATTCACTTTTCATATTAATGTGAAATGACTGTTCTTTTTAGAGGGTTTCTCACAAAGCAAGCGTGTCTCTGTGAAATGTAAACGCAGCGCTGAGCGTGCTGTAAGCTTTTTTAAAATGTCATTCAGCTCGTGTTGATTTAGCTTTTTGCGACCCGCGGAAAACAACTTTGCAGACGACCACACGAGAAAGTGCCGCCGCTCTGTCAACAGAGATCAGTGCTTATTATCAGATGTATTAGGTTACAAAATCAGACTTTTAGGATATAATGTTAATGATATTTTAGAGAAAGACCCCACTGAAGAATTCAGAACATTACTTGCATTTTATAACATAAGGAAGTGAAGTTTTATTCACCAAAGCGTGTTTTCATCCACTTTGGGCAGAGTAGATAGACACCCTACACTTAGACTTCCTAATGGAACATAGCCTGAGCACCTTATTCCTGAATGACTTGGGGTCTATGGGATCCTCAGCGGCCAGTGATATACTACTGAGGAGGATGAAGAGCAGGATGAAGTTGGTAAAGGGGGTGGCATTGACGATCCTATGACACAGCTTACGAAACCTGACCACGGAGAGAACACAAACACACAAAGAAAAGACAACAACCTCAACTTACATAGTTATTGTAACATCCGACGGGAACACGAGGCCAATTTATTATTGAAACATGAATTTAATAGCTGTCTAATAAGACTCTATGTCAGATACACCCCGTTGTTCGTTGTCGGCCTGAGTTGAATTGAATAGGGAACGTGCTGATCTGTGTGACTCACTTGTTCTCCGGTCCGAAGATAAAGAAGGAGTAGGTCTCAGGCATAGGAACCTCTTCTTCTTTCAGCTGGAGGTCAGCCATTGGTCGAGGCCGTGGGCTCTCAGGGATAGCAGGCTCCTCCTCCTCATCATCACCTAGATCAGAAGGTGTCGTGGATAGGACAGTTGGTAGTTGGCAGTTATTCAATTATTATACTGTAAATTCATTATTTAAGTTTTTTTATGGTGTGCTATCCTATTTCTTTTATTAAAGTCATTACATTTATAACCAGTTTTTTTTATTTTTACAAGGCCTCCTCTTTTCAGACAAAAACACAACCATATTTGTTTTAAGTTCATAAACATAAGACATACTGTAGCAATAGTCTGATTCAAAGTCTGTCTGTGCTGTCTTGGCAACTCCTATGGGCGCCGAAGACGTGGATGTCGATTAAGGCAGCCCCCCGCACCTCTCTGATTCAGAGGGGTTGGGTTAAATGCGGAAGACACATTTCAGTTGAAGGCATTCGGTTGTACAACTGATTAATAATGGTGACTTTGACTTTGGTTAGTGGCGTGACAATGAAGTTGGCAAGACAGCACAACCAGATCTGGGATCAGGCTACTGTAGCAGGGATAAAAGAGAGGATGTGCTCTGCGCTCTGTCGAGGATGAGCACGACATCCTCAGACAACTCATATTTCCGATTTCCAGGAAAATGGCTGGATAACAACAAATACATGTGTTGGAGTACAGCCTATATAAGGCAGTGGACAGCGTGTAAAAATAGACTGGACTTAAATGATGATGAGCGGCTAATAATAATGGGGCTATTCTTATACTGACTGTACCGAGGCTAGGAGAGCAGCACTGATAGTCATTCAATCCAATGTACTGACGTCAATATCAAGCCGCAGCTTTCCTACTGCAATTAGCTATCAACTATTAGATTAAATTGCTTCTTTTTTGTAACGGTTCGATTAGCAGAAGTGAGATTCAGATGATAGTACAGTAGTGTATGCTGGGATAATTCCTGAAGCCTTGCCTGGCCTAGGGCTGGCTCAGACAGTGCCTTCCACCTACCTGGGAAGTCTGCTGGAGGGAAGGGATCCTTCACTTCCTTCACGTTGGATTCAAACTCATCAACTTTCAGCTGGAATTGAAAACAATGGATATATAACGAGACAGGTTTATAAACAGCTAAAAACATAGAGACTCAGGATACAAGAGACCCAGCTAACTAAATACCACACATTGACCCAGCATCAGCTCATTGACAGCTTAATGGCACAGAATACAGTAGGCTATCAGTGCCATCTCAACACCTGGTTCAGGACTGAAATAGTGAAATGTAACCCTGCACCAAGAGATGTGGTGTTAGATCCTGTTGGCTCAGTAGCCCTCTTTGCTGGTGGGAATCCAGTCTGTAGCTTAGTTCTCTGTTCAGCTAGCTTCCTAATGTTAGAGTTAACTAGCCTCATTCACTAACCTGCCAGGCACAGATAGAGGACTCTTGAGTCAGGGGTACTAACCTTAGCAGTGGTGGGAATCCCCTCTATCTTAGCCCTCTGTTCAGCCAGCCTCTTAGCCAGCAGAACCTTCTCCTCATCAGCCTTGTCTGGCATGTTGGCCCTGGTAGGAACAGGTGGAGAGAGGGAGAATAGGGGAACATTTAGTTGTAATAAAGGATGTATAGCTAACAGCGGCTGATTAAGATGGGAAAAGGAAGGAAGATAAAGGAGGATAGAGAAAGTTGAGCAAACAGCAGCTAACATCCAGGACTTGACATGGGCAGGAGTTCACCGCAACTGTGTACCGGCACCTCAGATTTTGTTCTGCTTGAGTTCCTGCACCTCCTATAGAATATTAGCTCAATAGTATTGTGGAGCTCCTGCACCTAAATATAAACAGTGCCGGCACCCAAAATGAGTACTGGCACCTATTTCAGTCCAAGTCAAGCACTGCTAACATCTCAAATGTATTTAGCTCTTTCTGCAATGGTGCCAAACAAGAGTGTGTTGAGTCGAAAGGAGGGTTGTTTTGTCTACCTGAGCAGTTTCCGCCTCTTCCTCTCCTCTGCTTTGTCTTTCTGGGCGGCCGTCAGGCTCTCTGCCTCTGCCAGGTTGTCAACAGCGATGGCCAGGAACACGTTGAGGAGGATGTCTGTTCACACAGCACTCAGGAAACAACAGCCTTGCACTTTGGCCAGCTCTTAGCTATGCCACAGTCTAGCCTTGTAATTATACAATTATTTACATCCTATAAAACAAGCCCTATTCTGTAACCAAACAGGTCACAAAACTATTGTATCCTGACAGACGGTAACATAAATGTTGGCCAGTAACCACACTGCTAATCTTATGCCGAACCTTACATTAAGACCAAAGTTCTGTTTTGTTTTCACCCATTTTTATGATATAACCAATTTTGACTTTGTGGCTGAGGTAACTAGTGACAACCGATCTCCAGAGGGGTACTTTTCCTCAATAAATATTCTAACCCTTTTTCAATGTATGGTCCTTAACTGGGGAAGTGAAGGATACAGTTTCCACAGGTGAAGAGGATGATGAAGTAGATGCTGACTAGGATGCCAGGGAAGACTGGTCCACCGTAAGCCATGATACCATTATACATGATGGAATTCCAGTCCTCTCCTGTCAGAACCTGAACGAAGAGGAGGAAGTCGTTCAATCAAAATCCGTCCGTCCGCCAGTCAGTCAACACATCACGCTACAATAGAAAGCACAATACCTGGAAGACACTGATGAGAGCCTGGGGGAAGTTGTCAAAGTTACTGCGTCTGATCTCCTGGTCTGGAAAGTTGAACTTCCCCCCGAACACCTGCATGCCCAGCAGGGAGAAAATGACAATGAAGAGGAAGAGGAGGAGGAGCAGCGAGGCGATGGAACGGACTGAGTTTAACAGGGAGGCAACCAGGTTACTGAGGGAGGTCCAATACCTGAGAGAGGAGAGAGTAGTGGGCTGTTATCAGAGATATACTGTAAAGTGGTACTTAGGTGAAACGTTTACTGACAGTGCGCTCACGAAAATAAAAAGCTACTTTGCCCCTTAGGGCCACCGTAGAAATAGTAGCCTATATCAAATGTTTGATTACATTGACTATGATTATATTACCGATATCATATCATATTGTTGATCTCGTCATTTCAAATGGATTGCTTGACAAGTGCTGTTTTATTGTTGACTCATTAAACTTGAAAGCACAGAGATGCTGCTCAGTGATTGTGGGACACCAAAGAACAAACCCAAAATCATAGCAACAGCTGTGTCACCAAATGTTAAATCTCTCTGAATGAAGGCTAGCTAGCTAGCTCGGGATTTGACAAGGCTCGCAAGAACAGCAGATGTTTGGTCAATAAATGCTCTTCCAGTGAGGCGACTTACTTGGTGACCTTGAGCAGTCTCAGCAGGCGGATGCAGCGGAGGACAGAGATGCCGAGAGGGGACATGACGTCAGCAGTGACCAGGATGATCTCGAGGATGCCCACGCTCACCACGAAGCAGTCGAAGCGGTTGAACAGGGACAAGAAGTATTGAGGCAGGCCCAGAGCGTACATCTTCACAAACATCTCCAGCGCAAACAGGGTCAGCAGCACCTTGTTGGCATTATCTGAGAAAGGACACAGGAACCAATGAGGACAAAGGGATAGGCAAGAGGTAACCAATAAGAAATCAGGGGTAGGCAAGACAAGCCCCTAAATAACTGATCCTTGTTGGCACTATCTGACACCAGAGAGAATAACACAGCTAAGTAAGTGGAGGCTGGTGGGAGGAGCTATAGGAGGATGGGCTCGTTATAATGGCTGGAATGGAATCAATGGAACGGAGTCAAACATGTGGTTTCCATATGGGTGATGTGTTTGATACCATTTCCATTGATTCCTTTCCAGCCATTACAATGAGCCTGTCCTTCTATAGCTCGTCCCACCAGCCACCATCTAAGTCATATTTTATTTGTGAGTGATGGTTGTCTTTTCCATGCGAGTCGGAATACTTCTTCTGGGAACAAAGACCCAAAGACATAGGCTATTGAATCACCTTAGGGTTTTTAAAATATTTATTTTGGGAGAAGCAAAACAGTGAGCAGACATTTCCTTATGGCTTTTTCTCTTAGCCTGACGACTCACACTAAATCCTCCCGCAGCTCTGTCGTTCGCTGCATACTTTAGTCTGATACTGCCGTCATTGAAGCCGTTTGTGGTGACGAGAGGCTAGAGGGGCGTTGTACAAAACAAAGTCATCAGCGATTGGATCGTCTCTAACCAATCAGAGTAACAAATCCAATGACACATTTTCAAACCGCCGCTTCACCCACGTGTGTTCTGGCCCAATCCATCGGTTTCTGGACCAATCAGACGGCCCCGAATGGGTTGGCATTCGGTGAAGCGTCGGGGAGGTATTCAGATCTTTTTGTCCAGATGCTGTTATTATTTTGGATGTGCGTAAAACCCCCTCCATTCATTATAGGCTAGACAGGGTGCTAAGAACTGACCATGAGACAGCAGGACTTTTTGACATTTGATGTAGTTTATGGTTTGTACTGGGAGCTGCTATTTCTGTACTAGAGGCTCAGGTTCTGTCTATGGGGGTAACATTAGTAAACTAAAAAAAGTCACCATATATCAGTGAGTAAAAGTAAAAGAGGTCACAGTATATATAAAGAGATAAAGACATAACAGAAACGAGATACAATACACTAGTCTATGCTTATGTGCCGATATTCTGACCTAAGATCTGCGTAACACAACATTTTTGTGCAAGTATCTTATTGGCATTAATGAATGATTTAAGCGAAAGCCTGAGTTGTGGTAGCTTATCTTTACTCTGAATCGGGCCCATGCAAAACATGCTTCCTAGATTTACTCGATAATGGCAGCTTCAGTGAGAGCGTAAAACAGACCTTATATAGTAGTGTGTGTATGAGTGTGTGTTTGTGAATGCCTGCATGCATGCGTGTATGTGTGTGTGTGTGTGTGTGTGTGTACCTTGTAGAGTAGTAAGCATGTCTGACTGGTGGTGATGTTCACTAGCGATGGCAATAGTGTTCAGGAAGACCACCAGAATCACAGACCAATAAAATGTCTTAGATTTTACATAGACGAGACACTTCATCCTGAAGAACCGGTTCCAGCGACGAGCCAGACGACTGGGGAGAGAGGGTTGAGAGAGAGAGAGAGGAAAGAGGGAGGAGAAATGAGAGACGAGAGGGGGAGAGAGGAGAGGAGGAGAGACAGAGAGAGAGAGAAAGAGAAAGAGAGAGGGAGGCAGAAAAGGGAGGGAGACAGAGAAGAGAGTTGGAGAGAATGAGGGAGAGGGAGGGAGGGAGGGAGAAAAGGGAGACAGAGAGAGGGAGAGAATGAGGGAGAGAGGGAGAAAAGGGAGACAGAGAGAGGGAGAGAATGAGGGAGAGGGAGGGAGGGAGGGAGGGAGAAAAGGGAGACAGAGAGAGGGAGAGAATGAGGGAGAGAGGGAGAAAAGGGAGACAGAGAGAGGGAGAGAATGAGGGAGAGGGAGGGAGGGAGGGAGGGAGAAAAGGGAGACAGAGAGAGGGAGAGAATGAGGGAGAGAGGGAGAAAAGGGAGACAGAGAGAGGGAGAGAATGAGGGAGAGCGAGGGAGGAGAGGATGGTCTGAAGTCAGTCACCGTGTCTATGATCTGTAAAAAATAATACTACATTTAAAAGATGTATTGCTCATGTTTTTATCTCCGTACTCACTAATAGTACACCACCCGGCTCTCACCCTCCATCCCTATCAGACTGTCTGTGTCTGCCTCCGTCAAAGGCAGGAGTCCTGCCAAGAATAAACAGAATATTAGGGGGACTTGTATACATTAAGACACCCTACACCCCAACCCACCTCGGGTCTCTTGGCCCTCCAACCCCTACAGGGGGTCAGCTCCCACTCAGCCCAGTCAAAGCTCTTCTCTGTCCTGGCATCCCAATAGTGGAATAAGCTTCCCCTTAACATCAAAACAGCAGAGTCCCTACCCATCTTCCGAAAATGTCTGAAGCAATACCTCTTTAAAGAGTATCTTCAATAAACACCCCGCCCCACTTGCCTTTTCACTGACTTTGCAGTTAACAACTATATTGAGGGAAAATGTACTTACCATGACTGTGATATGTAGTTGTCTCAGCTAGCTATCTTAAGATGAATGCACTCACTTGTAAGTCACTCTGGATAAGAGTGTCTGCTAAATGACTAAAATGTAAAAATGCAACGTTGCTCAAATCCCTGGGAACCCCCAGAACAAATCAGACACCCTATAACAATTTAGATGTTGGACACCTCCAAGAGTTGTCGGGCACCCTCAAGAGTCAATGTACAAATGGACAGTGTCAGCAGGTACCTTTCCCCTCCTGGTCGTTGTCTAGGACCTCAGCCTGAGTGATCCATTCCATGTAACCCTTCAGGTCCTCATCCAGCTGCTGGGTCTCCCTCAACTTCTGGAACTCCCCTCGGGACTTAGCCTTCTCTCTCTCCTTAGTGAACTCTCTGGGTGTAGGGAAGAGGACAAAAAGGTAGTGTAGAAAATAAGAGACATTTCTGATTAAATACACCATACAAGGTAACTAGAAGAACAGGATACTCTTAGAAAAAAGGGTTACAAAAGGGTTCTTCGGCTGTCCAAATAGGAGAACCCTTTTGGGTTCCATGTAGAACCTTCTTGTAGAAAGGTTTCTACGTGGAACCCAAAGGGGTTCTATGTGGAACCAAGAAAGGTTCTTCAAAGGGTTCTCCTATGGGGACAGCCAATGAGCCTTTTTAGGTTCCAGATAACAACTTTTTTTTCTAAAAGTGTAGAGTAGAGTAGAGTAGAGGACATGATCATACCCACTGAGAACACCCAGGACCAGATTGAGCACGAAGAAGGATCCAATTAGGATCAGAGTCACGAAGTAGAGCCAGGGCCACTCGTTCCCTATGGCATCGTTCACCTGCAGGAGAACATCACTTCTGCATTACTACAACGTCACTACAACATAATACACAAGTGTTTCCCAAACTCGGTCCTGGGGACCCCAAGGGATGCACATTTTGGTTTTTGCCCTAGCACTACACAGCTGATTCCAATAATCAAGCTGATGACATGTTGATCATTAGAATCAGCTGTGTAGTGCAGGGCAAAAAACTAAATGTGCACCCCTTGGGGTCCCCAGGACCGAGTTGTCATACAGTCATACAGTCACAAAGTAGAGCCAGGGCCATCATTCACCTGAAGGACAACACAACATTACTGCGTCACTACTGTAATACAGTAGGTTGTTTGCTACACCACGACGAAGCTGGATTGGTCATCTATTCTAATACACTGCCTTTAATTAGGTCATTGGGAGGCAAAATAAGCTGTCTGTGGAATCGATTCTGACAGCATCTCATGTCCTGTGAAGTGCCTAGATGTATGGTCCTCTCAGGTAATGGCATGACACAGGACCCTGCTGTGAGTCTACAGTCAGATGCTTCTCATAGGGAGGAGAGACTGACCCAGTAGAGCACATCGGTCCAGCCCTCCATAGTGATAGACTGGAAGACGGTGAGCATGGCGAAACCAAAGTTGTCAAAGTGGGTGATGCCGAAGTTTGGCCCCGCCCAGCCTGAACGACACTCTGTCCCGTTGAGGAGGCAGCGGCGCCCGTTACCAGCCTGGGCACAGGGGGCCGGCCTCTCGTTCTCTAATGTAGCCATGATGTCTGGAGGAGAGAGAGAGACAACCAAATGTTTCATTGTGAACGATGTTGATGTGTGGTGACCAGGATTGGGGTCAATTCGATTTCAATTCCAATCAATTCAGAAAAACCCAATTCCAATTCCAAAATTCTGGAGGAAAGGACAGAGAGCGACACAACAACATTTTCATTGTGAAAGACTTTGATGTGTGGTGACGTGATCAGTATGTGCTGTACAGCAAACTCCTATGGCCAACAATATATTGTAATAGTTGGCTATACAGCACTAACACATTAGCAACCAGGCTAGTGGTGCCTTGTTTATAACTCCGACCTACATCCAAAGAGGAAAGTAGAGCTACCTGGTTGTCCAAATATTACCTGGTTGTCTTAGTTGTTTGTCCTCAATGTCAGTGACTTACCTCAAATACTCTTTACTATCCACTACTTTTTGCTTACCTGTGCCGGTCCAGTAGCAGGTCTTGTGCATCTTACACTTGAAGAGCTCCAGACCTACGATGGCGTAGATGGTGACCATGAAGAAGACCAGCAGGCCAATGTGCAGCAGGGGCAGCATTGCCTTCAGGATAGAGTTCATCACCACCTGGAGGCCTGGAGGAGAACAACATGGAGGAGCTCACTACCTCAGTTCTATTTCAATAAAAAAAACAGACATAGTAGCCAACAATGAGGGTCAATGGTGTGTTAAAGAAACATAAATGGGCGCTAAGCTAAAACCAGAAGAAACAATGTTTTAAAACATAACGGAATGAGATGACAGTGTGAATGTTACTCGAAGCCTGACAACGAACTTTTGGTTGAAACGTTGCACTGGAGAATCAAACAACTGAAGCATCAAACAATGTGCGTGCATGCGTGAGTGTATGCGCGTGCGTGTTTGCGTGATGGGTCGGTTCTTACTGGGGACGCCAGTTACGAGACGTAGGGGCCTGAGCACCCTGAATGCTCTGAGGGCCTTCATATCTAACCCTCCTCCCTTCTCCATGTGAATGCCTGCTAGATAGTTGATGGTGTCCAGGGCGATGGTGAAGAGGCTGCGGGAGGAAAACAACAGACAGAATTAGTAACTGGTGACACTTTACTGTAGGCTCACTATGTGCGCATTCATAAAGCCTTTCTAACAGCTACATAGGACATTACAGAGTGGCATGCAACTAACTGAACACCACAGAGATACTAAACGATCGACTTTCTCTGTAACACTAACCCTGAAGCCAACTAAAGCCATAATCTACTGGCATAAAATGTGACTGTAATACGCTGTTGTGCAGACCCAAACCATTCTGTGCTAGCTTGATTGATTGGCTTCCATACATAGCCCTCCCATAGGGCACGTCTTACCCCATGAAGACAATGACGAAGTCCAGTATGTTCCAAGCGTTCCGTAGATAGGCTCCCTCGTGGAATATGAAGCCGTAGGCTATTATCTTCAGAAAGCACTCTAACGTAAAGATCACCAGGAAGATATACTCCAGACTCTCCTGAAAGAGAAAGACACAAAAACCTTAGCAATGAGACTCTTTACAAAAACTCTTCATCTTTATTTATCCATTATAAAGAGACAAGGGAATTTGCTCAACTTGCTGTCACAGATGTAAAGCTCACGCACAACGTACACACACACACAACAGGCTGGGATCAGATTTGATACCCAACTCCCTGGTCTTACATCTTTTAGGAAAGCAAAGAGCCCATCTGCCAGAAAAGACCTATCGATGGCAGTTAGAGGATAAAACGCATTTCAAGGCCCACTCAGTGACATTTACAGCCGTCTTTTTTCTTCGTTAATGATATAAGAATATAGGAGTGAGCATTTAAGGAAGAATGACTGGGGGTCACTGAAACCTTAGACACATCGGCTGCTGTAGAATCAAACGGGCTTCAATGGTATTAGATTTGCCAGCTTGTTCTCTCATGACAGCTCTGATTAGCCAGGGTCTAGACAGGGTTTAAAGGGATGACTCTGACTCAGTAAGAGGGATGTATGGTGAGACTGGGTGCCATTGTAGTTCAAATGTCTGACCTTTGTCAGCTACACACACACACACTGGCTCACATACTAACATACTGGCTCTCACATAAACAGTACGCATCATGTTTTGCCCAAAGGTTATTAAGGACACAGATAATCTCCTTTGACTTATCATTCATTTGAGCTGATAATGTTACTGACGATAAGTCAGATAAACATTTTATTCTCTGTGGTATTAGCTCTAGCATTGATAGTGTCAGGAAGAGCAGGCAAACACACGCATAACAGCACCATGTATGGTGTCCCTCTGTCTCTATACACACAGTGCGGTGGTCGTTAGAGCAGACAGGCAGAGAACCTGTGGAACACACAACCATTGCACCGTGACAGACTACATTTACGACAGCTACGTTTTGTAGACTACGTTAGGCCTATATCGCTGTGTTGCCAATTCTCTCCTTCACAAATCACTTCCACGGAGTTCAGTTATTTCCTGGTTCCCCTGACTGAAACAAACCGATTGGATGGATAAAATAGCTATTCTAAATGTTTTCCACACTGTATTTACATATGGCTGGTATGTATGTGTAGTGAAGAACAATCACAGAACAAAACTCTGCTTGAGCTACAGTTTGGCCAGGTCTCCATTGAGAAAGGGCTCTTCTGACCTCAAATGGGACTTCCTGATTAAACAAAGGTTAAATAATGGAATTATTGAAAAGTTAATTGTCTTGCATATAGCAGCATTGCAGTTGGCTCAGAGTTACTCATCCTTACTCACTGCATATACTTATTAGTAGTCAATATTCAGATTAACTATTTGCATGTACTGTAGATCTGATCGGTAAAATTATGTCAATAACCAGCGTCCGACTACAGAATGAAACTAACACTACCGTGGTCGTTAGGACAGACAAACGCTCCTCATTCTTTCCAACAAGTCAGTTCGTCAAATTCCTGCCCTGGTCAACTGTAAGCGCTGTTATTGTGAAGTGGAAACACCTAGGAGCAACAACGGCTCTGCCACGAAGTGGCAAGCTCACAGAACGTGTCCTCAGTTGCAACACTCACTACCGAATTCAAAGCAACCTCTGGAAGCAACGTCAGCACAATAACGGTTCATCGGGAACTTCATGAAATGGGTTTCCATGGCCAAGCAACCGCACACAAGCCTAAGATCACCATGCGCAATGCCAAGCGTCGGCTGGAATGGTGTAAGCTCGCCACCATTGGACACCATGTTCTCTGGCAGTCTGACAGACTAATCTAGTTTTTGGCAGATGCGAGGCGAATGCTGCCTGCCCGAATGCATAGTGAAAACTGTAAAGTTAGTTGGAGGAGGAATAATGGTCTGGGGTTGTTTTTCACGGTTCAGGCTAGGCCCCTTAGTTCCAGTGAAGGGAAATCCTAGTGCTACAGCATATAATGACATTCTAGACGATTCTGTGCTTCCAACTTTGTGGCAACAGTTTGGGGAAGGCTCTTTCCTGTTTTAGCATGACAATGCACCTGTGCACAAAGCAAGGTCCATACAGAAATGGTTTGTCGAGATCGGTGTAGAAGAACTTGACTTGCCTGCATAGAGCCCTGACCTCAACCCCATCAAACACCTTTAGAATGAATTGGAACACCGAATGCAAGCCAGGCCTAATCGCGAAACTTCAGTGCTCAACCTCACTAATGCTCTTGTGGATGAATGGAAGCAAGTCCCAGAAACAATGTTCCAACATCTAGTGGAAAGCCTTCCCAGAAGAGTGGAGGCTGTTATAGCAGCAAAGGTGGGACCAACTCCATATTAATGCCCATGATTTTGGAATGAGATGTTCAACGAAAGGTGTCCACATACTTTTGGTCATGTAGTGTATATATATATATATATATATATATATATATATATATATATATATATATATATATATATATATATATACACACAGCACACACACACACACACACACACACACACACACACACACTTTAAAGTGAATTACATCGTGGGACAGTATGTATAAGTATCTGACTGAGTGTTTCCAGTGACAGTGCTGTGCGTCCATGAGGTGATGCTGACTGTGAATGCACGTCGACACACTTCTTCTAACAAGCAGGGAGGGTGGGCTTCAGATATAGAAGCAATACTACTTGAACCCCGGTCTTATATGCCTAATTCTGACGCCCAGGGTGAGGTGGGTTTGCTTCTTCAGAGCCCAGCTGTAAGATTGGAATGCCGTGAGCCAAGAGTTTGCGAGCTCAAATCCCAGGAGGACATGTTGAAAATTATTTACTGTATAAATGAACATGCACAATGTAATCATGAATAGCAACGTGTGTCAAATATGTTAGTTGAAAACATTGTATGTTAAAAGCACTGTTTGTGTAGAACTACACTGTACAAAAATATAAATGCAACATGTAAGGTGTTGGTTTCATGAGCTGAAATAAAAGATCCTAGAAATTTTCCATATGCACAAATAACTTATTTCTCTCTCATTTTGTGCACAAATGTTTACATCCCTGTTAGCGAGCATTTCTCTTTTGCCAAGATAATCCATCCAGTTGACAGGTGTGGCATATCAAGAAGCTGATTAAATAGCATGATAATTACACAGGTGCACCTTGTGCTGGGGGACAATAAAAGGCCACTCTAAAATGTGCAGTTTCGTGACACAACACAATGCAACAGATGTCTCAAGTTTTGAGGGAGCGTGCAATTGGCATGCTGACTGCAGGAATGTCCACCAGAGCTGTTGCCAGAGAATTTCTCTACCATAAGCCACCTCCAACGTCGTTTTAGAGAATTTGGCAGTACCTCCAACCGGCCTCACAACCATGTCGCAAGGATCTGTACACAATTCCTGGAAGCTGAAAATGGCCCAGTTCTTCCATGCCCTGCATACTCACCAGACATGTCTCCCATTGAGCATGTTTGGGATGCTCTGTATCGACGTGTATGACAGCGTGTTCCAGTTCGCGCCAACATCCAGCAACTTTCACAGCCCTTGAAGACGAGTGGGATAACATTCCACAGGCCACAATCAACAGTCTGATTAACTCTATGCGAAGGAGATGTGTCACACTGCATGAGGCAAATGGTGGTCACTCCAGATACTGACTGGTTTTCTGATCCACAACCATACCTTTTTTTAAAGTATCTGTGACCATCAGATGCATATCTGTATTCCCAGTCATGTGAAATCCATAGATTATGACATAATGCATTTATTTCAAATGACTGATTTCCTTATATGAAATGTAACTCAGTAAAATCTTTGAAATTGGTGCATGTTACGTTGATATTTTGTTCAGTATAGTTCTCTCTTGGCCAATAATCTTTTGGGTTATTCAGGTAACACTTAGGCCGAGAAAAAAACTGAACCAGTTACTTAAAAATAATGAGTTGAAACAACTAGATATATTTTACATTGCATGTTCTGTGCCATATCTGAAAGCCTGTCTCTGATCTTCGGAGACAATCCTTACAGTCGTGGCCAAAAGTGTTGAGAATGACACAAATATAAATTTTCACAAAGTCTGCTACCTCAGTTTGTATGATGGCAATTTGCATATACTCCAGAATGTCATGAAGAGTGATCAGATGAATTGCAATTAATTGCAAAGTCCCTCTTTGCCATGCAAATGAACTGAATCCCCAAAAAACATTTCCACTGCATTTCAGCCCTGCCACAAAAGGACCAGCTGACATCATGTCAGTGATTCTCTCGTTAACACAGGTGTGAGTGTTGACGAGGAGAAGGCTGGAGATCACTCTGTCATGCTGATTGAGTTCTAATAACAGACTGGAAGCTTCAAAAGGAGGGTGGTGCTTGGAATCACTTCCTCTTTCAACCATGGTTACCTGCAAGGAAACATGTGCCGTCATCATTGCTTTGCACAAAAAGGGCTTCACAGGCAAGGATATTTGTCACGATCGCTTGAAGGAGTGGACCAAGATGCAGCGTGTTGGTAGTTCCACATAATTGTAATATAAATGGAACGTACAAAAAACAATAAAGAATGAACAGACCGTAACTTCAGTATAGCACAAACACATGCACTAACCAAAACAATAACCCACAAGGCAGGTGGGGAAGGGAACAAACTTAAATAGGATTCCTAATTAGAGGCAACGACTAACAGCTGCCTCTAATTGGGAACCAACACAAAACACAACATAGAAACACACCACATAGAACAACAAAAAAAAACTGGTCACGTCCTGACCAAAACACCATAGATAACCCAGAGGGTTATCTATGGCCACGACGTGGCAATATTGCTGCCAGTAAGATTGCACCTAAATCAACCATTTATCAGATCATCAAGAACTTCAAGGAGAGCGGTTCAATTGTTGTGAAGAAGGCTTCAGGGAGCCCAAGAAAGTCCAGCAAGCTCCAGGACCGTCTCCTAAAGTTGATTCAGCTGTGGGATCGGGGCACCACCAGAACAGAGCTTGCTCAGGAATGGCAGCAGGCAGGTGTGAGTGCATCTGCACGCACAGTGAGGCAAAGACTTTTGGAGGATGGCCTAGAGTCAAGAAGGGCAGCAAAGAAGCCACTTCTCTCCAGGAAAAACATCAGGTACAGACTGATATTCTGCAAAAGGTACAGGGATTGGACTTCTAAGGACTGGGGTAAAGTTGTTTTCTCTGATGAATCCCCTTTCCAATTGTTTGGGGCATCCGGAAAAAAGCTTGTCCGGAGAAGACAAGGTGAGCGCTACCATCAGTCCTGTGTCATGCCAACAGTAAAGCATCCTGAGACCATTCATGTGTGGGGTTGCTTCTCAGCCAAGGTGGGCTCACTCACAATTTGTGGGCTCACTCACAATTTTGCCTAAGAACACAGCCATGAATAAAGAATGGTACCAACACATCCTCCGAGAGCAACTTCTCCCAACCATCCAGGAACAGTTTGGTGACGAACAATGCCTTTTCCAGCATGATGCAGCACCTTGCCATAAGGCAAAAGTGATAACTAAGTGCCTCGGGGAACAAAACATTGATATTTTGGGTCCATGGCCAGGAAACTCCCCAGACCTTTATCCCATTGAGAACTTGTGGTCAATCCTCAAGAGGCGGGTGGACAAACAAAAACCCACAAATTCTGACAAACTCCAAGCATTGATTATGCAAGAATGGCCTGCCATCAGTCAGGATGTGGCCCAGAAGTTAATTGACAGCATGCCAGGGTGGATTGCAGAGGTCTTGGGGATTGTGGGATTGCAAAGATGGGTCAACACTGCAAATATTGACTCTTTGCATCAACTTCATGTAATTGTCAATAAAAGCCTTTGACACTTATGAAATGCTTGTAATTATACTTCAGTATTCCAAAGTAACATCTGACAAAAATATCTAAAGACACTGAAGCAGCAAACTTTGTGGAAATTAATATTTGTGTCATTCTCAAACCTTTTGACCACGACTGTACACACATAGCCACTCTCCAGTATCATCAACTATCATCAACTATCTCAGGACACATTCAAATATTCCTTTAGAAATACCCTAAATTATGGTGTGAGTGTATGTGAAAACCTCCTGGATGGTGGGGTTATGCACAAGTATAACCCTCCGACTCAGTACTATGGCCTGCACCGTACTCCCACAGCAGTAATTCAACACACACCTATGAGAGCAGGCCTAAATATAAAGCCTTAGGACGCTCCTCAGTTCCTCAGACCAGGCTAGGGAGGGCTAACACCTGCCTAACGCCTGTCTTGCCTTACAGTCACTGAGTGTGATAAACGTTGGAGACATTAAGAGTCACCTGCTATGTAGAGTGGGATCAATTTATTAAAACTATATCTGATCTACAAATATTTCATTAGGTGCTGTTGGTACTTAGCCTGTCTATTTCATTATGGATTTGAGCTGGTAAGATAGCAGTTCAGACTGGCACCCAGCCTAGTTGATACCGTAGCAGTGTTAAGGTGATGAGCGGCTGTTGTCCAGTGTATGCGGACGGAAATCACATCCAGGCTAATCTTGGAACCCAGAAACAAATCTTTCCGTCATGAGCGACTATATCCAAACTAATGTCTCGGCCTCATTTAGCATGCTGGTGTGGCACTGTCAAAAACCAACGCTCCAGAATCTCAACCTCATACTCTGAAAACACAGCAAACATCAATATAACTTTCAGCATGTAAACTAAAACCCTCTCACTGATTCCCTTGCTACCGTTTCAGTATATTTCCACATGTTGTCCTAAGTATAGCACTAACTTAGCTCTGGAGGCATGTTGAGGATGAGGATGGGACTCCTGGGGCTGATGCACTATAGCTGGAGCTGTTAGCTGCTGGACAGGACAGTCTGACCTTACGATGACTCAAAAGGGAAAGCACAGAGATTACCGACTGACATTGACCAAACACTTTGTTTGTTTTAAAGGAGATTACTTGGATTTCAAGCATTTGTGCCATGTATTAGCCTACCAGTCATACGCTAAGGATAGAAGGATACAGCAGTTGTTGTCCAACTGATGACAACATGCCTTAGTTGCCATCAGCCACAAAATACCCTCTACTGTATGTTGATGTGACATCACTCCACTGGAAAACCCCCAAATGTAGCTGTGGGGTCATTGGAGTCCACATGGGCCAGCAGGTTTTTCTAATGTTTGGAATACTCAGCATATGTTATAATTATGTTACAATCAAAACAACTTTACACACGCAAACACGCACACACACTGAAGATCAGGTCAGTAGGTTCTCACCAGGCTGGTGTTGGTGGCGTTGTTGTCGTCTTCAGGCATGGGTAGGAACACAGCCAAGGCCACACAGTTGGCAAAGATGGTTAGCAGGATGATGATCTCAAAGGGTCTGGAGAGGACGGCTCAGGAAGACAACCACCAGGCAGATACACACAGGGCTAATATTGAAAAATATGAGACTGGACCAGACAGGAACATTGAGCTATTGAGAGATTTGCTCTTGTTGTGGATTTCACTGTGATGCTTCCTGAGATAGACCTTGATGGTGAAAACAGTCAAGTGATTTCCTATTTTTTTGCGTCTGCATGTCCTTGAACCAATTATTTTAAAATCGTAGGCAGAAGAAGTTCTAAATGTAATTCAGTTGCTACTGGCAGCCAGCATTAACCCTGTTGGCCTTCAACTTGAGATACTCAGTGAGGGGGCAGCACTGAGCTAGCCTCTAAATCGAAATGCACAACAGATTCGCGACAGTCTTAAGTAGTTGAACATGTTATTACTCCAACTTTGTGAAAGTGAAAAACTGACATTTTTATTTTAGTCAAAAACAACTTTATAACAAATGAGTGCACATGCGCAGTTTGATGCGAGATGACCGTTAGACCCGATGACGTATTTCTGCGCATGAGCTTAGCTAGCTAACATCGCCTTGAAAACAAGTGTGATCCGGGATTTCTATTGGGGAAGCAGTTTCTGCCTATCTTCATACTGTACTGTCTTTGATTGTATGTCAACATGAAACACCATTTTAGCAAACTAAAACTGACTTCCTGAGCTTCAAATGGGCCAATGAGTCTTCACATAGCATTTAATGGTGTGACATCATCAATCACTTTGTTCATATAAAGTTGGACCTGACCCATCATCTTATGTATTACTGTCCCCAGTGGCAAAAAGTGACATCCCAAAAAACACAAAAACTATACAACACCAATGGCTTCTAGCCTCCCACGCATACTTTCTGTCCCTAACTGAAACTAAATAAAATAAAAACAAAATAAATATTTTTCATAAAACTTAAACTAAATAAAAACTAGCAAATCAGACCTAAAAACTTAACTAAAACCAAACTGAATTTAAAATAAAAACGAATATAAACAGACCATGAATCTGCCATAATTCTGCCCGCCCTGCTCATTCCCACCTCTAAGGGGAGCTATGTCAGAAATCCCCTGCCAGCTCAGCAGCAGTGGCTCAGTGTGATGCCACAGGACAGCTGCACTACTGACCACCAGCCCAGAATATTATCAAACCTTTTAAACACACTTAATACAAACTCAAATAAGTCCCAAGTAAACATTTTGCCCATGATGATGAATTACTAAGGCCAGTCTCGTGCATGGCACATCGGAAAAGTCAATTTTACAAGTGTTGTAAAGAGTGTATATTTTTAGCTTCTATTTCTAGAACATTCTTCTGCTCTGAGTTCCTGAGGCATGGATTTTGTGAGCACAAAGCAATGTGTAACTGACAATGCCAGAACATGCCTGCATGTAAACAAAAAGTAGGTGCCATCTTTAATCTATTGACAAATCATCTTACAAACCATAATCTATGACTGAAACAAGCAGTGGATCTAAGAAATAACAATCTCCATCTCCACCATCAAAAAGTTCTGAACTGAAGACAAGCCTTTGCCTCTGGCCAGGAGAAATAGTGTTGACGAATACTAGATGAAATCTAGATTAAATGTTTTTACCAATGTATAACCAGCAGACGGCTATAATATGCGAGACTGATCTGAAAACAGGGTGGAAACCCCAGAGTAGGAAAACATCCTTCAACAACCTGTCTTCAGGATCAAGCTAACTGTCATAGACATAGCATAACTAGAATGGGTGGAATGGCTCAGCTCAGACCATGGCAATTTGAAAGTGCACCCAATAACACAGTAGATACCGTATATAATATCGTAGATATTACGGGTACTATATGATACTGGTAGAATATATATCTATGGGCTAACTGTGCTCTAACATTTCAACAATGATTTCCACTTAAAAGCAGCCAAGTCAGCCAGACACTTATCACTAAATTAACTGGCTTCATTAACTGTTGGAGTTTTTAAATAGGGCAGGGTTAACCCGTGGATAAGCACCCTGGACAGTGAAAAGACTGGGGTTACATATTTCACATAGACTCATAGACTGGGTAGGCAACCCAGGCAGGGTGCATAACAAAAGTTTTAACACCTACAACAGTTCCTCAACAGAGATTTTAAAGAGGATAATAGACATGGCTGAGCTTGGGAACTAAATGCACCAGCTGGGAAGTTCCCTGTTCAACTACTCATACACTTTTAGCATGGCAGGGGCAGGCAGATTGCTTTTGCATATGTACTTGGTATAAAAAACCTTTGGCAAGTAACACATTTAAAGTCTCTGAAATGTCCAAACGAGAGGGATACTGTCGAATAGAAGGTTCAACCACCAAGCACATATATGTTCTGCAGAGAATATAGGCATGACATGAGTAGAGAGCATACAGAGAGTATAACACTCGACTTTGTCCCGGGCCTAACAACACCTGTGCCACCGGGCTTCTCGGGGCACTATCACTTAAATAAGCCACATGGAACATTTCTTCAACAGAATCAAAGAGCAAGAGTCAGGATTGTGTTAAAGAGCACAGGGTGCATGTGTGTAAGCGCATGCATTTGTGTGTACTGTACGGTCCCGTAAAGGATACTTCCACTCTACGATATTAATGCAGGCTTTTCTGAAGGGGTTTTTGAGAGTGAAGAAGAAGAGGGATCGGGTGGGGCGAGGGTTACCCCCCGTCGCCTGCATCTTCTTCAACTTCTCCCTCTGCTTCCTCTTCAGCTCCTCTTCGTTCATGATGAACGACGTCAACACAGCCATTGCCGGCTCACCGTTGGCCGCCATACTGTCCTACTGTCCCGCCCGGGACGAAGCTTCTAAATCCTGGAAAGATACGTCCTCTCCTCTAATCACCACCAGATACGTCCCCTCCTCTAATCACCACCAAATATTCCATAAACGTTTGTATCTGCTACACAACTGTGTGTTGTGACTCCACTGTGGCCCCACTTAAGTTCCAGAACTTCCACAATCCTTAGGTCCTCAGTTCTGTGCTCTGTTCTCTTCTTCCCTCTCTCTCCGTCTCTCTGTCCTCCTGACTCAGCCTCTCTCTCTCGCAGAGCCACAGGGACAGGACAAAGTGATCCACTTGGCCCAGGCTCCTGTTAGAGAAGAAAAATACACCAGACCAGGAGAGGAAAACTTAGAGGAGCTGTCTGTGAGCTGCTTGAAGAACAGCAGTTGGCCCGGCCGCCTCCCTGATTTAAATATAGACAGCTAACGACGGACTGACTGCAGCCATGCTTGGGGATGGCTAACAGGCTGGAGGTGGAGGGTAGGGGGAATGACAGAGAGGGTGGGTAATAGGAATGGCTAACAGACTGGAGGTGGGTAGGGGGAATGACAGAGAGGGTGGGTAATAGGGATGGCTAACAAATTGGAGGTGGAGGGAGGGGGAATGACAGAGAGGGTGGGTAATAGGGATGGCTAACAGACTGGAGGTGGAGGGTAGGGGGAATGACAGAGAGGGAGAGTAATAGGGATGGCTAACAGACTGGAGGTGGAGGGTAGGGGGAATGACAGAGAGGGTGTGGGGGTTGGGAGGTAGTTGAGGAGGGTGTAGGGGACAGTGAGCACAAGGAAGGAAGGGGGAAGCACAATCAGTCAGGGTAGAGGGGTAGGGGAAGTCCTCCTGAGGCAGCAGAAAAAACAGCCTGTCCCCAAGAGAGACAGAGAAAGTGTGCAGCTGTCCCTCTACCGACTAGAGATCTAAAGAAGACACTCATCTGTCAACATGAAGAAGAGGAAAGAGGGAGAGAGGGAGGCTAGGAAGGAGCTCTAGTGGCATTGTCTGAACACATGAAAAAGAAGAGAGGAGAAAACAGGGACGAAGACAGGGAGGGAAGGAGGTGTGGGCACTCTTGTGAGAAAAGAGGGAGAAGAAAGGAAGGGAGTTGAAGGAAAGAGGTGCGGGCCGTAGCCTCAGCTGCTCTGAACACATTAAGGAGAAGAGGAAAGAGGGAGGAGAGAGGGAAGAAAATAGGTGTGGATGTTCTTTCTTGCCTTCCGTGGCCAGGGCAGGCTGACTTGTTGTGTTTCTGTGACACAGTGCAGATGGAGGAGTGTTTATACCATAGTACCAACCCAAACTAGTCTACAGTATAAACATTCTTCATCTGAACAGCAGTGAGTTGGCAGGCAGGAACACAAAGAATGCATCCCAAATGCCACCCTACTCCCTATTTAGTGCACTACTTTTGACCAGGGCTCTGGCCAAAAGTAGTGCAATATATAGAGAATAGGGCCATTAGCGACGATTAAGAGTCTTCTCATGATGTCATGATTTCTCTGAAGTGTTACACAACATATTTACCTGTTTAACATTGATCTCAAACACCATAATTCAACAGAACCCCTCTCCAGGATAGGGCAGGTGGCATGTCTAAACTGCATCAAAAGAATACCATTCACGTCTTGTAAACTTCCTATACCGAACAAAGAAAACAACACTACAACCCACAAGCATTTCATTGAAACTTGTAAGGTTAATCATGAAGGCTGTGAAATAGCTTAACACAAGTCCTCTAGCTACTGCAATGTTGTTAAAAAGGACTAAGCCAAGTGATCTGTTAACAAAATGTGCGGTTGGTAATTATGTTCTTTGAAGTATTTTTCCCCCAGGCCCAGCTAACATAGATAGGCCTATATAAAATACCAAATGATGTGCTGCCATCTAGTGGTCATGAGTAATACAAGCACAACAGAAGGTGAGGGCTACGGCTTCAGATAAAGTCTGGAAGGGGTCTAACATCACGTATGAAGACACAAGGGGTCTAACATCACGTATGAAGACACAAGGGGTCTAACATCACGTATGAAGACACAAGGGGTCTAACATCACGTATGAAGACACAAGGGGTCTAACATCACGTATGAAGACACAAGGGGTCTGACATCACGTATGAAGACACAAGGGGTCTGACATCACGTATGAAGACACAAGGGGTCTGACATCACGTATGAAGACACAAGGGTCTAACATCACGTATGAAGACACAAGGGTCTAACATCACGTATGAAGACACAAGGGTCTAACATCACGTATGAAGACACAAGGGGTCTAACATCACGATGAAGACACAAGGGGTCTAACATCACGTATGAAGACACAAGGGGTCTAACATCACGTATGAAGACAAGGGGTCTAACATCACGTATGAAGACACAAGGGGTCTAACATCACGTATGAAGACAAGGGGTCTAACATCACGTATGAAGACACAAGGGGTCTAACATCACGTATGAAGACAAGGGGTCTAACATCACGTATGAAGACACAAGGGGTCTAACATCACGTATGAAGACCCAAAGCGGCTTCAAACTATTTTACACAGATTTCACCAAATAACTTCAACAGGATAAATATAAGCTCAACCAAGGGAACTTTTTTATTGTTTTCAAGCATGATGTAGACAATTACATCAAACAGACATTCTTTAAACTGTGCAAGATATGATAACTGTAATAAACAAATGTAATAACCTAATCAAACATATCAGCTGATGTCTTAAACATCAACATACAGGCCGATCGTATTCACAATGAAAATTATATTCAAAACAACGTCAATTAAAAGAGTGCATCTGCATTTAAATACATCAGATAAAAATACATGAAGAAATAATAATTCAACAGACATCTTCATCATTCCATAACATGTATGTTTGAGTAAAAGCAGGCCAGCATAACGTCACCTGAATGGAAATGTCCCCCCTGCACACGCACAGCACAGAGTATCAGTCCTTGCTAATAATGTGAGAGACAATCCACTGACTGCAATATTCCACTCTGGAATCATTCAAAGCCATTTGGCATTCCAGTAATTCCAAAAAACATGAACCAGTGATTCTACAGTTAATAACTACATTGGAAAAGAGCGTTACAAGCCAAGCCATTCACATTCGGCGACCTCAGAGGTTTCAATAAACTCAAGTCTCCACTTCAGAGCCTCTCAAAACAAAGTCAGCAAAACTATGAACCATTATTACAAGGCTTAATAAAGGAGTAAATATTCCATTATTGTGTCTTTCAGTACAAAGGATATCATCGCGAAGTACTAAATGAACCACAAGCAGTGAGCTGGTTCTCATATAGTGCTTAAACATTCAGCCTAGCTACAGTATCCACTGCACTGAGGTAGCTTCACAACAATGCTACAATGAGGGTTGAAAAAAAATAATATATATATATATATATGTTTAAAGGTGCTTAAGCATATTAAGACATTCTGAATCAGTCCTATTTTGTCAAGTTAATTTTTTATGACGTCATTATATCCAGTTTCATTTAACGGTGTACACCGAGTATACCAAACATTAGGAACACTTTCCTAATATTGAGTTGCACCCCCCCTTCTTGCCTTGAGAACAGCCTCAAAGCGTTCCACAGGGATGCTGGCCCATGTTGACTCCTATGCTTCCCACAGTTGTGTCAAGTTGGCTGGATGTCTTTTGGGAAACTGTTAAGTGTGAAAAACCCAGCAGCGTTGCAGTTCTTGACACAAACCGGTGCGCCTGGCACCTACTACCATACACCGTTTAAAGGCACAAATCTTTTGTCTTGCCCATTCACCGTCTGAATGGCACACATACACAATCGATGTCCCAATTGTCTCAAGGCTTAAAAATCCTTCTTTAAAACTGTCTCCATCCCTTCATCTACACTGATTGAAGTGGATTTAACAAGTGACAATAAGAGAGCCTAGTTTTCACCTGGACTCATCTGGTCAGTCTGTGCCATGGAAAGAGCAGGTGTTCTTGATGTTTTGTACACTCAGTATATGACGCAGAGATGAAGATGCAACGTGCATTATGCTGTTCTGTTATACTCCTCATTTTGATACACGTCTATCACATCTGTAGACGTGTATCAGCCATCATTCCAAACAGCATTACTGCACATAAACTGTCCTAAAGGTGCTGGGAATGTATTGAAATGGCAAAGGAATTGAAATCCTGAACAACAACGATGTAGCTAATGACAGTATAACAGCAGCAGATGTGGACAAAGATCAAGAGGTGACTAGCCTCTGATCTGAAGTCAGCCATTTGGGTTTAACTGAGCATCTTGTGTCGGTCAAAGACAGTCTTGCGTTGTTCCTGGACCTGCTTTTTCCACCGCTGCTGTGCCCCCTCTACCCTCTCCAGTACTGTGTTACTTCTGCCTCCCTGAGCAGCACTGGCACCCTCAGGCTGCGGCCGCATGTCCTGTGAGGAGAGACAGAAACAGAGCACAGGACGTTACAGACACAGGACGTTACACACACTCCTGTGCTCTTCACCTGTTGACCTTTCCCCGGTTGACCTCAACAAAACTTAGCGGTATCAGACAGAACTAAATCATCAAAGTGCGAAGCTTAATTGATAGGTAATGTGAGTTTATGATCCCTCTGTGTGGTGACTGTGTGGAAGAGCAAAGCTGGCACTCTACAACTGATAAATGGAGAGAAAAGGCTCCTGTAGATATCTGACCATCTGGAATTCAAACAGTTAAAGTAACTCATTCGTTTGTGTATGCTTATGTGTATTTAAAAGTTGGCCTACCTCAGAGTCCTCTTCGTTGTGAAGGGGCTGGATGTAGGGGTCATGTTTACGGATCAGAGGGTCAACCAGCAGCAGGAACAACATGTAGAGTAGGAGGGAGCCCACCACTGACAGGTAGATGAGGATGGTCGCCTGGGACAGAGGATATAAACGCAGCTTTGATTAAGACAAGGCCTTTGTCTGCTTTCTGAAATGGAAAGGCAAACATTAAAACATACGCAGGAATACAAAGAGAAGAAAATATGCATTATTACAAACAAAGCAGAGGGAGAGGGATATTTCACATTATTTCTATATTATAAATATTTCATTTATTATACACATTACTGGCATATACAGTATCTAAAAATTACGTAAAAAAATATATTTTTTAAATGGAATGTAAAAAAAAAAAAAAAAACTCTCCCTCATGAGGGAGGATAATGAAAGTTCACAGAATTAACAAGTAAAGGTAGACCTACCAATTAGCTATAGTGCTTTTACTGATATATATTTGGAATTAAGTGATTAAACTCAAGATTCTGGTGCCAAATTAAAATGAAAAAATATATAAACGCAACCTGCATCTATTTTCAAAGATTTGAGTTACAGTTCATAAGGAAATCAGTCAATTGAAATGAATAAATTAGGCCCTAATCTATGGATTTCACAAGACTGGGAATACAGATATGCATCGTCAGAGATACTGTACCTTAAAAAAAAAAAGGTAGGGGCGTGGATTAAAAAAAAAAAAAACTGTCAGTATCTGGTGTGACCACCATTTGCCTCATGCAGCGCGACACATCTCCACATATTGGCGGGAACTGGAATACGCCGTCGACCCATAAACATGCTCAATGGGTGACATGTCTGGTGAGTATGCAGACCATGGAAGAACTGGGACATTTTCAGCTTCCAGGAATTGTGTACAGATCCTTGCGTCACCAGGCCGTGCATTATCATGCTGAAACATGAGGTGATGGCGGTGGATGAATGGCACGACATTGGGCCTCAGGATCTTGTCACGGTATCTCTGTGCATTCTAATTGCCATCCACAAAATGCAATTGTGTTCGTTGTCCATGGGGCACTTTGTTCACAACGTTGACATCAGCAAACCGCTCGCCCACACGAGGCCATACATGCTGTCTGCCATCTATCCAGTACAGTTTAAATCTGGATTCATCCCTAGAAGAGCACACTTCTCCAGCATGCCAGTGGCCATCAAAGGTGAGTATTCAGTGGAGGGAAAAGTACCCAATTGTCATACGAGTAAAAGTAAAGATACCTTAATAGAAAAATGACAAGTAAAAGCAAAGTTACCCAGTAAAATCCTACTTGAGTAAAAGTATTTGGTTTTAAATATACTTAAGTATCAAAAGTAAATATAATTGCTAAAATATACTTAAGTATCAAAGTAAAAGTTTAAATAATTTCAAATTCCTTATACTAACCAAACCAATTAAAAAATGTACGGATCACCAGCGGCACACTCCAACACTCAGACATCATTTACAAACAAAGCATTTGTGTTTAGTGAGTCCGCCAGATCAGACGCAGTAGGGATGGAGATTCTCTCTTGATAAGTGCGTGAATTAGACCAGTTCCCTGTGTTGCTAAGCATTCAAAATGTAACGAGTACTTTTGGGTGTCAGAGATAATGTATTGAGTAGAAAGTACATATTTTCTTTAGGAATGTAGTGGACTTTTTATTTATTTGTAAATGCTCTTCTCTGTGAAGACTAGGGCTGGGAATTGCGAATGGAACTCGTGATACAATATTATCAAAACATTTTGGTGATGATACGATATGTATAGCGATTCTCAAGATTTTCAATGTATTGCGATTCAATACTGTCATTTTATTGATGTTCTAAACAAGCTATACGATGAAAAATACAGGAGTTTTGGCACAGGTACAGCCAACTGATACCTAGCAAAATTATTATTATCATCATCATCGTTTTGGGGAGGGGGAAATTAATATTTTGACTCAAAGTATTGATATAATATTGCCCAAAATAATATTGCGATATGTAACCATATACATTTTTTCCTCCATCACTAGTGAAAACTGTTTGCGTTCTTTCTGACTCATGTGGCTTAAGTAGGGTCATCCTCATGGTAACATTTTGGAACCCCCCCATTGCCTCCTCACTCTCCTTGAGACTGCTGTTTCTCTGTACAGTCGTGGCCAAAGGTTTTGAGAATTACACAAATATTAATTTCCACAAAGTTTGTTGCTTCAGTGTCTTTAGATATTTTTTGTCAGATGTTACTATGGAATACTGAAGTATAATTACAAGCATTTCATAAGTGTCAAAGGCTTTTATTGACAATTACATGAAGTTGACGCAAAGAGTCAATATTTGCAGTGTTGACCCTTATTTTTCAAGACCTCTGCAATCCACCCAGGCATGCTGTCAATTAACTTCTGGGCCACATCCTGACTGATGGCAGCCCATTCTTGCATAATCAATGCTTGGAGTTTGTCAGAATTTGTGGGTTTTTGTTTGTGAAAATTAATATTTGTGTCATTCTCAAAACTTTTGGCCACGACTGTATGCTGGCTGGCGTCCATGGTGCAAACGACAGGGTGTCGGGCCTTTATGCTAGCAGTTAAGCCAGCCATAACATCAGTAAGCCAGCCATAACATACAACATGAGTTACCGGTAAGCCAGCCATAACGTACAACATGAGTTACCAGTAAGCCAGCCATAACGTACAACATGAGTTACCGGTAAGCCAGCCATAACGTACAACATGAGTTACCGGTAAGCCAGCCATAACGTACAACATGAGTTACCAGTAAGCCAGCCATAACGTACAACATGAGTTACCAGTAAGCCAGCCATAACGTACAACATTCGGCCATCACATACCTTAATGAATTTGTAATGAATTTTACTGATAAACATTAAGGTGCATTTCAGTACAATCTGGTTCTCTCATTATCTGGCATTTACACTTATTAGATTCGGGCCTTACATACATGCTGCATGGATAGTCAGTGAACGTATTCTTTTAGTCATGGTTTTGAACACCAGGCTCCTATACCATATCCTCTTTAGCATTACCACCTCAGTTTCTACCACAGTTGGGAATCTTAGGTTGCTCAGGTGTGGAAATGCTGGATTCAAAGCATAAAGCGAACCACGACTGTATTTTAAAGGTTTCATAAAACAATTGCGCACAAAGGGGGAAGACAGAAACGTTCCCCAGAGAGTCCGTAACATAAACCAAAAAACACAAAGAACAAAGACGTATTATAAAAGCATCCTTATCCGTTCCATTCTCCCAGTGCCAGCACATGCCATAACATAACTTAAGGCTATAAACCATCTGCTAAGTGGACAGTAAGTCCTTAGCAGTAACTTTCCAGACCACCATAGCTGTGTTACAATGACCCTTAACCTCGGGAGAGTTATTTAAGAGGCAAGATTATCCCTATGGGCACGTGGAATTTAACCATACCAAACACCAGCTTATAGCAGTTGATATACTGTGTGTAAGGGTCAGACTCAGTACCTTGATGGTGTTGCTGCTGCGTTCCTCATACTTGCACTCACACAGCAGGCAGTAGGCCTCCACATCATGGCCCGGCACCGGCATGGGCTCCACTACATGGAGGCACTTACTGGCGACAGATAAATAAACATATTATGATGGATCCAAGACGACATTATGGACTGGGCCAAGATGAAGTCTACATTTTTTAGTTGAGCCTCTCCATGACTACCATAAACAACAAACGAAAATATATTAATTTAAATCAAACTTTATTTGCCACATGTGCCGAATACAACAAGTGTAGACTTTACCGTGAAATGCTTACTTACAAGCCCTTAACCAACATTGCAGTTCAAGAAAAGAAAGTATTTACCAAGTAAGCTGAAATAAAAAGTAATAATGAAAAGTAACACAATAAGAATAACAATAACGAGGATATATACAGGGGGCACCGGTACCGAGTCAGTGTGCGGGGGTACAGGCTAGTTGAAGTAATCTGTACATGTACGTGGGGCGAAGTGACTATGCATAGGTAACAAACAAACAGCGAGTAGCAGCAGTGTACAGGGGGTCAATGTAAATTGTCCGGTTTATGGGCTTTCCTCTGACGCCGCATATTATATAGGTCCTGGATGGCAGGAAGCTTGGCCCCAGTGATGTACTGGGCCGTTCGCACTACCCTCTGTAGCGCCTTACAGTCAGATGCCGAGCAGTTGCCATACCAGGCGGTGATGCAACCGGTAAGGATGCTCTCGATGGTGCAGCTGTAGAACCTTTTGAGGATCTAGGGGCCCATGCCAAATCTTTTCAGTCTCCTGAGGGGGAAAAGGTTTTGTCGTGACCCTCTTCACGACTGTCTTGGTATGTTTGGAACATGATAGTTTGTTGGTGATGTGGACACCAAGGAACTTGAAACTCTCGACCCGCTCCACTACAGCTCTGTCGATGTTAATGGGGGCCTGTTCGGCCCGCTTTTTTCTGTAGTCCATGATCAGCTCCTTTGTCTTGCTCACATTGAGGGAGAGGTTGTTTTCCTGGCACCACACTGCCAGTTCTCTGACCTCCTCCCTATAGGCAGTCTCATTGTTGTCGGTGATCAGGCCTACCACTGTTGTGTCGTCGGCAAACTTAATGATGGTGTTGGAGTCGTGTTTAGCCACGCAGTCGTGAGTGAACAGGGAATACAAGAGGGGACTAAGTACACACCCCTGAGGGGCCCCAGTGTTAAGGATCAGCGTGGCAGACGTATTGTTGCCTACACTTACCACCTGGGGGCGGCCCGTCAGGAAGTCCAGGATCCAGTTGCAGAGGGAGGTGTTTAGTCCCAGAGTCCTTAGCTTAGTGATGAGCTTTGTGGGCACTATGGTGTTGAACGCTGAGCTGTAGTCGATGAACAGCATTCTCACATACAGTTGAAGTCGGAAGTTTACATACACTTAGGTTGGAGTCATTAAAACTTGTTTTTCAATCACTTCAATCACAAATTTCTTGTTAACAAACTATAGTTTTGGCAATCGGTTAGAACATCTACTTTGTGCATGACACAAGTAATTTGTCCAACAATTGTTTACAGACAGATTATTTCAGTTATAATTCACTGTATCACAATTCCAGTGGGTCAGAAGTTTACATAAATTAAGTTAACTGCCTTCAAACAGAATGGGAAATTCTAGAAAATGTCATGGCTTTAGAAGCTTCTGACGGACTCAAATGATGTCAATTAGCCTATTGGAGGTGTACCTGTGGATGTATTTCAAGGCCTACCTTCAAGTTCAGTGCTGCTTTGCTTGACATCATGGAAAAGTCAAAAGAAATCAGCCAAGAACTCAAAATTGTAGACCTCCACAAGTCTGGTTCATCCTTGGGAGCAATTTCCAAACGCCTGAAGGTACCACGTTCATCTGTACAAACAATAGTACGCAAGTATAAACACCATGGGACGATGCAGCCATCATACATAATTCTGTCTCCTAGAGATGAACGTACTCTTGTGCGAAAAGGGCAAATCAATCCCAGAACAACAGCAAAGGACCTTGTGAAGATGCTGGAGGAAACAGGTACAAAAGTATCTATATCCACAGTAAAACGAGTCCAACATCGACATAACCTGAAAGGCTGCTCAGCAAGGAAGAAGCCACTGCTCCAAAACCGCCATAAAAAAGCCAGACTATGGTTTGCAATTGCACATGGGGACAAAGATCATACTTTTTGGAGAAATGTCCACTGGTCGGATGAAACAAAAATAGAACTGTTTGGTCATAATGACCATCGTTATGTTTGGAGAAAAAGGGGGAGGCTTGCAAGCTGAAGAACACCATGCCAACCGTGAAGCACGGGGGTGGCAGCATCATGTTGTGGGGGCGCTTTGCTGCAGGAGGGACTGGTGCACTTCACAAAATAGATGGCATCATGAGGAAGGAAAATTATATGGATATATTGAGGCAACATCTCAAGACATCAGTCAGGAAGTTAAAGCTTGGTCACAAATGGGTCTTCCAAATGGACAATGACCCCAAGCATACTTCCAAAGTTGTGGAAAAATGGCTTAAGGACAACAAAGTCAAGGTACTGGAGTGGCCATCACAAAGCCCTGACTTCAATCCTATAGAAGATTTGTGGGCAGAACTGAAAAAGCGTGTGCGAGCAAGGAGGCTTACAAACCTGACTCAGTTACACCAGCTCTGTCAGGAGGAAAACTCACCCAACTTATTGTGGGAAGCTTGTGGAAGGCTACCCGAAATGTTTGACCCAAGTTAAACAACTTAAAGGCAACGCTACCAAATACTAATTGAGTGTATGTACATTTCTGACCCACTGGGAATGTGATGAAAGAAATAAAAGCTGAAATAAACCATTCACTCAAATATTGTTCTAACATTAAAATAAAGTGGTGATCCTAACTGGCCTAAGATGGAATTTTTACTAGGATTAAATGTCAGGAATTGTGAAAAACTGAGTTTAAATGTATTTGACTAAGGTGTATGTAAACTTCCGACTTCAACTGTAGGTGTTCCTTTTGTCCAGGTGAGAAAGGGCAGTGTGGAGTGCGATTGAGATTGCGTCATCTGTGGATCTGTTGGGGCAGTATGCAAATTGGAGTGGGTCTAGGGTGTCCGGGAGGATGCTGTTGATGTGAGCAATGACCAACCTTTCAAAGCACTTCATGGCTACCGACGTGAGTGCCACGGGGCGGTAATCATTTAGGCAGGTTACCTTCGCTTCCTTGGGCACAGGGACTATGGTGGTCTGCTTGAAACATGTAGGTATTACAGACTCGGTCAGGGACAGGTTGAAAATGGCAGTGAAGGTACTTGACAGTTGGTCCACGCATGCTTTGAGTACACGTCCTGGTAATCTGTCTGGCCCAGCGGCTTTGTGAATGTTGACCGGTTTAAAGGTTTTGTTCACATCGGCTACCGCTCCTTGAAAGCGGCAGCTCTAGCCTTTAGCTCGATGCGGATGTTGCCTGTAATCCATGGCTTCTGGTTGGGATATGTACGTACAGTCACCGTGGGGACGACGTCATCGATGCACTTATTAATGAAGCCAATGACTGAGGTGGTGTATTCCTCAATGCCATTGGATTCCAGTCTGTGCTAGCAAAACAGTCCTGTAGTGTAGCATACGCGTCATCTGACCACTTCAGTATTGAGCGAGTCTCTGGTACTTCCTGCTTTAGTTTTTGCTGGTAAGCAGGAATCAGGAGGATATAATTGTGGTCAGACTTGCCAAATGGAGGGCGGGGGGAGAGCTTTGTATGCATCTCTGTGTGTGGAGTAAAGGTGGTCTAGGATTTCTTACTTTTTTTGGTATGGAACTTGAAATCCACCACCTAGATTGGAAGACTAGATTGCGAATTCAGCATTATGTGCATGCACATGTTATGCACTAGAAAATCGCTCACCAATCTTTCTGGGAAACATTCCTGTTGTAGATGTGTCCGGTGATGTTCCTGTAGGGTGGACAGATACACTTGCAGCGCACATCTTCAAAACTCTGAGAATATAGAGAAGATCCTTATTACTATACAGGGACATGTGCATTATCAAAAAATGACAGTAGTAGCAGTATACACTAGCTTATACCAGATCTATTTGTGCTGTCTTGTCAACGCCATTGCTGTCATTGTCATTTGTCACGCCAAACGCTGTAGGCAATCACAGCAATGCAGAGCTGCCAACTCTCACGCATTGGCTGTGAGACACGTGCATTCGACCCTCTTCTCACGCTCTCACGGCACATCTCTAATATCTCACGTATTGAAAAGTACTGCTTTTATTTCCATAATTAGTCCACTATAGTCAGCGCATTAACTTTTTAACTGTGCTCCAAATAGTTTTGAAATCAGAACCTCTATCATTGTCGGAACCTTTATCATTGTCCTGTCTTGCCACAGCACTGTGAACCGCGGAACATTGAAGCATAGGATTGGTCTCGTTATGTTAGGGAACAAGTGGATTGGATGCATGTTTTAAAGAAACGCTCCTCAAGATTAGAGTGGAACTGAATGGAAAGAGAGAACGTCATCCACTGAGTTTATAAAACTAGATAAAATAGTAGCACGGTAGCGCTGTTTTATGTACAAGGTCAACAAAATGAGGCTGCTGTTGCTCCCACCCCTATTGCAGAATGCAGCCTTTTGACAGCATGTTAAATCCACACTTGCATTAGTCCCCTGGTTTGGTAAATGACATTTAGGCTGTCACAACAAAAAGGCAGCAGCAGACAGACCTACAGTATGTTTTAGCAGGGATGTTTTGCAGGGTGACCTGATTATATTCTACAGAGGGGACAATAAATATAAACATTATTTGGTTAGGGTGTAGATTCATGTCATCTTGTCTTCAGGAGATTGTATTACCCATTTACTTTCTTTAATCTAAACAGTGGATCAATTCTCATTCTTAACAATGAGCAACAATATAGGTTAATTAGTGTGCTTTTCAGCAAAACACTACTGTTATTCTCCACACTTATTTTATTATTCCACTTCTTCACAATTTTGCCAGTGTAATCACATATTTGAAATCTGATATGCCTGCGGCTGTGTCTTTTTTCAGCCATTAATGGACCGTTTTGATTAAGTCATACAAATAGTCACTTTTTTTTCCTACTGTATTATTGGCTGTATGTCTGTGTGTTCCATGTGTAACTCTTTGTTGTTGTATGTATTAAACTGCTGTGCTTTATCTTGGCCAGGTCGCAGTTGTAAATGAGAACTTGTTCTCAACTAGCCTACCTAGTTAAATAAAGGTAAAATAAATCAAATAAATAAATAAAAATATTATATGCTCCAGGAATCAAATAACATTGTTGACATTTTAGGGGGACACACAACTCATAAAACACATATTGCATCTATGTAGAGTAAGACAATGACAAGGATATTAAACTAGAAGGAATAAACCACCTGAATATTGATATTCATTAGACTTTTCGTGAAGGTTGGGTGATTTTGAGAAATCCATTGTTATAACATTTTCAAACACCCAGCACTTGGGAAACATCAGGGGTGGCCAACCCTCCTGGACAGCAAGCAGCATTTTCTATCAGCCCTATTTTAAAGAGATGATGTTTGTGTCCTTACCTTGAAAGCAGTCTATGGACAAGGAGAATACAATCTTATGATTTGGTTACCCACTGCCATAAACCATTAATATTAGTATTTACTGTGCAGAGTTTTGGTGTAGTGGTAACACTACACCATGTCACATACAGCTTTCCACCTGAGAAAAGGGATCAATCCCTGCATCCAACCTTCCCATTTTCCTGCCTCCCTATCTCATTTAATTACTGTCTGAATAAAGTGTCAAACAGACAAATAATTATACAAAAATATAGAAATAATGTGCATACTCAAAGTAACAGTTGTCCTAAAATAAATGATTGTCCACTCTGGTCATAGGCCCATGTCAGAATATGTAGAATTGCAGGAAATTAGCTTTAAAACATTGGCCAATGAAATTCACTTAGCAAATATCACTCAAAGGTTGCCAGCTATGGCAATGGAATTGGCAAGACAGCAGAAACGGATCTGGGACTCAGGCTAGAATACACCAGAGTTGACGGTCCTGGAATTGATATACCTTACTAGCGTGTGCAAATGAGATGACTTCACTGAGCAGTACAACCAGCAGGCCGAATAAAAGGGACCTGGAACTCTGTTCTCTCCTGGACGACATACTAACAGACAGACCCGCCAGGTAGCAACCTCCTTACCCTGGACTGGAGGAAGAACACGACCCTATATGTGGAGGAAGAGGGCACACACGCACCCACAAACACACTCTTTATGGCTAATCTTAGCAAGGATAGCTGTTAGTTACATTGCTAGATACAACATATCATTCCATTAAGTTGTCTCCCACATGTTTTCTCCGGCTACATTTTGAAATACACAAATCAATTTACAACTGCTGTCAACAGTCATCGGATAGCACGCAACAACAGCTAGCAAGCTGTCAATAGGTCCTAAAATGGAAGCTAAGTCGAAGATATTCGTGACATTGATGTATTTGTGTATGTTGCAAACTAAACAGAAAAAATACCACACCAGCGATATACTTATTAGCTAGTAAATACATTTGAAACGTTATTTATTTCCTACGCACATACCAACAAGATGACTTCAGATGTTCTTCTTCAGTGGTGTTAACCGTTGTTGGCAACGAACTTCAATGGTGCATTATCGCCACCTACTGGGTTGGAATAAAAAAGTGTGACCTATTAGGATCCCTGGCATTATACAATTTGTGAACATCATTGCATGCAATTTGATGTCTATTGGGAAAAGGCCTCAGTCCAGTGTGTGTAATCTATTGACAAATGTGTGTCCTCTCTTGCTCTGGTGGAAAGTATAACGTAAACCCCTGCTTCTTCTTGACCGATCAATAGCTCTATTTCCTGGTAGTCATATCAATATCATATAGAGTCATATATAAAGAAAACTGTATTACATTACTCAACAATATGAAAGCAGATCATATAGAGTCATATATAAAGAAATCTGTATTACATTACTCAACAATATGAAAGCAGATCATATAGAGTCATATATAAAGAAAACTGTATTACATTACTCAACAATATGAAAGCAGATCTAATAAAATGGTAGAAAAAACTCGATAGAATGGTATGGCTGCCAATTTCTTTTCGGTAATACCAATTACCCCACCGCAGACATTCTCTTAAAAAAGTACACTCGTTCATAACACACTTTATATGGGCAAATAAAATTCATTGAATAAAATTGAAAGTTTTACATCTTCCTAAGTCTGAGGGTGGTTTTAACCTTCCAGCCTAGGAATTGTATCAACCTGCCACCCAAGGCTTTTACTTGCGACATATAGTTAAATGCACTAAAGAGGAACAATGGGTACATATTGAAGATGCTCATGCTCAACCCCAGAATCTTTTTACGTGTCTATTTTCAAAGGATAAAGCCAAGAACATGAACAACTTTATAGTTAAGAACACAATAACAATATGGAAGAAAATGAAACGTATTCTACAAAAAACAATATCATGCCCTAAAAACACAACCCTATGGAACAATCCTTGGAAAGCTTTTCGGAATTCACTAATAAATTGGTCGACATGGAAAACTAAAGGCATAAAAAACATAAATGACTTGGTAACAGGAAATACATGTATTTCCATGACAGAACTAAAAAGTAGTTTTGGGCTGACCAAGATATCACGAAATTTCGATTTAAAATCTTTTCACAAATTCTACAGCACAACAGCAGAGTCGTGTCTTAAGTGTAAAACGAATGACTCAATAATCCATGCTTTCTGGGAACGGTATAAAGCGCTAAATAAGTTATGGGCGGGGCAGAAAGTTGTATTACAGTATTACAATGTCAACGTACTCTAATCCTTTTGTCTGCCTATTTCAATATATGGCATATGGGGGTGTAGTGAGATACCCAATGAGCTAGATGATTCTCTTCTCATCACTGATCTTGAAAATAACGTATACTAACAACTTGGAAATCAATCAATCCGCCATCATTAACGTAATGGAAAAATCGAATGAAAAAAAGATATATTGAAATGGGCGATCGAGAAAAACAAATAGGTACAATTTAAGGACAAGTGGCAAACAATAACGCAGGCACTATGGATGGGAGTGTGATCAAGTGGGTCTGGGCAGATGAGATGTAATTGTTTGTGTGCGTCTGTAAGTTATTGTTCATATGTATACGTTTTTATCTGGAGTGGAGAAAAAATATATACATATTATAAAAAAAATTAAAAATATGAATACCTCTATAGTGAGCTACCCACCCTAAACCCCAGGCTACCCTTAATAAGCCATACAAACCAATAATACACACAAGCAACTGAAAGGGCAGAGGGAGACACTGATACTTCTGTAACCAGCTATGATATCAGTGTGAACACTACTCTGTATTCTTTGCTTGTCGTCTTCTTTCTCTCCACCTGAATCTGTCCCGTGTTTTTTATTATGGTGAGATTCCCTCTTGACCTATTGGAGGGTCTTCTTGACCTGAGGACAAAAGGTCAAGATGCTGCACACTTCAGATTCAATACAGCTGCATTGTTGGGGAGTTATACAGTTGAAGAGTGCAACCCACTTCCCACCTTTCCTATGTCATACATGTGCCTAGTAAGTACTGAGTACAGTGGACATCATGATGCATTCCTGGTATCAGCCCCAAAACATTGAGTCCTAATTCCCACCAATATCCTGCTTTCACGAGTCTTTCTCGCCAGACTGGGCTGTGAGAGATTACGCTTCACCAGCTCTGCCATTATTAGCCTCTTCTCTTCAGCAGTAACCCTTCCTGTCTCCTGCACAGCGAGGGTCTTTACACCCAAAGGCTAATTGTCTATTTAAGGACACCGCCCACTGAGGCATACGGTCACTGGCCTTTCATCACCTGAAAGGTCAGAACAGAACACTCAGAACCAACATATTTTCATATTTTACGTCAAAAATGTAGTACGAGTTTAGACCGTCTTTCCATTTCAATGATCTAAATAGAATGTAAAAAAATCTTTTGAATATCCACCAAGAAGCAAAAGCGTATAGGACATTTTTTGTTGTTGCAAAAAGTAGTCCGTTTGACCACTAGATGATGCTACAAGGTTCCAAGTCCACAGTCACTGACTGGGCCCATTGGCATAAGCTCATCCATTGTGATACGTATACTTATAATATGGCTCATCCTTGTAGTACGATGTCAAAGTTATTGAGGAAGAATAGCAGCTTTCAATATGCCTTGATGTCTAATGACCAGCTATTGTATGTTCTTGGAACCTCCAATTCAATCAATTGCACATATTCATGTAACCTTTCCAACGGATTAAAGCACAGATATTCTCAGGACTGTTAGATATTGTGCATCAATTTGGAATATAGGGCTTGCTTAACAAAATGCAAAGAAAGTCTGTTAAGATTTGTTGTGAAAGGAATGTTGCAATTAGAAACACAATATTGCACAAAGTAGCCTACCTTTTTCTCTAGAATTTCACTAGTCTTCACTCCACCTCTCCCACTCCCTCCAGTACTACTTCTAACCATTCTTCTTTTTGACCTTTACATCTTCTGTAGTTCCTTTTGTGGACTCCTCTCTTTCTCTCTATCATGTTATTGCAGAGTACACTGTTTGAATAACAAGACAACAACACCGGTAAGTGATACTTCCCCACTGTTTGCCTCTCCTCTCCTCTCCTCTCCCCTTCTTCCCTTCCCTTCCCTTCCCTTCCCTTCCCTTCCCTTCCCTTCCCTTCCCTTCCCTTCCCTTCCCCTCTCCTCTCAGTGATGTGCTGTGGGTAGTATGACTATCACTATTCTAATAGACACACATGGTAATTATGGTGGTTGGTGCCTCGACTGTGTGTGTGTGTACGTGCTTGGGATTCCTGACATTTCTATTCTAATAGATACACACTGTAATTACATTGGTGGCTAGGAGGCAGCAGAGAGTGGTGATCCATCGACCAGGGACAACACAAAACTATAAATCACAACGCTATGGTTCCGCCCTCCCAACTGTAGCCGATCACGCTCGGCGAGAGCGCAATCCTGCCAACCTGGGTTTGCACATTTGTCTTAATCAAGTAGTAGGGTTGTTTTGGGCCTGACTGAATTTGCTGCCAGTGCCATGGTTATCAAACATGGAGTTATTTTAGCAACTGCTGCTTTAGACCTTATTCAAAGCTAAATGTTCTACCATAGAGTACTTAACAGAGCACTTCATACAGTACCAGTCAAAAGTTTGGACACACATACTTTTCTTTATTTTACTATTTTCTACATTGTAGAATAATAGTGAAGACATCAAAACTATGGAATAACACATATGGAATTATGCAGTAACCAAAAAAGTGTTAAACAAAACCAAAAAATAAATTGATTTTAGATTCTTCAAAGTATCCACCCTTTGCCTTGATGACAGCTTTGCACACTCTAGGCACTCTCTCAACCAGCTTCACCTGGAATGCTTTTCCAACAGTCTTGAAGGACTTCCCACATATGCTGAGCACTTGTTGGCTGCTTTTCCTTCCCTCTGTGGTCCAACTCATCCCAAACCATCTCAATTGGGTTGAGGTCGGGTGATTGTGGAGGCCAGGTTATCTGATGCAGCACTCCATCACTCTCTTTCTTGGTCAAATAGCCCTTACACAGCCTGGAGGTGTGTTGGGTCATTGTCCTGTTGAAAATCAAATGATAGTCCCACCAGATGGGATGGCGTATCGCTGCAGAATGCTGTGGTAGCCAAGCTGGTTAAGTGTGCCTTGAATTCTAAATAAATCACTGTCAGTGTCACCAGCAAAGCACCCCCACCCTCAACAGCTGATGTTGAGATGTGTCTGTTACTTGAACTCTGTGAAGCATTTATTTGGGCTGCAATCTGAGGTGCAGTTAACCTCTGCAGCAGATGTAACTCTGGGTCTTCCTTTCTTGTGGCAGTCCTCATCAGAGCCAGTTTCATCATAGAGCTTAATGGTTTTTGGGACTGTACTTGAAGAAACTTTCAAAGTTCTTGAAATTTTCCGGATTGATTGACCTTCATGTCTTAAAGAAATGATGGACTTTGCTTATTTGAGCTGTTCTTGCCATAATATGGACTTCGTCTTTTAGCAAATCTTCAAATTAACTTTTAACAAGGCACACCTGTTAATTTAAATGCATTCCAGGTGACTACCTGATGAAGCTGATTGAGAAAATGCGAAGAGTGTGCAAAGCTGTCATCAAGGCAAAGGGTGGTTACTTTGAAGAATCTCAAAGATGTTGAACACTTTTTGGGTTACTACATGATTCCATATGTGTTATTTCATAGTTTTGATGTCTTCAATACTTTTCTACAATGTAGAAAATAGTAAAAATAAAGAAAAAGCCTTGAATGAGTAGGTGTGTCCAAACTTTTGACTGGTACTGTACATTTGAATGATAGATTTAATTGAAAATGAAAGGCTTCCTGAAACCCAGGGGGACGCCACAACATGATTTTGTGAAACCCTATGGATCGAAGAAGTACAGTTACTTTCTTATTTTGGTTTATATAAACTGTGAATCTGTGTAACCGTAGAAGCCCCATGGATCATTCTGGGAAAGCGTAAACTTTAGAGGTGTTAGTGAGAAATCATTCCCAATTAAAGTGCTGTTTAAGCAGCCGATTAAAAGAAAACACTGGCTGTCTGAGAACTACTGTTGTTCTGTTGTTTAGTCCGAGACAGCTGGTGGTATTCTCCTGCCTCAACTGAGAAGACAGCTGTCAATCACACACCCACCTGAGCCCAGGGAGAGGAGGAGGGGGAGAGGAGGAGGTATCTGGTGAGTGTGGCGCCAAGAGAGGGGAGGCGAGTGCACCTGAAATAGATGCAGAGTAGTAGTTGAGATAGCAGCTCCTCCAGCCTGGCCTGTCTCTAAGGGACAGAGATGCTCGGCGAGGGAGACAGAGAGGAGACTGACCACTGGAGCAGAGCAGGATATTCAGCCAGACAGAATTTGAAACCCTAGGAGCTACCATGACACATGATGGACACACGCACATGCACGAACGGACGTGCACACACACACGGATGGATGTGAGTGCGTGCACACATAAGGACACGCACTCACACAAACAAACAAACAAACAAACTCTCTCTCAGACACACACACACCATCCCACCACCTCCACACATAGAGACCCTGGTCCCTTCACTGTTTTCCTTAAGCAGCGTATGATTTACATGTGCAAATGTCAGTCAGTCAGCTCCCAGCAATCAGGGAAGGGAGAGACATGGTCTGAATAACACAGCAGCTCAGTGCCCTGTGTTCTGGGGTCACAGCCTTCTAAAGTGATGACAGGAATCTCTCCTCAACGACCCCACACACACACACACACACACACACACACACACACACACAGATGGAAGCACATGCACACTTGCTCATGCAGGCACATACGCTCTCTCTCTCTCTCTCTCTCTCTCTCTCTCTCTCTCTCTCTCTCTCTCTCTCTCTCTCTCTCTCTCTCTCTCTCTCTCTCTCTCTCTCTCTCTCTCTCTCTCCCCGTTGGTTATCAACAATCATCCACACAGTGTCATAAAACAAAAACACCACAAAACAATGACATTTTCATAGACGTCCCCCAAGTCGATGCTAATCCCTGCCTGTAATAAACACCCCCCCACACACACACACAGAGCGAGAGAGGGAGAGAGAGATAGGGGGGAGAGAGGGATACATTAGAAACCGTTCAGGAGAGTAGATAAAGATCATCATCAAGAGATGACAGGAGAGACATGGAGAGGTAGAGGATAGAGGGAAGAACTGATCCCTCTCTCCGTCCATCTGACATACGCTACCTTTCTATCATTGTCAAAGTGAGACACCGTACATCATCGGACCAGAGCGCTCATCGCTCCTCTACACCTCAGCTGGGACCGGGACATGACAAGGATAGACGGTGCTGTCCAACAAACACAATCAGCAGATTTAAGCACGTAAACGTGACATATTGGACACTTTATATAACATAACAATTTATGTTACTATAATTTATAAACTATGCATGCTAACTGTATTATTCTGTGTTTTAATTATCATTTAGAAGAGTTGTTAGTCAGTTGATTCCCTGAAACTACCACACAAATAAATCTCTTCATTACCATAGTGTATATGCAACCATCCATGCACTTCATCCTCCTCATAAGATTTATATTGACAAGTGCTATTGATCGGTGAGGCTAAATCCCGTATCACACTATAATTTATCTAGATGCTGTGTCTTTCTATTATAACCATGTGTACATAGATGTACAGATGTCAAATATGTTTAGGACGAAGGATACTCTTCCTGCGTCCCTAAAATATCTGAAGCTTTAATGGAACGGAAAGAGAACACAGGTGAATTGGGTATCAGTAATGCAATGGAACGTTTCCATGGAGATGTCAATACAGTGTTGCCTTGTGCAGCCTCTGACATGCCGTATCACTAGCGATGCCTTGTAGGGAATGTACAGAATGTATTATTGTACCCTGACATGTTGTGCACTTCACTGATGAAGCCATTAGTGGTTCTCATCCAAGGAGCTTGAGTACGTTTTCACAGGGTCCAAAAAAACCAAGAGAAGAACAAAAAATAGCAAAATGTCATCAGTGCGCCTCAAAATATTGGACATAAAAATGATGTAACAACAGCCCAAACCGTGGAACGGACAAGTGCCTCAATGGCCTGATGCTGTGGTGGTACCAAGGGCATCAGGCAGAAGAGGAGGACATGAGGGATTATTTGGTGATTTATGGTTGGGATTTAACAATAAATGGTGGCAGCCAACAATGACACTCTCCTTTTAACTGTATGTAATCCTTTCTCCCCCTCCTTCCTTGCCTCGTCGTCCTCTTCAGTCTCCCCCTCTTCCTGCCTCCCCCAACCCCTCTGTCTTTTCCCTCCCTTCACACCAATAAGTTCATACACTGAACAATAACATAAATGAGACACGTAACAATTTCAAAGAGTTTACTGAGATACAGTTTATATATAACGTAATCAGTCAATTGAAATACATTCATTAGTCCCTAATCTATGGATTTCACGTGACTGGGAATACAGATTTGCATTTGTTGGTCACAGATATCTTACAAACAAATAAGGTGTGGATCAGAAAACCCGTCAGTGTCTGGTGTGACCACCATTTTCCTCATGCAGGGCGACACATCTCCTTCACATAGAGTTGATCATCAGGCTGTTGATTGTGGGCTGTGGAATGTTGTCCCACTCCTCTTCAATGGATGTGCAAAGTTGCTGGATATTGGAGGGAACTGGAACACGCTGTCGTACACGTCGATCCAGAGCATCCCAAATGTGCTCAATGTGGGATATGTCTGGTGAGTATGCAGGCCATGAAAGAACGGGGCCATTTTCAGCTTCCAGGAATTGTGTACAGATCCTTGCGACATGGTACCGTGAATTATCATGCTGAAATATGAGATGATGGCAGCGGATGAATGGCACAACAATGGGCTTCAGGCTTTCGTCACGGTGTCTCTGTGCATTCAAAGTGCCATCGATGAAATGCAATTGTGTTCGTTGTCCGTAATTTATAGCTGCCCGTACCATAACCGCACCGCCACCATGGGGCACTCTGTTCACAACGTTGACATCAGCAAACTGTAATTCATCCAGGATTCATCCGTGAAGAGCATGCGTCTCCAGCTTGCAAGTGGCCATCGAAGGTGAGCATTTGCCCACTGAAGTCGGTGACGACACCAAACTTCAGTCAGGTCAAGACCCTGGTGAGGACGACAAGCGCACAGATGAGCTTCCCTGAGACAGCTTCTTACAGTTTGTGCAGAAATTCTTTGGTTGTGCAAACCCACAGTTTCATCAGCTGTCCGCGCGTGGCTGGTCTCAGACTATGAAGAAGCCGGATGTGAAGAGCCTGGGCTGGCGTGGTTACACTTGGTCTGCGGTTGTGATGCCGGTTGGACTTCCTGCCAAATTCTCTAAAATGACATTGGAGGAAGCTTATGGTAGGGAAATTAACATTAAATTATCTGGCAACAACTCTGTTGGACATTCCCGCAGTCAGCACGCCAATTGCACGCTCCCTCAAAACTTTAGACATCTGCAGCATTGTTTGTGTGACAAAACTGCACATTTTAGAGTAGCCTTTTATTGTCCCCACCACAAGGTGCACCTGTGTAATGATCATGCTGTTTAATCAGTTTCTTGATATGCCACACCTGTCAGGTGGATGAATTTTCTTGGCAAAGGAGAAATGCTCCCTAATCGGGATATGCACACTTTTATTTCAGCTCATGAAACATGGGACCAACACTTTACATGTTGAATTTATATTTTTGTTCAGTGTAGTTGCAATTACTTTTGGTGTGATACATCCTCAGTTGTCCTAACGTGTTTAATACACTGCTTTAAAAAACACTGTGGTTGATGTTGTTTTATTCTCTCTTTGTTAATTAATCACTGTTGTGTATAGAATAAGCTAACGACACTACATAAAGCCCTCCAAGTACTTATGTCTGAAATGACATTCTATTCCCTAGTGCACTACTTTTGTCTCAGTACTTTTCTGCTTGACCAAAGTTAAAAGTAGGGCACTATGTAGTAGTGAATACTGATTTTAGATGCATATTTACTTCAGGGTTTTGTCTTTTATCCTGTTCCTATCAGGAGACATTTCCTCTCTGTCTAATTGTCATTCCCCCGAACTGGCTGATCAGGGATCAGAGATGGACTTCCCAGTGTAAATGCTGCTTGCATTATTCATTCTAGCCAGTCTGTCTGTCAAGGGTGTGTGTGTGTGTTGGTGTGCGTCGGTGTGCCAGTGTGTCGTGTGTACGTTTGTGTGCATGGGCGTGCGTGTCGCCAGGCCCCTCAACATGAATAATTGATCTGATCTGATTAAAGTTTCGCCATGATTACCCCCTCACCCCACCTCTCCTGGTTGATGAAACGATACAACACCTGCCTGTGTTCACATCCCTGTCTCTTTAAGTTGTTCCCTTCTCCTCTCAATCAAGCTTGTTTCAATTAAAAAAAGAGTGTTAAAGTAGCTTTGTTTTCTGATTGTTTCTGTGGTTATATGAAAAGCAGTTACTTGTCTGCAGGGCCTACTTTTCATTTGGTTCCTCCCGCAGTAACAAAATTCAGGCCAATAAAGAACCCTGATTAGACTAGTGCTGAAAAACAACCATATTTTCCTTTAACTGCTTCAGAATGATGAATCCTTAGATGCCGATAGACTGAGCATCAGTTAAAACTGTAATTGTCTGATACACTGAAACACTTAAACGAACACTTTAACAAGGTTCCATTGAGAGCAAACCTTGATCACCTTGACTCTCCTGTCTGCCTCTCCTGTGCGTTATCCATTCCCTCCCTTGTCCACACTCCACACACTCTGCTCATTTTGTAGTTGGATCACTTCTCACTCTCTCCTCTCTTAACCTTCAAAGCCCAACTAAGTATGTCACTTTGATCTGTCTTCCAGAGCCAAGGAACGAAATGCATGACAGAGAGTGTCTTCAGGAGGGAGAGATGGAGGGAGGGAGGGAGAGAAGAGTGACAGGTAATGACAGTGGCTACAAGCTGTGACCTTTGGAATGATCAGGGAAGCATGACTACCAGGCCCAACGTGACAGATGAGGAACAATTTGGGGAGAGGAAGAGGAACGGACAAAGATTTTGTGTGTCTGGTTAGTGGTAGTAGTGGTAGAGATGATTGATGGGATAGCATTTCTGTGCCATTTGCGCTTATAAAGAAGACAGTAGATGACATGCACCACAACCGAGTGTTGGAAGTCAGAAGTGAATATATCACAGAATTGTTGATGGGATTCTAACTGTTCATGTTGATCTGACTGGCATGAGAACAGAGCGTACAGAAAGGACTAGAGCAGGACCGGTGAAAAGTGAGATGAGCGGAAAGGAGAGGTAAAGGGAGTACTTGTCCAGCCCAAGTCCCTGCTGAGGAGCTTTCAAGTCGCTAGTCTTCCCGTCTGTCCTGTCAGGCCTGAACAAACACCTGTCACGCACGCAACCACACCACCCAGCAGCAGCATCACACAAGGCTGGCCTGGGCCTCACCCAGGGCCAGGTCCAGGCATAAGCGACTTAAGCTGTTGCTTAGGGCCCCTGGCCGCTAGAGGGCCCCCCGTCACAATATATACAGTTCCTTCAGAAAGTATTCAGACCCCTAGACTTAGCCACATTATGTTAGGTTACATCCTTATTCTAAAATTTATTGTTTTCATCAATCTACACACAATACCCCATAACGACAAAGCAGAAACAGGTTTTTAGAAATGTTTGCTCATTTATATAAAAAAAACGGAAATATCACATTTACATAAGTATCCAGACCCTTTATTCAGTGCTTTGTTGAAGCACCATTGGCAGCGATTACAGTCTTCATGTGTATGACGCTACAAGCTTGGCACACCTGTACTTCGTGAGTTTCTCCCATTATTCTCTGTAGATCCTCTCAAGCTCTGTCAGGTTGGAAGGGGAGAGCGTTGCTGCACAGCTATTTTCAGGTCTCTCCAGAGATGTTTGATCAGGTTCAAGTCCGGGCTCTGGCTGGGCCACTCAAGGACATTCAGAGACTTGTCCCGAAGCCACTCCTGTGTTGTCTTGATTGTGTGCTTAGGGTCATTGTCCTGTTGGAAGGGGAACCTTCGTCCCAGCCTGAGGTCCTGAGCGCTCCAAAGCAGCGAGGATCTTGCTGTACTTTGCTCCGTTCATCTTTCCCTCCATCCTGACTAGTCTCTCAGTCCCGACGCTGGAAAACATCCCCACAGCATGATGCTGCCACCACCATGCTTCACTGTAGGGATGGTGCAAGATTTCCTCCAGATGTGATGCTTGGCATTCAGACCAAAGAGTTCAATCTTGGTATCATCAGACCAAAGAATCTTGTTTCTCATGGTCTGAGAGTCTTTCGGTGCCTCTTGGCAAACTACAAGCGGGATGTCATGTGCCTTTTCCTGAGGAGTGGCTTCCGTCTGGCCACTCTACCATAAAGGCCTGGAAGGTTCTCCCATCTCCACAGACGAACTCTAGATCTTAGTCAGAGTGAACATTGGGTTCTTGGTCACCTCCCTGACCAAGGCCCTTCTGCCCTGATTGCTCAGTTTGGCCGGGCGGCCAGCTCTAGCAAGAGTCTTGGTGGTTCCAAACTTCTTCCATTTAAGAATGATGGAGGCCACTGTGTTCTTGGGGACCTTCAATGCTGCAGACATTTTTTGGTACCCTTCCCCAGATCTGTTCCTCGACACAATCCTGTCTCGGAGCTCTACGGACAATTCCTTCGACCTCATGGCTTGGTTGTTGCTCTGACATGCACTGTCAACTGTGGGACCCAGGTTGTGCTTTTCCAAATCATGTCCAATCAATTGAATTTGCCACAGGTTGTTGTGACAAGGTAGGGGTGGTATACAGAAGATAGCCCTATTTGGTAAAAGACCAAGTCCATATTATGGCAAGAACAGTTCAAATAAGCAAAGAGAAACAACAGACCATCATTACTTTAAGACAGTCAGTCAATCCTGAAAATGTCAAGAACTTTGAAAGTTTATTCAAGTGCAGTCGCAAAAACCATCAAGCGCTATGATGAAACTGGCTCTCATGAGGACTGCCACAGGAAAGGAAGACCCAGAGTTACCTCTGCTGCAGAGGATAAGTTCATTAGTGTTAACTGCACCTCAGATTGCAGCCCAAATAAATGCTTCACAGAGTTCAAGTAACAGACACATCTCAACATCAACTGTTCAGAGGAGACTGTGTGAATCAGGCCTTCATGGCCGAATTGCTCAGCATGATCTCAGCATGTGTGGTTTCCACCGTGAAGCATGGAGGAGGAGGTGTGATGGTGTGGGGGTGCTTTGCTGGTGACACTGTCAGGGATGTATTTAGAATTCAAGGCACACTTAAACAGCTTGGCTACCACAGCATTCTGCAGCGATACGCCATCCCATCTGGTTTGCGCTTAGTGGGACTATAATTTGTTTGTCAACAGCACAATGACCCAAAACACACCTCCAGGCTGTGTAAGGGCTATTTGACCAAGAAGGAGAGTGATGGAGTGCTGCATCAGATGACCTGGCCTCCACAATCACCCGACCTCAACCCAAATGAGATTGTTTGGGATGAGATGGACCGCAGAGTGAAGGAAAAGCAGCCAACAAGTGCTCAGCATACAGTATGTGGGAACTCCTTCAAGAATGTTGGAAAAGCATTCCTCATGAAGCTGGTTGAGAGAATGCCAAGAGTGTGCAAGGCTGTCATCAAGGCAAAGGGTGGATACTTTGAAGAATCTAAAATCTATTTTGATTTGTTGAACACTTTTTTGGTTAATACATGATTCCATATGTGTTATTTCATCATTTTGATGTATTTACTATTATTGTACAATGTAGAAAATAGTTTAAAAAAAGAAAAACCCTTGAAGCACGTAAACGTGTGTGTCCAAACTTTTAGATTGGTAGTTGGTCTAGCCAGCTATCTAAACTTGTAGTAATCATGGCCAAATACCGACCGGCCATGAAGGGCTTGTGCATAGGGGCCCTGGCCTCCAGAGGAGCCCCCATTGAATATGTTAGTCATATGTTACTCACTCAGATCATATTAACATGGCATAAGTCATTACAAAATGTGTAGAATTGACGGAAATTAGCTTTAAAACTGCAACGTTTTCTTTACGCCCCACACCTCCAAAAAGCTAGAGCTGGCCCTGGCCTCACCAGCAATCCACTTGTCTGCGTTCTCCTTCCGTAGAGGCTTCAGTAGGGGATGGGAGGAATACTAAGAAAGCATCCATAGATTTTCTTTCTGTTGGAGAAAGAGAGAGAAGGGGGTTTGGGGTTTGAATGCTCACATCAAACTCCCCTCCTTCTCTTTTCTCGCACCCGTTTCTTTCGCTCCTCTCTTCTCATCTGCTCTGGAGGGACCTTCTGTTTGTCAGCCAAGCACTGGAGCGTCTCCCCCTAAACCCACCCCAACACACCTCTATCTCGCTCTTCTTCTGTCTGTCTCTCTCCCACCATCTTTCTATCTCTGTCTCTCTCTCTCTCCTACAGCCTCTTTCGTTCTCTCTTCTTCTGCTTTAAACTGCCTTCACTCTTACACCAGTTAGGAAAGAACCTGATGAAGTCAATAAGGGAGAGAGACAGAGAAAGATGGGATTTGAGAGAGACATAATGGGTGGAATAAAACAGGATGGGGAAGCTGTGTACTACTTGGGTGCAGAGGAGTGAGAGAGGCAGTGGGAATGAATTTCAACCAAGGAGATGCTTCCTAATAAGAAAGCCAAAGGCTGTACAGAATTACAAATGAGAGAGAGAGAGAGAGAGAGAGAGAGAGAGAGAGAGAGAGAGAGAGAGAGAGAATAACAGAAGAGAGAGGCAACAGATTTGTTTCATTGTAATAAAATTAAAATGCAGCAAAGGGGTTAGGCTTATGTTACCTCTACAATAAATGTTCAACAAATGTAAGACGTCAGTTGGTAAAGATGAGAGGACATTGACGATAGTGTGTACCCTCTCTTTCCCTCCCAGGCCTCTCTGCATGTCCCAGCCGACGCCAAACCGCTCCACACGTACTGGGGGATTAGAGTGTGAAAGTGGGGCTATATTGATTCTTGAAGCTGTGAGATGACAACTATGGTCTCAGATCACCCTTTTTGTTTACAGTTGATCCACAGCAAGCACTTTTTCAGCTCTCAGAGAAAGACTGTGTGTATGTGTGTGTGCACTCGTGTGAGTATATCTACAGTGCATTCGGAAAGTATTCAGACCCCTAGACTTTTTCCACATTTTGCTACTTTACAGCCTTATTCTAAACTGGATTAAATCGTTTTTTCCCCTCATAAATCTACACACAATACCCCATAATGACAAAGCAAAAACAGGTTTATAGACATTTTTGCAAATTCATAAAAAAAAATAAAAAAAACGGAAATATCACATTTACATAAGTATTCGGCCCCTTTACTCAGTACTTTGTTGAAGCACCTTTGGCAGCGATTACAGCCTAGAGTGTTCTTGGGTATGACGCTACAAGCTTGACACACCTGTTTTTGGGGAGTTTCTCCCATTCTTCTCTGCAGATCCTCTCAAGCTATGTCAGGTTGGATGAGGAGCGTTGCTACACAGACTTGTTCCCGAAGCGACTCCATCGTTGTCTTGGCTGTGTGCTTAGGGTCATTGTCCTGTTGGAAGGTGAACCTTCGCCCCAGTCTGAGTTCCTGAGCACTATAGAGAAGGTTTTCATCAAGGATCTCTTTGTACTTTGCTCCGTTCATCTTTCCCTCAATCCTGACTAGTCGCCAAGTCCCTGCCGCTGAAAAACATCCCCACAGCATGCTGCCACCACCATGCTTCACCATAAGGATGGTGACAGGTTTCGTCCAGACGTGTCACTTGGCATTCAGGCCAAAGAGTTCAATCTTGGTTTCATCAGAACAGAGAATCTTGTTTCTCATGGTCTGAGAGTCCTTTAGGTGCCTTTTTGGCAAACTCCAAGCGGGCTGTCATGTGCTTTTTACTGAGTGGCTTCCGTCTGGCCACTGTACCATAAATACCTGATTGGTGGAGTGCTGCAGAGATGGTTGTCCTTCTGGTAGGTCCTCCCATCTCTACAGAGGAACTCTGGAGCTCTGTCAGAGTGACCATAGGGGTTCTTGGTCACCTCCCTGACCAAGGCCCTTCTCCCCCGATTGCTCAGTTTGGCCGGGCGGCCAGCTCTAGGAAGAGTCTTGGTAGTTCCAAACTTCTTCCATTTAAGAATGATGCAGGCCACTGTGGGGACCTTCAATGCTGCCGAAATGTTTTGGTACCTGTTCCCTCGATCTGTGCCTCGACACAATCCTGTCTCGGAGCTCTAAGGACAATTCCTTTGACCCCATGTCTTGGTTTTTGCTCTGACAACAGTGGGACCTTATATAGACAGGTGTTTGCCTTTCCAAATCATGTCCAATCAATTGAATTGACTCCAATTACGTTGTAGAAACATTTCAAGGATGATTAATGGAAACAGAATTTCAAGTCTCATAGCAAAGGGTCTGAATACTTACTTAAATAAAATATACAAAAATAAAATAATAATACATTTCTAAAAATGTCTAAAAACCTGTTTTCGCTTTGTCATCATTGAGGTATTGGGTGTAGATTGGTGAGGAGAAAAAAAACGATTTAATCCAGTTCAGAATAAGGCTGCAATTTAACAAAATGTGAAAAAAGTAAAGGGGTCTGAATACTTTCCGAATGCACTATATTTATTTATGTGAGAAGCTTGTCACTTTCTGTGACTAAAAGCTGTATTTCCTAATCAAAACAGGCTCGTTACCTTTCATATGAAATAAGAAGTCCTGTGGGAATAGAAAATCCTTACTCCAGACCATCCCTAATAGCCACAATACTCTCTCACGTATCCCTCTGAGTGTTTTAGGGGACACAGGGCAGGATGGTGTGGAGCGCTTTCAGAGCTGCCAGGTTTGATAATGTTGTGTTGTCTGTGGAGGCAGAGGAGGGTGAGTCACTGTGGCATTTGGAGGAGAGCCCCGGTGGAGACCTGTCTGCCTGCAGACCTCTATGCCTGCAGTTTGGAGCCGCAGCTGGAGCAGCTGGATCAGACTCTGCAGCCCCAGGGGGCTCCAGGACGCTCACAGGCTTAACACAGCACCTCCCCAATGAGGGGCATGTCGGGAAACCCCCACACTCCCCAGGTGTGTGTGTGTGCGCTACTCCCCAGACTAGAGCGCTGTGAGGTTCCCCATGTAGAATTAGAACTGACAACATGCTTGTCTCTCCTCTCTCATCTGTCAGGCTTTTACCAAACAAACACCTCTGAATGATATTTGATGGCTTAACATGTTACCCACAATGCTTTGGAGGAAGCTGACATAGAAAAGGTGCGTCACACATTATTTTGACATGTGAAAGATTGTCATAGGCTATTGGTTCCTGAGTTCTTAATTAAAGAGTGCTACTCAAACCCCCAGATAGAATGAGAGTATTCAGTGTATTTCCAGCTTTATAAATCAGTCGTTTTGTCATTGGGATTGTTCTGTGGACATGAATGGTTGTCAGTTTATCGACCCTCCTCCCAAACCCTGTTAAACCTACTGGCAGGTCTCACTGGAGACCAAAGCTTACATCCCATCCTTTAATTCCCACACAAAGTTCCATCCTTCCCTCCAGCTATTTACACAACCTCTCATTCTCCATGTCTCCTTTCATTTCTCTGTTTTTACATTTCTCTCGGCTTTTCTCCCTCACCCCCTCACCATGTGACGGTGTGAGGCGCATGTGGATTTCTGTCTGTCTGTTTGTTTCCATCCAACATGCTAGGATTTCCTGTGCTTTCCCTTGAAGCTGCATATAACACATTAAGGGACACACATTATGTGGGCAGAGTTCAAATGGCTCCATGGGTATCAGCTCTGTTTGATACAACTATGCTACGACTTGACTACAGTAGTGAGGAACAGTTTGAAATATACACCAGAGTTGTTTCTACTCTAAGACAAAGATAAACTAAGTGACTGGGGAGATCATTTTAGAGGGGATCAATCGAGTGAATAAATACAACGCATACAGAACTTTTAGTAGTGTTCCCGAAATACAGTATTACTTTCCTATTAAATTCCATTCTGAGACCAAACCTTTATTAGTGTGCCCACTCCTTGTCCAAACCCTTTAACCTATTTGACTAATTTGAACTTTACTGATTTTCAAAATGAACATCGTAAAAATGTCATTAAGGGTTAACTAACGATCAGGGTGCTTATACATTATTCTATACGATTGAAATCCACAGTAAAAAACGAATACAAATATTATTTAAAAAAACATGCAACAAGATATAGATGTATTAATAATGGCTGTTAATGCCGATAAGGCTTTCGACCATCCTGATTTTTGTATTTTACCCCCTTTTTCTCCGTAATTTTTTTGATCTTGTCTCAACGCTGCAACTCCCCAACAAGCTCGGAAGAGGCGAAGGTGGTGTCATGCGTTGTCCGAAACATGACCCGTCTAACCACACTCCTTAACAACCGCCAGCCAGCTGCACCAATGTGTTGGAGGAAATACCGTTCAACTGGCGACCGGGGTCAGCCCACAGGCACCCGGCCCACCACAAGGAGTTGATTGAGCGCGATGAGCCAAGTAAAGCCCCACCAGCCAAAGCCTACCCTAACTCTGACGACGCTGGGCCAACTGTGTGTCGTCCTATGGGATTCCCGGCCACAGTCGGTTGTGGCACAGCCCAGGAAATGAACCCGGGTCTGTAGTAACTCCTCTAGCACTGCATGCGATTCAGTGGCTTAGACCGCTGCGCCACTCGGGAGGTCCCTGAATAGCCTTTTCTATTAAAAACTTTGGAAGCTTTCAACTTTCCAGCTGAAATAATACATTTGTGCCCAACCGGCTCGATTTGGTCTTATGTAGCAAAAAGTAGAGACTCAGAGCTAGAAAATTGTACAGTATATCATACACTGCAGTTGAGGAACAATGGAAAAGTAATTCTGCTTTGAAAGTTGATAAACTTGTAACTTCACTTTTGAGAAAATGGTCTTGAATGTTTTGGTAAACCTACTGGAGAGCTCTTCCTTGTCTACACCCATTCAGCATAGTTCACACCCTCGTAGACAAAGAACAGCTCTCCACTAGCTAGCTAACAGTAACCTTTAACTTGAAATTAAAACTACTTTCTGATAAAATTAGAAACGTATACTATCTGAAAATGTAGCTAGCTAGACTATCTTACTCGTATAGATGGATGGACGCTTCTGCCTGCCATGGTTGCCCTTAGTTTGAAGATGTAATCCGGTGACAGGTGTTTTATAAACAGCCTTCTGTGTGTTCTCTTTTCAACTCCCTCTGTATATTTGCAATCAAACGCCAGAATTTTCTCCATCTCCTTAGCTATCATACTCTAATTCCACCGGACATTCCACTGATTTCTAAAGTCGCTCCTTCTTGAGGGTATCATATTTGAGCCAGAAAATATGATAGGTAAGATATTAAAAACCTTGCAGAGAGCCTATCCTACTGACATTCTCTTAGAAGCAAATATAAACTGTTGGAACCAAGACTTAAAAGTAACTGATGTTAGCACAAGATGGAAGGAATGTTGAAGCATAACTAACGGAACTACAGTTAAGGAAAATGTAGTTTAATCCAGTATAAACTAATGTATAGAATTTATTATAAGAGACAGAATTCACAAATTCTACAGCACAACGGCAGAGTCATGTCTTAAGTGTAAAACTACGAATGATTCAATGATCCATGCATTCTGGGAATGCTATAAAGTCTCAAAGTTTTGGGCGGAGCTACAAAGTTGTCTGTCATAAGTTTCACGACGTAAACTTAATTTTATTCCGTCTGTCTGCATATTTCAAGACATGGAATATGGGGGTGTAGTGTCATATGGGGGTGTAGTGAGATACCCAATGGGCTGAAAGATTCTCTTCTCATCACTCATCTTGAAAAACGTATACTAACAACCTGGAAATCAATCAGTCCGCCGTCATTAAAACAATGGAAAAATTAAAAGATTATTATTGAAATAGTGAAATAGAATGGGCGACCAAGAAAAACGAATAAGTACAATTTAAGGCCAAGTGGCAAACAATAACGCAGGCACTAGGGATGGGGGTGTGGTCATGTGGGTCTGGACAGACGAGACGTAGTCATTGTTTGTGTGCGTCTGTAAGTTGTTGTTCATATGAATAAGTTTGTATCTGGTGTAAAAAATATATATATATAAATATATATCGTTCATAAATATAAGTATTCATTATACATCAGGCTTTTTTTGTAAAGACAATGTGGGCATAACTTATGTAGTTTAAATAGGAAAGCTATTTTTTTGTACCAAAAATGTATGTGGACTTAAAGAGAGAGAGAGAGAGAGAGAGAGAGAGAGAGAGAGAGAGAGAGAGAGAGAGAGAGAGAGAGAGAGAGAGAGAGAGTAGAACATCTCTCAGTATGCCTGACCATGTTTCAGAGCTTGGAATGGAGGAAGAGGGGGAAAGCAAGGGATAACTGGACAGACCAGGAGGGAGACAGGGAGCGATTGAAGAAAGAGGAGTTAAAAAAAACAGAGTGAGAGACCGAGACCAAGAGAGAGAGAGAGTGAAAGTGAGAGAGAGGGTGGAGCATTGGACAGGTGACAAATAGTGATTAATAAATGTGGTCTGGGCAGGCAGTGTGTAGGGAGGGAGAGAGAGAGAGAGAGAGAGAGAGAGAGAGAGAGAGAGAGAGAGAGAGAGAGAGAGAGAGAGCAGGGCGTGTAGCTGGTATTATTAATAGGGAGAATGAGAGTGGCTGTGCAACTCAATCTGCACACTGTCACTCTGCATCAGGCCTCCTAATCAGAGTCTAATGGAACAGCACAGCACAAACATGTTGTACACACACACACAAACACAAAAACATGTGCTGTGCGGGCAAGTGTATACCTTCCCTTTTCCTGTCTTAAGAATTCTCTTGCTTTCCATACCGTTGATCTCATTGTTGAGAGGCCATACCAAACTGGGAGCTATTGACCCTATTTCTAACTAACACCATATCAAAGTTAGGCAAGATATCCTCTCCATCTTTATTTGGTGGTCAGGTCATGGCTTTCTTACTTACTTTCTTTTGTCACTAACCACTTGTAGTATAGATGGCCCACGTTCTGGTTCTTTCTCACCCCCGCTCCCACAATCGTTCTATTGAGTAATAACTCTCTCCTGTCCGTCGTTTGGTGTGTGTGTGTGCGTGCGTGTGTGTGTGTCGTTCTGGCCTGTCCCCAAACGACCCTATAGAAGCCGGTGTATCCTCTGTATCCTAATGACCCCCAGATTGATTGCTATCTGTCCTCCTGGCAGAGGATGAGGATGAGATAGTTGGATCTGTGTTTAGTGGTAGCATGGGTCTAGCTGTGGGTAGCTGTGTTGCTGATGAGTGGGACCCTAGGGAGTAGCAGTGGTGGCCATCAGACATCCAGCTGTGACCTGCCTCTAGGGGATCCAACAACCATCCTTCTGATGTTATCACTCCACCCTTCACCATCCCCTTTCACCATCTCTCCAACACCATCTGTACATCCCTCAGACTGGAACTCACACTGATGCTGATCTAATATGTGGAAACGTTCTCACTGAAATCTACCTCGTGCTGTATCATCAAGCAGGTTTGTATGTTTTGTCTTTACAATGCAAGTTGTAAGGCTATCGCATTCTTTGGCCTGCTTCCTTGAAATTGTGGTTCTGATTTTGTCTTCAATGAAATATTAAATGAGCCTCGAATTCTCACAATGGCTAAATTCAAATCGTGATATGATAGTGTATACAAGAAAGCACACGAAGACAAATGCGAGAAATATTCCACGAGTTATGTGACCATAAATAGGTTCCTGCTCTTTCTCTTTAGACAAAGAGGAGAGAAACGACTGAGCCTAAATCCTTGGTTAGAGGGAGAGAGAGAGAGATTCTCCTTGTTGCACCACGATTTATGAGGCCGATTAAACAAACAACTCAAAATGTCTCCCGACCCTAGCTACAGTAAATGGAATGTCCTGTTCACACCTCTGCTACCAGAAGCACGGATGCACACTGCTCAATAACGCAAATAAAAGGAAAACTTCTCACAATAAATACAAATCTAACAAGGACAAGTAAGGGTAGATAGAGCGCAGTGGAGAGAGAGAGAGAGAGAGAGAGAGAGAGAGAGAGAGAGAGAGAGAGAGAGAGAGAGAGAGAGAGAGAGAGAGAGGACGGGAAAAAGACAGGAGGGAGTGAGAGAGAGACAGACAGCTCAGAGACATATGCAAATTTCAATATTAATGACCTCAGTAATATTTGAACAGCCCTTAAAAATCCAATTCGGACTATATTGCCTCTCACTGCTGGCCATGATTATCTATCTGTTGTCCTGTCGGTGACTGAGACTGCCTCTAGAGCTCTGAGGAGTGTTCTATTATGTTGTAATGTTCTAGCATTCTAATGGTTTTAATGGCACTGGCAGACGGACCAAGCCACAAAGTGAGACTGACACACCATTTACCACAACACATACCTGTGTTGGATAGGACTGGACTGCACACGTTAAGTTCTCAAACATAACCCCATGGAGCCCTAGTAACGTAATCTAGCTCAGCCCCACACCCACCCGTTTCCTTCTCATAACGTTCCATCCGAATCTAGTCTCACGTTGTCATACTTCTTCGACTTTGACATATTCAGTAGGCTAATAGCGAGAAAGCTTAATGCTTGTTAGGCGCAATTTTTACCTTCTCTGTTTTTCTCTCTCTGGTGGGCTTCTCCCGCTCCCTTGACAGTGGTCATATCTAAAGAAAGGGAGATAGAGGTAGAACGATTGGCAATAGATGAAAAAGAGTCATCATCAATATGTATTTCCCCAGAGCCTCCCACCAGCTCCCATCTCAGTCAATAAACTGTAAACATGCAGATGTGTGATTACGCCTGTCATGGAGAGAGACACAAATCTCTGAGGATACGGAGGTAAAACCTGCATTTAAAAATGTATTTTACAACTATGTCCCTATACTGTTTTGACCACAACTGTTTAGTAATTTAATTGGGCAACTGAGATGCAGCTACTGTAAATGACTATTATTGTAATTATTTGAAGTTATTTCTTTTATTATCATATAACTATAATAACACCTGATAACAAAAAGAACGGAGAGCAAAAACAAGGATCTTGGAAAAAAGTGTGTGTATGCGTGTGTTTGTGTGTATGGGTGTATGGGTGTATGCGTGTGTGTGTGTGTAAGAGAAGAAGAACAGTTCTCTGTGTGGCTCAGTATCTCTTCCTAATGAGGCCTGATAACGAGGGAAAGCGACTCACACAGACAGACAATAGTCTAGGCATGTGTGTGTGTGTGTGTGTGTGTGTGTGTGTGTGTGTGTGTGTGTGTGTGTGTGTGTGTGTGTGTGTGTGTGTGTGTGTGTGTGTGTGTGTGTGTGTGTGTCACTCAGACAAAAGTATAGGGAACATTTAGTGTCTTCTCTCCATTCCTCACCCATACATACAACAATAATTATACTTAGTCATCCTCGCCTTGTTTCTTCCTCCTTCTACCTCTCTTTCTTGCAGGATTGTGCCTACCATTTAATGGTTTTGCCACAGAAGTCTTACCAACAGGTAACAACAGGTGGGTTAAGGACATGTGATGTAGTTGTAGAGAAGCATTAACAGGCAGGCAAATTATAGGTATTTTATACAACATTATTTAGCTGTTTGTTTCCTTCCTCCCCTCTCATCAGGGTAGGTGAAAATATAACCATATAACCATTGCCATTCATCCCATCTATTTTGTGTCCTTTTGAAAAGAAAAATGGTTAAAAACTATGGAAGCCCATCCCTGCCACCATTATTTTTATGTTGATACTATCTCAACATTTCAAGATAGTTAGTAAAAATGTTGAGAAACATAAGTACAAATTGAACTTATACTTATAGGATATGTTTCTTCATTTGTAACATTTTGTGGTGACTTCCGAGGCGGTACGACAGGAGTGTTTTCCTGGGGCCCAGAGTTTTCCCCAATCTGGTAGGTTAACCTAACCAGGTAAAACTCGGAACCCTAGCTGTAGGTTGTGTCATGGTAATAAATCAGCTGTAAAACGGTTTTATATGGGCTATGATGGGACCAGATCTTTCTAATCAGGTCATAATGTAAAAAATAAATAGACAACAACTGTGATTGGATAAAATAACTAACAGAGCTGAGCTTGATTTATGCAGGTCTAGTTCTATTTTCCATCGCAGTTGTTTTCTATTATTTTTATTTTTTTTACGAGGTGTCCACTGTTGGAACATTGCAGCGGGGACTTGCTTCCATTCAGCCACAAGAGCACTGAGGTCAGGCACTGATGTTGGGCGATTAGGCCTGGCTCACAGTCGGCGTTCCAATTCATCCCAAAGGTGTTTGATGAGGTTGAGGTCAGCGCTCTATGCAGGCCAGTCAAGTTCTTCCACATTGATCTCGACAAACCATTTATGTATGGACCTCACTTTGTGCATAGGGTTATTGTCATGCTGAAACAGGAAAGGGCTTTCCCCAAACTGTTGCCACAAAGATGGAAGCACAGAATTGTCTAGAATGTTATTGTATGCTGTAGCGTTAAGATTTCCCTTCACTGGAAGTAAGGGGCCTAGCCTGAACCATGAAAAACAGCCCAAGACTATTATTCCTCCTCCACCAAACTTTACAGTTGGCACTATGCATTCGGGCATGTAGCGTTCTCCTGGCATCCGCCAAACCCAGATTCGGCGTTGGACTGCCAGGTGGTGAAGCCTGATTCATCACTCCAGAGCAGTGAGCTTTACACCACTCCAGCCGGCGCTTGGCATTTGCGCATTGGAATCTAAGGCTTGTGTGCGGCTGCTCGGCCAAGGAAACCCATTTCATGAAGCTCCCGACGAACAGTTATTGTGCTGACGTTGCTTCCAGAGGCAGTTTGGAACTCGGTAGTGAGTGTTGCAACCGAGGACAGACAATTTTTATGAGCTACGTGCTTCAGCACTCGGCGATCCCGTTCTGTGAGCTTGTGTGGCCTACCACTTCACGGCTGAGCCGTTGTTGCTCCTAGACGTTTACACTTCACAATAACAGCACTTACAGTTGACCGGGGAAGCTCTAGCAGGACAGAAATTTGACGAACTGACTTGTTGGAAAGGTGGCATCCTGTGACGGTGCCACGTTGAAAGTTACTGAGCTCTTCAGTACGGGCCATTCTACTGCCAGTGTTTGTCTATGGAGATTGCATGGCTGTGTGCTCGATTTTATACACCTGTCAGCAAGGGAGTGTGGCTGAAATTGTAGAATCCACTAAATAGAAGGGGTGTCCACATACACTATATATACAAAAGTATCTCAAACTTTGAACTTAGCATCTTGACATTTTTAGATAGTATCTCGCCATTTTTATATAGTATCACATACATTTTTTTTTTTTTTGAGGCGGGAATGGGCTTCCATTAAAATACATTTCATTGTTTTCCCCCTATAATAGCCCAAGGGCTATATTTTGTAATAAAATGCCTGCAATCAAAAACATAAGAGAGAGAGAGAGAGAGAGAGAGAGAGACACAGAGAGACAGAGAGAGAGAGAGAGAGAGAGAGAGAGAGAGAGAGAGAGAGAACTTACAGGTGTTGCCTACACACGGAGGGTGTGGGAGCTTTTTTTAACGCGGTTTGTTGGAGATCAGTTCCTCAAAGTAACTAGGCTTTTATAAACAAAAGGATGCTCAATGTTCAACACTCAACAGCAACGTGGACAAGCTAACGAGGTCGACAAAAACATTTCTAGCAACTTCGGGTTGGTTATTTCCCTAATGTATTGAGCTCTATGTTGGACTTAATAAGTAAGCGCACTGTGGTGATCCCAGTCGAAACGGGACATTACCGTAGAGGTGGGGGTGAGAAGTGATTTCTTATTCCTTCTCTTCACTTCCCTGGCTTCTCCTGCTTTAAAGTGCGCGCGCCCTCGGCTATTTATTTGACACGCGAAGTTGTTCGCTGAGTCTCATCGCAACAGGGAGGATTCGTACCTGGATAGACTCCATTCAAAGACGCCTGGTGGAGAAATCTTCTAGACTCCAGTTTCATTATAGTGGGAAGACAGAGAGTGAGTAAAAATACGGTGCAGTGCATGCTTTTTTTTATGCGTCCGTTCCCCATATTTACCATGGAGAGAGTGAGGTATGTTTGAACAGTGATACAAATTTATAGAAATACTGTAGCCTACCTATAAGCTAATAATAATAATAGTAATACAACTGTTAATTAAATATTTAGGGATTGCTTGGGATGAACATAAAACTACATTTTGTCAGATTTGGTCAGATTTTGACCTAGTAAGACCTCATAAACGATTTAAATAATTGCCTTATTTGTGCATTTATCTTATAAAATCGGAAAAGAGGACTGAAAATTAAACAGTGTCCTCCTTGTATAAAATACCAGTTGTTTTAAATGAGAGTGGTCAGTGTCAAACCTCAAGGAGCATTTGATTTTTAGCTTGGATAATTATATTAATTGGATAGGATAATAAAAAATAATAGAAATATAAACACTAAATGAATCTATTTTTTTCCCTTCATCTTTCCACAGACTTTGTGAGTCCCAGAATAGAGGAATATACCTTGGATCACAAAATAAAGATTTTATTGGTTTCTCTCCCCGGCACCCTCCAATTAGACCAGGACACCCTATAATACCACTACCACCCTTTAAACACAGAGGACAAAAATTATTCTGACAGGAAGGGAACTCTGAACACATCGACTTTATTTTTTCCTTCTCTTCCCATCTTTTCCCTCTCAGTCATGACACGTTTAGTGCAGACACCTCTATTAGGTGAGATGCAGTCCTCCTTAGGGGGACATTAAGTAAAGCAGAGGTGTTCTATTTAAGAAGAGTGTGAATGACTCTTTATTAAACAAAAAACATTTGCCAACTACAGTACATAATTAGCTGAATTTGGCACCTGATGTCAAATCAGTGAGCTCTGGATAAGTTCTGATGTCATAAGATAACTATTGTACCCTCTCTTGGGCTGGGTTTGGTTGATGTTTGATGCACAGAAAAGAGAAGGAATTTGATCAAAGCAAAGACTAGAAGAACTCTGGAAGACAAGAACTGGTAACAACTGGTGAAAGAGACTTAATGAAATAAATGATGTTTTCTATAACCTATCCAACACAATCCAGACCAGATCTTTGTCCAGATCAACTGCAACACAGTGTTGTCTGAACACTGATTTTAAAAGAGTTAAATCCTGCTCCTTCACCACCCCTTTCCCTTCGTCATCCCCCTGTCCCCTGTTGTTCCTCTTCGTCATTGATCTCTCTGTCCGCCATCTTCCTTTTCTCGACCACTTTCTACTCATGGTGTCTCGACGGACCCTCTCTATTGGCTGCCTGTTGTCCTAGTCTGAGAGCACCACATTCATACAGCAGCCAAACCTCTCCATGCACTCCTTCTAGTCTTTCATCCACCCATCCCTCCTTCCACTCTTTCATATTCTGTCTCTCTATAGTCCACCCTGGCACCCGGCACCATTCCGTCTAAAGGGGAGGAGGACTTTCTGACCCTGGCCGCCTCTCGGCTCAGCCGCTGGAAGTGTGTCATCGGAGCCGCCGTTGGCGTGGCCATGGTCCTACTCCTCCTGATCGCCATCCCCCTATTGGTCCACACCGCCAAAGGTGGAGGAGCTAACCCAGAAAGTGGCGGAGGGGGGACCCATTATGAGATGCTGGGGAGCTGCAGAATGGTCTGTGATCCATATAGTACCACCCAACCAGGCCAGGAGCTGACAGCCGTGTCCCCCCAACCGGACTTCCCTGGGCGGAAGAAAACGGGGTACCGTGGGGTCCCTGGGATCTCTGGTCCTCCAGGCGACCCAGGGCCCCCTGGGGAACCAGGCAAGCCAGGCCCACAGGGGCCTCCCGGCCCTGGACCTAATGGTTACGTCCCCTCTTTCTACAGCCCCAAGATAGCCTTCTATGCAGGGCTAAGGAAACAGCATGAGGGCAGCGAGGTGTTGAAGTTTGATGATGTGGTGACCAATGTAGGGAACTACTATGAGCCTAGTACTGGGAAGTTCACCTGTCCTCTACCAGGTATTTACTACTTCACCTACCATGTTCTGATGAGGGGTGGAGACGGGACCAGCATGTGGGCCGACCTGAAGAAGAACGGACAGGTAGGAGAGATAAAGAGTGTGCGTGTGTGTGTGTGCGTGCATGTGTGTTTGTCCGAGCAACACATTGCCACTGACCATTACCTCAGAGTCACTAATTGACTCACTTTCTCCTTTGCTATACAACATCGGTCACTTTCAATTCACATCACATTCCCCTGTATATATGGGCCGCAGCAACACGGCAGCAAAATATGGAGCTAAGAAAATATTTTCCCTCATTAAAGAGAAGTCGTGCTTTAAAATCACCATTTACACTCAATTCACAGCTACTAATATTTCTATTCCCACAAGCCGTAGCCAAATGACAAGTGACAGTATGCTGCCGTCGGTCTTCGCCAAAGGAAAGTAAAATTAGTCGATATCATACAACCAAGATTGTGTCCCAAATGGCACCCTATTCCCTATATAGTGCATTATATAGGGCCCATAGGAATAGGGTGCCATTTGGTATTATACTCCAGGAATTAAATATCTCCTAAATGTTAGCGCTAAGGAGCACTGGAGAAATGTCTGTCCTTCAGTGTGTGTACCAAATGGCACCCTATTCCCTACATAGTGGATTACTTTTGACCAGAGCCCTTTGGGCCCTGCCCTGATCAAAAGTAGTGCACTATAAAGGGAATAGGGTGCCATTTGGGACACAGGCTGTCACAACGCGGACGAGTCAGCTTACACGTCAGATAGATAAATAAATAATGAAAGGGAAACTGACAGGCCACTCATCCACTCATCCCTCGTTCCCTGTTCTCTCGTTCCCCTGGTACTAATTAAAGATAGAGGGCCTGATGGTGGGAAGAGGAACAAAAAATTGCAGAGGAAAATAAGAGGTGTGGGATAAATTACAGGGATTTAATTTGAGGACTTTAACAATGCTATGTTTTCATCTTAATTAATCAGACAGTCACCACACTCTTTCTTTTAGCAGTGTGCCATTCGGTCCTTTAAATGTGTCCAAAGCCTGAGTGAATGTATTTGGCCACCAGTTAGCGATATCAGATATATTGTCATTCTAGTCATCTCATCACCCTGTTAAATCATTCATAACTGCTAGATTAGATCTCCTGAAACACCACCCCCACCCCTCACTTCTGCCTCCGCTCTACCCCGTATGCCCCTCTCCTGCCTCTACCACCCTCTACCCCCTCCTCTTCACCACCTCCCTCTACCCCCTCTCCTACACTATTACCCCCCCTCTCCCTCCTCTCGTCATTGTCCATTGATTGTCCATAAATTGTAGTTTCACTCAACTCAATTATTTAACGTCACAGAGACCCAGGTCCATCTCACAACCATCAGGTGGCCCCATTTATTTTAACAGTTTATATAAAGATCAGATCTCATATTAGAAATCGGTTTAAAGGGGCACTTCACCACTTTTTTTCCCTCTTATTCATTATCTCCAGCACAATATCAGTGTTTATGTTCCACTCGAAAAATAAGAAGATGATTTTTCGAGTTACCTCGACTGCAGCCTAGTCAATTCCCCAGACAGTTTTTTGGGATATGTATTTCGCTTCCTCAATCTCGGAAACCCAGAACTGAAATCTTGCCTAGTTGCGTCTGATGCTCAAGTTCTGGGGGGAGATGTGTTATAGAAGTTACCAGAAAGAGGGGCGAAAGCAAGGCGGTTTCCCCACCCCTCTCTCTCTCCGCAAGTTGCGGGCAAGTCTATGAGTCAAATGTCCCCTCTTATTCCGACATTGGGAAGTACCTGCGAAATCATGATTGGTCCAAATGGTCAGTGACGAAAAACCAGCACCAGGACAATGTTCCTTGTTAGTCGTTGCGTACCACAGTCTGTTGACAGATGCTACAATACCATTTATGCGAGAGATTGGATGTATGTAGATAGAAGTGTGCTGTAAATTAATCACTACTGTTTTGCTGCATGGTCTTATTCTTGTAAGAGTTGAAATTCGAGTTGATGATCATTGATTAGTAATGCCTGACCTGTGTCTATAAACTCCTCTCTGTCACGTAAACTGATTGAGATAGTGGTTGCCTGACCAAGAATAAAGTCATGTCCTGTTGAACTCCGTATGCTGTCTCGTGTCCAAGTATTATCTTTCATTTACCTGATGTTAACTCTTCGTACCCTCCAAACGGTGCATTACATTCTGAACACCTGAGGCAGAAGAGCTCTATGCCTGAGGCTATATCCCAGTCAGTCCTGGTACAGTATCTACAAAATGGTCGCTGTGTCCAACATGCTGTATTCCTCCTGACTTTAGAGTCAAAGGACCTCTTCTTCCGTTGCCGCAGGTGCAGCAGTATTGCAACTTTGTGAGAAAGTTGTGTGTCCCCCAAATGGCAGCCTATTATCTCTATAATGCACTTTTGACTGCAGCCTCTAGGGCTCAAGTAGTGTCCTATAGGGCTCATAACCACGAGGGCACTGAGTTGGTCTGACTAATAATTTAAATCAATCAAGTAAAAGTATGAACTTGGAGAAAATGCATCCATCCTGAAAATCTATGGGAACACCCCCACCATGCTTCTCTCATTTGTGGTGCTACATTAGGACTACTTCTTACTCACCATTTACATAGTTACATTCTGTTTCCAGACATCGATCAATGCCTCAGTTATTTTCCATGCTCTGGTCAGTGTCCGTACGGTAGTTGTTTCTAAATAAGACGCAGGTGACGGAGTCCACACAGGACATGAAGCATGTCTCCAGCCAGCCAGCCAGCTAGAGGTTCAGTTAAGCCCTGTGTGTCTGTCCAGTGTCCACTCTAAGGCAGATTGATTAAGTGTGTGTGTGTGTGTGTGTGTGTGGAGCTATGGCAGAACTTTATTAGATATTAGACATGTAATAGAGTCAGTGACTGTATGTGGCTGTTAGTAGTGGTTCTATATGTGGTGGTTAACAGTTTAAAAACTCATCAGATTAATTCATTGACTCATCCCCTGGAGTGGTAATATATTGTGTTACCATAACATAACCATTTTGACCAAGGTAATGATATAGACAAAAGTAATATAGGCTACATATATTTGCTCTTAGCAATGTGTTTTCTCGTATATCATTTAAATAACAACAACGATTGATTGTCATCTGTAAAGGTTAGCTTGTCATTCTGCTGGACGTCCGTAGTGACGAGCCAATATTACATTAGCATCTCATGTTGCTGATGACAGTGATGCTGTGTTGCTGCGACTTCCCATTGACACCCAGCATATGTCATCCTCCTCATTATTTTGGGCAAACTGTGAAGGGGTGCTTTTTTCACTCAGGCATATTGTCGGAGGGAGGCTCAAGTAAAAACGCTGGCATGTGGCCACTTTTGATTTCCCCAATTATTCAAAGAAGGAGCATTCAACAGTATAAGTCTATTCTTTTGTAAGATTTTTTTACAATTTATTATGCATGTATAAAGCATAATATTTGGGTGCAGGGGCTTTTATGGTTGAAATATTGCTCCAATATGTGAGAGGATTATTTACGCAGGTCTGCTATTTTTGCTGGTAATGGTGAAATGACAGAGAGACAAACAGTCGTGAGGGAGGAATGGTAGGATTATGAAGGAAATTAATATGGAGGTGGGGATTGAGTGGGAGCAAGAGAGAGAGAGAGAGACAGAGAGAGACAGAGAGAGAGACAGAGAGAGAGAGCGCAACAGGGAGATGGAGATGGCCAGGAGAGGGGGAGTGAGCTCCTCAATGTGAGGCCGCCACACTGAGCTGATCCTGGGGCTGTGAGGAGCAAGGAGCAAGGGGGCCCCTGGGGCCAGCCTAGAGCCTGGGGCTGTCTCTCTTTCTGTGTCTGGCTGGGCCTGGCCCTTTCATCAGAGTCTCTGGTAAACGGTCATGGAAAGGAGGGAGGGAGGGGTGGGGGTGGTGGGGGGGGGTGGGGGTTGAGCAGCTGCACTGTCATTTCATATACAACCTGGGATGTGTGAACGTGTGTGTAGAAAGAGTCAGACAAGGGTAGACGAAAGGAGAAACACAAAACAGAAGGACCAGAGGGATGAGAGGAGGAGGGCGGTGGTGGTGAAGGAGGGCTGGGGGTGGCTAGGGTAACAAACTGATCAAGCACAGCTATTCTGTGAGACCAGCAGGGAGATGTGAGGGTATACAAAGCCTTGTTTTTATCTGTAGTGCCTTGGTCCAGTGGTAATAAAACTGACAGTATTCATTGGCTGTGATATACTGACCTATTAGAGCGAAGCCAATAGAAAAGTAGCTCTTAAGAGAGGGGACTCTCTCTCTCTCTCTCTGCTGCACATGGCAAGACAAGACAGGCAGGCAGAGAGCGAGAGAGGGGTGAGGAGAAAGCAGTAGAAATAGAAGGTTTATTGCCTGCCCCAAGAGGACTCTTGGTTGGGTTTTACAGGGAAACGAGCTACTTTAGCACTGCATTGTTTTCTAGAGTTTTGTTGGCATTTTACATGAATGAGGGTGAGTGCTATACAATACCCCATAATGACGAAGCGAAAACAAGTTTAGACATTTTTCCAAATGTACAATTTATTTTTTAAACAGAAATACCTTATTTGCATAGGTTTTGAGACCGTTTGCTATGGGACTCAAAATTGAGCTCAGGTGCATCCTGTTTACATTGATCCTCCTTGAGATGTTTATTTTTATTATTAAATTTTTTTTAAGGGGTAGATGACCTTTAATATTGCAGATAGATTGTAGCTTCCGTCAATGTAATTGTCTGCATCATTTCCAATTCCCCTATATATATTTGTGTAAATATATACAGTTCCAGTCAAAAGACACAATCATTCAAGGGTTTTTCTTTCTGTGTATGTTTTGTTTAATATAGTTTAGCACCTTTTTGGTTACTACATGATTCCATATGTGGTATTTCATAGTTTTGATGTCTTCACTATTATTCTACAACGCAGAAAATAGGGAAGGCATCAAAACTATGAAATAACACATCATGTAGTAACCAAAAAGGTGTTAAACAATATTAGATTCTTCAAAGTAGCCACCCTTTGCCTTGATGACAGCTTTGCACACTATTGGCATTCTCTCAACCAGCTTCATGAGGGAGTCACCTGGAATACTTTCCCAACAGTCTTGAAGGAGTTCCCACATATGCTGAGCACTTGTTGGATGCTTTTCCTTCACTCTGTGGTCAAAGTCATCCCAAACCAGCTCAATTGGGTTGAGGTTGGGTGATTGTGGAGGCCAGGTCATCTGATGCAGCACTCCATCACTCTCCTTCTTGGTGAAATAGCCCTTAAACAGCCTGGAGGTGTGTTGGGTCATTGTCCTATTGAAAAACAAATGATAGTCCCACTATGCGCAAACCAGATGAGATGGCGTATCACTGCAGAATGCTGTGGTAGCCATGCTGGTTAAGTGAGCCTTGAATTCTAATCACTGACAGTGTCATCAGCAAAGCACCCCCACACCATCACACCTCCTGCTTCACGGTAGAAACAACACATGCAGAGATTATTCGTTCACCTACTCTGCGTCTCACAAGACACGGCGGTTGGAACCAAAAATCTCAAATTTGGATTCATCAGACCAAAGGACAGATTTCCACCGGTCTAATATCCATTGCTCATGTTTATTGGCTCAAGCAAGTCTCTTCTTCTTATTGGTGTCCTTTAGTAGTGGTTTCTTTGCAGCAATACAACCATGAAGGCCTGATTCACACAGTCTCCTCTGAACAGTTGCTGTTGAGATGTGTCTGTTATTTAAACTCCGTGAAGCATTTATTTGGGCTGCAATCTGAGTTAACTCTAATGAACTTATCCTCTGCAGCCGAGGTAACTCTGAGTCTTCCTTTCCTTTGGCGGTCCACATGAAAGCCAGTTTAATCATAGCACTTGAATGTTTTTGCGACTGCATTTGAAGAAACTTTCAAAGTTCTTGACATTTTCCGGACTGACTGACCTTCAAAATAATGATGGATTGTCATTTCTCTTTGCTTATTTGAGCTGTTCTTGCCATAATATGGACTTGGTATTTTACCAAATAGGGCTACTTTGAAGTATCTAAAATAGAATAGAAAAATATTTTGATTTGTTAAACACTTTTTTGGTTACATATGTGTTATTTCATAGTTTTGAAGTCTTCACTATTATTCTACAATGTAGAAAATAGTAAAAATAAAGAAAAACCCTTGAATGAGTAGGTGTGTCCAAACTTTTGACTGGTACTGTACATACAGTGCATTCGGAAAGTATTCAGACCCCTTGACATTTTACACATTTTGCTACGTTACAGCCTTATTCTAAAATTTATTAAATTGTTTTTTCGCCTCATCAATCCACACACAAAACCCCATAATGACAAAGCAAAAACAGGTTTTGCTAATTGTTTGCAAATGTATAAAGAAATAAAATAATGAAATATCACATTTACATAGGTATTCAGACCCTTTACTCAGTACTTTATTGAAGCACCTTTGGCAGCGATTACAGCCTCGAGTCTTCTTGGTTATGATGCTAAAAGCTTGGCACACCTGTATTTGGGGAGATTCTCCCATTCTTCTCTGCAGATCCTCTCAAGCTCTGTCAGGTTGGATGGCTATTGGACAGCCATTTTCAGGTCTCTCCAAAGATGTTCGATGGTGTTCAAGTCCTGGCTCTGGCTGGGCCACTCAAGGACATTCAGAGACTTGTCCCGAAGCCATGTTGTCTGGCTCTGTGCTTAGGGTCGTTGTCCTGTTGGAAGGTGAACCTTCGCCCCCAGTCTGAGGTTCTGAGCGCTCTGGAGCAGGTTTTCATCAAGGATCTCTCTGTACTTTGCTCTGTTCATTTTTCCCTCTATCCTTACTAGTCTCCCAGTCCTTGCTGCTAAAAAACATCCACACAGAATGATGTTGCCACCATCGTGCTTAACCGTATGGGTACGGGTCAGGTTTCCTCCAGACATAACGCTTGGAATTCAGGCCAAAGAGTTCAATCTTGGTTTCATCGGACCAGCGACTCTTTTTGCAAACTCCAAGCGGGCTTTCACGTGCCTTTTACTGAGGAGTGTCTTCCGTCTGGCCACTCTACCATAAAGGCCTGATTGGTGGAGTACTGCAGAGATGGTTGTCTTTCTGGAAGGTTCTCCCATCTCCACAGTGGAGCTCTGTCAGAGTGACCATTGGATTCTTGATCACCTCCCTGACCAAGGCCCTTCTCCCTCGATTGCTCAGTTTGGCCGGGCGGCCAGCTCTATCAAGTCTTGGTGGTTCCAAACTTCTTCCATTCAAGAATGATGGAGGCCACTGTGTTCTTGGGGACTTTCAATGCTGCAGAAATGTTTTGGTACCCTTTCTTCAGATCTGTGCCTCGACACAATCCTGTCTCGGAGCTCTACGGACAATTCCTTCAACCTCGTGGCTTGGTTTTTGCTCTGACATGCATTGTCAACGGTGTGACCTTATGTAGACGGGTATGTGCTTTTCCAAATCACATCCAATCAATTTAATTTGTGGAAAACAGAAAGGAAAACACCGCCCACTGCTGCTCATGCTCCCAGGTGATATTTATTTACGACAATGTTTCGACCCTTAGGTCTTCATCAGGCATCAATATCCCAGGTGGGGGTGGAAGGTCCTTTATATAGGGGCAGTACTCAGTGACATCACTTCCTAAAGCAGGAGGTAAGAAAAATTATAACATAAAATTGTGAAACTAACATTCAATGTATCAAAATATATGATCATACACAGGGAACGTGTTTAATATTTACATGAATATGCAAACACATACAATATTAAATTAGGATTTAAAAATAAAACACAATTTAGACATATTGAACTATAAAAACGGTTTCAAGTCAAACTCCTCGTTAAGGCCAAGAGGAGACAGTGTGTTGAGCCTGTGGATCCAGAAAGATTCCCTTTGAAGAAGTTTCCTCTCAATGTCCCCTCCCCTGTGTGACATCTTGACCATTTCTATTCCAATGTATCTCAGAGAACTAATAGGATGTCCAGCTTGTACAAAATGAGCAGCAACCAGATTTTTTGTCTCACCTGTCCGTATATTGCTGTGGTGCTCACTGATCCTTGTCTTAAGGCTTCTATGGGTTTTCCCTATGTAAGACAGACCACAAGGACATTTCAACATCTAAATAACATTGGTGGTAATCAGGCCCTTGATCTTAAATCGTTGTCCTGTGCGGGGTTGGGTAAATTAGTTAAATTTTTAAGTAAAGCTGCATTGAGCACATTGGCCACATTTGTAATTACCCTCCGGAACCTTGTCCAAAAAAGTTTCCCTTTTCTCTGGGTAATCAGATTTAACCACAATATCTCTCACGTTTGGGGGGTCTTTTAAAAACCATACGTGGGGGATATTTAAAAATGTGTTTCAATTGTGGGTCAGTATCAATAATGTTCCAGTGCTTCCTGATAATGTCCTTAAATACCTTCCCCAATGGTGAGTATTGGGTAATGCATGATGGGACATGTTCTGCTTTTTCTTTGACTTTTGGTTGAAGGCTTTCCAATAGTCCTTCAAAACGATCATTGGCATGTTTTACCCAATTGTCTTTGTACCCCCTTTCCTTAAACCTTTGTGTGGGGTCCGTGGTCTGTTTCTGGTAAGAAGCATCAGAGCTGCATACTCTTCTGATGCGACTGAATTGACTTATAGGAAGACTGTTAATAAGTGGACGTGGATGAAAGCTGTCACCTCTAAGGAGGGTATTCCTGTCTGTAGGTTTCCTAGTGGTTAGAGTGTTGGGCCAGTAACCAAAAGGTTGCTGGATCGAATCCCCGAGCTGACAAGGTAAAAATCTGTCGTTCTGCACCTGAGCAAGGCAGTTAACCCACTGTTCCCCGGGCGCCCGAAGACGTGGGTGTCGATTAAGGCAGCCCCCCGCACCTCTCTGATTAAGAGGGGTTGGGTTAAATGCGGAAGACACATTTCAGTTGAAGGCGTTCAGTTGTACAACTGACTAGGTATCCCCTTTCCCCTATAGAGATCTGTAGATGTTTTGTCCTTAATAACCATCACATCAAGAAGACTGATGTGTGATCGGTCATAGTTAATGGTGAAGTGAAGGTGTTCATTCATAGAGTTTAGATAAGCATGGAATTCCAAAAGTTCTTCCTGGGTGCCTAATATAGATCATGAAAATGTCGTCCAAATATCTCAGAATTAGGAGAATATTGAAGAGAATTGGTTAAGGTTTGGCTTCAGCATCACCTGTTTTTCAAACATTCCTAGATATAGGTTAGCATAATGAGGAGCCATAGTGCTCCCCGTCACTGTCCCTTTGGTGTGGAGGAAGAAGACTCCTCTGAAGATAAAATAGTTGGAGGTTAGTACTAGTTCAGCCAAGTCCACAATGCAATTGGTTCTAGGGAGAGCAGGGGGACGTTCATTGAAGTAGAACTTGAGGGCCTCTAGGCCACCCTGAAGGGGGATGTTAGTATATAGACTGTTAACAGAATTTTCAGGTATATGGTCCACTGATATAAAATCAATAGAGTCTCTAGTATACGTGGGGAGGGAGATCTACAAAGGTAGAGATATTCTCTGTCAGAGATCCATTACTACTCACAGTGGTGTCATGCTCTTGTGAATTTTGGGTAGAGCGTATATATGACAGGTGTGGTTGGGCAGTCAACTTTCATAAACTCATATTCTGTCTTTGTAATTTCCCCTTCATTCAAAATGTTTGACAATTTATAATGGATCAGAGATTTGAATTGATTAGTAGGGTCCTTTGGGAGTCTTTCCAAAAATTCATCATCACTAAGTTGTCTCAGAATTTCCTTTTCATAGTCTGCTGCATTTAGCATCAAATGGCAGGTTTTATAATGATTTTTCAGTTCCATAAGAATTCTATAAGAGATTCTTTCTCTGCTTTGGACATATTGTGGAATATCTTGTATTATTTTTTCTTCGCCAGGAGTTTATGTACATCTTTTTCAACTAGGCGGCAATATGTTTCAAGAGAGGGATTTATTTCGGGTGGTAAAAACTTGCTTTTCCTCTTAGAATATGTATTTTCCCTTGTCATGACAGGGCGAGGGCGAGAGTCAGGTTCATTGTCATTCAGGTTATCAATGGGAAAAACTTTAGCACTGTTTCCTGTCTGGTTGCTAATATATTCAATAGATTAACATTGGCAGGTGCATAGTGAGCAATCCCATTACCAAAAGACTCAGTCAATCTCAAACTCATAGCAAAGGCTCTGAATACTTATGCAAATAAAGTATTTCAAGTGTGCAAAAATGTCATTATGGGGTATTTTGTGATTTGTGTTTTATTTTATCCATTTTAGAATAAGGCTGCAATGTAACAAAATGTGGAAAAAGTCAAGGGGTCTGAATACTTTCCGAATGCACTGTATATACAGTTTATATATATAATGATGTGTATAGACAGTATGGACTGTATATAAGTATAGAAGGTGTGTACAGCAGTAGTTATATAGGATGAGCCATGACTAGAATACAGTATATACATTGAGTATACAAAACATTAGGAACATTTTCCTAATATTGAGTTGCTCCCCCTATTTGCCTTCAGAACAGCCTCAAGGCTTACAGACCCTTCTTTAACCTGTCTCCTCCCCTTCATCTATACTGATTAAAGTAGATTTCACAAGTCATATCAATAAGGGATCATAGCTTGGATTCACCTGGATTCACCTCATCAGTCTATGTCATGGAAAGAACAGGTGTTCCTAATGTTTTGTGTACTTAGCTTACATTTAAAGTGGGTAAAACAATATGTAAACATTATTAAACTGACCAGTGTTCAATGATTCTATTTACATAGGGCAGCAGTGTCTACGGTTCAGGGTAGGGTGCTGGGCTGGGTAGAGGCCGGCTAGTGGTGACTGGTTAACAGTCTGATGGCCTGGAGATAAAAAGCTGTTTATCAGTCTCTTGCTCTCAGGTTTGATGCACCTTTACTGTCTCCGCCTTTTAGATGGTAGCAGGGGGAACAGGCCTTTACTGTGTACATACCTGATTACTAATTACTCTGGCATGAAAGATCAAAAAATCTCTATTTTGAGAGATGTATATTACATAATCATGAACTCTTTTATTGGTTGCCTTGAAGTCTCAAATACAGGTTACATCACTTCTTCAAAGAGTCAGGCACCATACATAGGCAGAGCCTGAGCTTCCCTCGCTACAGTACTCTGACGGCTAATTATATTATATTTCAGCAGCTCAACCAAAGCCATGCTTGTGCCCCAAATGGCATCCCATTCCCCATTTAGTGCAGTAATGCACTATGTAGGGAAAAAGAGGCCATTTGGGAAGCAATCCATGTCACTTGGAGTTAATACAGGTGCTGGTCATTACAGAATGGGCCAGGTGCCTGACATTTTAACATGGCCGTATGAAATCACTTGACCTTTCAGGTGATCTATTAAAAGATTACGGGATTAAAGATTAAAAAGACCCAGGGATGGCTTCAATCCGAGGGAATGAAGGCAGTATGTCCATATTGCACATTGTATTGAGGTCCCTACCACTTTGCCCATTATTTCCAGATAATGTACAGATTGTCAGCGCGGGACTATAAATGAATAGATTAACGACAGCACCACCACAAAGTTAATGAGAGGTTAGGGGAGATGTTGCGTTTAAGAAGTAAAGCATGACATATTACCCCTCTGTGATATATTATAAAGCATAGCTGCATTAGTATAGACAAGACCATTGCAAACGTGGTACAACGTTAAATACCAAATCTCTATTACTTTTGATGGCAAGGGCAGGGGAAAAACTGCTGCCACTATGTCACCACCATAATCTCTAGCTCCAACCACATGTAAAGTCCCCTAACAGCAATGAGGAAAACTACCACTAACACAGACACATACAGGTGGAGTTAACATGGGAAATATCCCCTGGAGGAATCACGTCACATCGTTAATTAATTAGTATACTGATTTCACGTAACTCAAACAGACATCGACATTGTCTAGACCAGGGGTCTCCAACCCTGTTCCTGGACAGCTACACTCCTGTAGGTTTTCGCTCCAACCCCAGTTGTAACTAATTTGATTCAGTTTATCAACCAGCTAATTATTAGAATCAGGTGTGCTAGACTAAGGTTGGATCAAAAACCTACAGGATGGTAGCTCTCCAGGAACAGGGTTGGAGAGCCCTGGTCTAAACCCATTCCCTTTTTCTCTCTCTAATGCTTTGTTCACTTGTCTGGTCATCATGACATGTTGCATGTCTTGTCTATACATCTGTCTTGTGGTGTGATCTCAGTCTGGCCCTCACACCACCCATCTCCCTGTTGCCTCATCCCTCAGCCCACACATCTATATTCCTCTCCTCTCATTCCCTGATTTCTTTCTCTCTCTCTCTCTCTCTGTCAACCAACGTGTCTTCTTTTGCCATCCTTTTACTGTCATGTTTTTCTAAGTGGTGCGTCTCTGTCATCTTCTTTTTCTTTCGACCCCCATTCCCCTGGCTCACTGTAGGACTATCCTTCCTTTATTCTAGCCCTCCATCTATCCCTCTGACTGACCACTGAGCATAATGGTGCAAAAAAATAAAATAAAAAGTTCAAACTTACAAACAAGCCGGCATGATCTGTCGGTAGCCTAGCGGTTCAGAGTGTTGGGCCAGTAACTGAAAGGTTGCTGGTTTGAATGCCCAAGCAGACTAGGTGAAAAATCTGTCCATCGTGCCCTTGAGCAAGGCACTTAACCCTAATTGCTCCTGTAAGTTGCTCTGGATGAGAGTATCTGGTAAATTTCTGTTGAGTATGACTTATACAGAACGTGGGGCCAGTGTTCTCTTGTTAGTGTCTGCCCTGAGATTGGAAGGTTTGGGTTTCAAACCCCGGTTGAGTCATAATAAAGTCTCTAAAAATGGGACCCGATTCCTCTCTTCTTGGCACTCAACATTAAGGAGATGGATTGGGGGGTAAGGCCCTATGGGCCATTCTGGCTCCGACAAGGCTTACTTAGTGATGATTAGCCAGGTATGGACACTCTTAGAAAAAAAGGGTTGCAAAAGGGTTCTTCAGCTGTCCACCATAGAGAACCATTTTGTGTAGAACCTTCTATAGAAGGTGTTCTACGTGGAACCCAAAAGGGTTCTACCTGCAACCAAAAAGGGTTCTTCAAAGGGTTCTCCTATGGGGACAGTCAGGTTCTAGATAGCACCTTTTTTCCTAAGTTTAGCATATAGATATCAGAATGCACCATGTTGTGGAGAAGAACATTAAGGGCTCATACGTGCTTTATAAAGCATTATTATTCCTTTCAGCCTTAGGTCAAGTGTTACCAATGGCACAGTAAAGTGGTGGGATTGAGAGTCATGTTAGTTGAGCTGCTGATCATATTCTGAGGCTGTCGTGCCGTGTGGTGTCTTGGAGATGTGCGTCGGTTGTCTGGAGAGCTGACAGAGATTGAGTGGTCTGTGCTCAGAGCCGTGGCTGCCTGGACAAGGAGCCTGATAGATCCTAGGACAGTTAGGCCACTGATGCCAGACAGACATATGACTACAGAGTTGAGATATAAATCTTATATACTCACTCCTCTCTTTTTTTAAGACTGTGAATATAAGATAATATGTACTTTATTGTCCATTAACCCTCACACACACACACACACACACACACTGGTATTGGTGATCAAAGAGCTGCTGTAGCTGTGTATGGGGTGCTCAGGCGTGTGTAATGAAGCAGAAGGCTGATTGGCTAGTGTAGAATAGATGATGAAGAAGTTCACATGGGACAATGGGTAGTCTATGGGGTTGGAAGTCATCCAGTCAGGCAGTCAGATGCAGAAACAGCAACAGTATCTTCCACCACCAGCTATTGACCTGGGTACGGTTTCCCAATAACAATGGAACATAGGCTTACAAGTGTTTTAATGATGCATCTTTCCTACAATGGCTGAAGATGTAACATACGTTTCCCAAAACACTATGCAGAGAGAACATTCGCAAGTCCTTGAGGAATGTGTTGATACTGATAGGATCGAAAGAAAGGCAATGCGGCCCTCGGGTCAGCTTTCTCCATTCAAATCTTACCTTAACATTAGAATTGTTCCACAATACTGACGACGGATCAGCTCCTAGAAAGATATTCTAACCTATGGCTGCAAATATTGAGGAAGCTTATTCTAACCATAGACATTAAAACCAGTAGATAGTGATAGCGCTGACGTCATCCACGGATTCCTATTGTCGTGACGTGACTTTTCATTAATGTGAAGAATGTTATATCAAATCAATTCTCTATGTGTAATTATTATTACGTGATTAAACTAATCATGTAAACATTAATTAACTAAGAAGTCGGAGCACCACGGGAAAATGTTGTTTAAAGAGGTACTATTTCCCGAATTTAACTCTCTTCAGATATTTTCATATCTTATTGATTACAGTCACTTATTAATGTAGTATTACCTCATCAGTCATTCTGAACGTCGTAATTTCTTGTAGTCTGCACGAACCCTACTTTATTGATGAATCAGCGATACACAAATTGGCTCAATTATTTATTTACAAACTAATTAAACAATTACAGAATACACAAATACACACTAACATTATACAGTAAATAGTCTCTAGAAGACTAACAAAACAGGACAGTTGGGTTATAACACAGTGGTGAATTCAGAGAGAGGAGGGGGGGAAGGAAGGGAGACAAAGGAGTTATTCTATCGGACATTGGGAAGCTACGCTCACGAAAATACCAAATCCTTAATCTAATAGCCGCTCAGTCGGAAAAAGAGAATGCAATTTATGTATTTACGATTGAACTATCCTTGATTGTCCAAATCCTTTGGTCACGGAGATGTTGGGTGTACGACTCTGGTTCGACCACCAGAGATCACCATGTCCTTAGGTAGAGCTCCTGGTCGTGGTGATGGTAAGAATGGATACTTCGACGTACCCTGTACAGTAGTTCTTAAAGTGGATCTCGTTAGAATTCTTCAGAGGTTGTCGGTGTTCTCGTCCTAGGCTACGTACGTTTCCATCTGCAGACTGATAACGCAACATCTAGGATTTGCTTCTTCTGTAGTGATTGATAGTTTCAGAGTTTATAACCATTTTGCAACATTCGGCTTACATGTCAGTCTGCTTGGTCTATAGAGTGGTAACCATTTCAACATGGGGACCAGCGTCCTCACGTTCTCTGGTCTCGTTCTTTGGTAGAGTTGTAGTTTTACGCCTTAGTCTGCATGGTCTATAGAGAGGTAGATTTCTGAACCATTTGTAACGTATTCAGCTGGTGCTGCATGTAACTGGTCTTTATTTAAATTCTTCAGCACGTCCTTTTAAACACTTGGGGAAAAAGGGCGTTCCATTACGTTTTGCATAATCTCTGTGCTCACGTGGGAGTGGTTACTGACTTGATAAACTTTACATTTAAAAACATTTTCTCATTTAGAAGACTAAAATCACATTTCTATCTTTTCAAAAGTATTCTGATACTTAATAATTCATTTTATACAACATTCAGATGAAAACCTCATAATTGAGAAGTGTAGACAGAGGTATAGTTATGTGGTTCTACCGTCTTTCATGATGTCACAACATCAATACGAATTTGACATGAGGGTTCTTTTAGTCTCCACTGACCATTTCCACATTCTCAAAAATAGAAATGTTGTTTAATTCTCAAATGTAGGGGAGGTAGGAGTTTTGGCGGAAGAAGGTACTTTGTCAACTTGGGCCAGCAACCTTTCGGTTACTGGCCCAACGCTCTGGATCACTATTTAATTAAATAGCTCAATTTGTAGCAAACTTTTAAATAATTGACTGTGGGGATCGACCTTGATCATAATAAACACGTTTTAGAACCCAAAACGGCCTTCCAAAATGTTTTTTGTTTGGCTGTTCTGGAGATCGTAATTTACATAGGCTTTCTTGGGAAGACCAGGGCTTTTGACACCGCTAGGTTTCTACACGGTAGGCGACCAGCAGAGCTTGTAACTTCACACTCCAGACCAGACACTAGTTCCCAACTGTTACCCTATAATAATGCACTGAATAAAGATTTGGCACATCATTGCGCACATATTAGGCCATGCATCATGAAATATAATTAGCCTACAGACAGTAGCCTACAAGTAGGAAAATAGAACTCATTTGATTTAACATTAAATGTATTTCAATATAATTGAAATAGGCCTATAGCCTACTGTATTTATATTTCAATGCAGTCATCTCGGTTTTAACTTGAAGCATTTTTTATAAGTCCCTGGTTTGTATCAGTTGAAAGACATTGGCAACTTTGTATTTGTAGTCAACTTTGTTCTGAAGTTATCAGTGGTTACAGAGATGGGATTTTATGTTTAGCGGAGATCTTCTGTGTATAAAGTGAAGTGGAAGGGAAAAAAGCAACATAGCGACGCACTTAGCTGTTCTACGAGTGGCCTGAGGAAGGCGTTAGATTACGAGTGTTTTCACATGCCACGTTATTAACAATGGTTTTGGGAAACAGCTAGGAGATTTTACGATGCTCCTACCAAGGTTCTAACAATGGACTTAGCCTTAAGATGCTTTTGGGAAACCGGGCCCTGTTGCTTTATGACGCTAGCCTAGTGCTAGTAGCAGAGTTCAATCTGCATGGTATTGACTGGCTGTCTGCGTCTCAAATGGCAACCTATTCCCTTTATAGTGCAAGGCGTTTGATCAAGGCAAGTGTAACTGTGGTCAAAATGTGTGCAGGGAATAGAGTGCCATTTGGAGCGCATCCGCTGTGTCAGGCCCAGCCTGAGCATCAGACAGATTCTCATTTGCATGCTGTTAAGGAGCTCAGTTTGTATTGACCCGCAGGCAGTGGATCATTACTTGTTTGTTAACACATTTAATTGGGTTTACTCATGTGGACACGTAGACACACATGCATGAATTAAGTTACTGTTACAATTGCCTATTTTAAAGCTATAACCTTGATGGTTTTAACTGTATTTCAACCCATGACATTTGCTCTGTCTGTTCTGTCCTTTCCCTAACTGTCCCTCTGTCTTCCCCTCTGTGTGTGCATGCGTGTGTGTAACAGGTGAAGGCCAGCGCCATAGCCCAGGATGCAGACCAGAACTACGACTACGCATCCAACAGTGTGATCCTGCATCTGGACGTGGGGGACGAGGTGTGTGTACAGCTGGACGGGGGGAAGGTCCATGGAGGAAACACCAACAAATACAGCACCTTCTCTGGGTTCCTCATTTACCCCGACTGACCCTGATCAACCGTCCCTGCTTCATGACCACCCCCCCCCACACACACACACTGACAGGATGACAGGACATAGACTGAGTGTGTGGTTTTTGAAATGGAGTATTTCATGGGTCTGTTGAGTGTTATTAAGCCAATCATGACCACGTATGTTTATTGACCCCTTGTGTGTGTGAACAAATGAATATTACAACATGTACAGAATAGGTGCACAAGGTTGCATTGAAAAATATACAGCATATGCCATATGCACCATCTACTAACATAGTGAGTTGGACATACAGTTTAACCAAGATAATCAGTCCTACCCATGCGTTCAGCATCTTGAGTGGGACCAAGGTCGTGAGTGTTTTGAATTGAGACAAGGAATTAGCTCCGGGAGCCATCACAGTTTTCCAAAGTTTTCAACTTCGCTACATTTAACCCCCCTCTAACTCAGTGGACAGTTCAGTTGAAGACCACTTGGACAGTTCCCAATAACATCCCCTAGCTAGCTGTTTAAAAAATAATAGCCCCTGCTGTTTCAAAATAAAAGTCCCCTGCTGTTTTCAAAATAAAAGTTCAAAGTACAGTATGATCCCTGCTGTTCATAATCTAGGACGGAACTGCTTTACTGTTATAGTATTATTTTTAATTATCAATTGTTTATTGATTTCAGTTATAAAAATACCAAACAAGGAAGGACATAAAAAACTGATAACAAAATAAAATGATGACAGTATTCAAAGGAAACCCATCTGTTTAAGCACAGATGGTTGACCTATAACCATCACACCATGAGGCTAGGGGAGGACGGAAGGAGAGGAGTGGAATACAAACACACACACACACTGAAATGGCAACAAACACAAAGGACTGGACTGAGTGGTTGCGCGTGTGGTTTTCCAAATGAAGAAGTGTTTTATGAGTGTGTGATGAGAGAGTTGTGTGTTGAAGCAATCATCACGACCAAGTGAATTTCTCAAACCCCTCCTATGTGTTTAAATTTCAGGGTGTGTGCAAGTAAGGATATCAGAAAATGTACAGGGCCCGACTTCCCAAAAGCATCTTAAGTCTAAATTCGTCGTTAAAACCTTAGTAGGAGCATCGTAAAATCTTCAAGCTGTTTTCCAAAACCGTCGTTATTAACGTTGCACGTAAAAACGCCCGTAATCTATGGCCTGCCTCAGACCAACCATAGAAAGCGAAGTGCGGCGTTTTTGGCCTCCAGTGTAACTTTATACACAGAAGATCTCCGTTAAACATAGAATCACATGGTTTATCCGCAGATAACTTCAGAACACTACAAATATAAAGTTGCCATTGTCTTTGCAATTTATACAAACAAACGAGGTATAAAAAATATTATTCAAATTAAAACCAGATGACTGCATTAAAATATAGATACAGTAGGCTATAGGCCTATTTCAATTGAGTTATATTTTGCTACTGTAGGGTACTGTCTGTAATTTGTCTCAATATAGTTCATGATGTGTAGCCTAACGTGCTCAATGATGTGCCAAATCTTGATTGAGTGCATTATTATAGGGTAAGCATTAGAATAAGACGCCTCGATATTTGCAGCCGTAGTTGATAATATCTGTCTAGGAGCTGATCCGTTGTCAGAATTATGGAATAATTCAAACGTTAAGGTAAGATTTAAATGGAGAAATCTGATCCGAGACCAGCGTTGAATTTCTTTCGATCCTATCAGTATCGACACATGCCTCAACGACAGACATCGAACGTTTTCTCTGCGTAGGGTTTTGGGAAACGTATTGTAACGACCCAGGGTTTATAAGCGCGGATGTCGACTCTGCCGCTGGAGCATGCTTTTGGGGCACAGTCGATAGCGCGCTGGACTTCGGGCTAGAATGTCGAGGGTTCGAGACCTGCTCCCTGCTGTTTCATTACAGTATGTTACATCTTCAGCAGTTCTAAGAAAAGATGCATCTCTAAAACACTCGTAAGCCCAAATTCCATCTCTATCGGGAAATTGGGCGCAGTATAAGTGCACTAACACTTGGTACATTGAATTATACAGCATATTCCATGTGTCTCTTCTACTTACATTGTGAACTGTACATATAGTATAACCAATATAATCAGTTCTACCCATTCCACATTCGGAGTGAGACGAACTGGTTATTAAAACCGGATTGTGAGTGTGTGATGCAAGATTGTGCTAGCCCACTGAGGTAAAGCCTGAGGCTTAGCTTTGGGAACTAACATGAGTTTTCAGTATTATGTAAAACCATCTGATGTGTATAAACACTATTCTCTGTACCATTGGGATGAAAGCCTGACAAGCTGTTGCTTCCAAGTTGTATACAGAATTGCTATTAAAATATCTATAACAACAACACTGCTGTTCACTTCACTATTCTTACATGTCTGGTTTGGATACCGGGGACGCCATTCACCAGCAACTGTAAATGGACTGGAGACTGTGTTGTAGCCTACTATGTTAACAGGATAAATAAACAGCACATATATGCACAAACACACACAAACTAATTTGACATTCATTTGGAGTGACTGCTGGGTGCTTGAACGGTCTGTGTGGAATTGGAAATGTGACCTGTGAGGGTGTGTGTGTGTGAGAGAGGATTGGGATCGAACTCCCGACGGCTGGCCACTGCCACTGCCTCAGACCAACCTTTCCTCCATGGATTTCCAATATGTCTAGTTAAGACACTGCCTTACAATGAAACATTAATATATTGACCTGTGTTGGAGATAATACACCACGCTCTACAAAATCCACCCAAAACGGACATGAAGTGTAATGTTGGTTTAAAAGTATCAGGTATTTAAGGCATGTGTATTTAAAGCTCGATGAAGCTCTATTATGTCATCCTTATGACCTGTAACAACAAACCACGTATAGCCTTCTGTAGATCTAGGATGTTATTTAAATGCTTCCTAAGTAATTATGATAAGGATGAATAAGCTACGTTACTCTTCACACATGGATGGAGAGCCTATGGAATTGTAGCATGGTAAATCAAAACATGTTAATACATTATATTTGAGGTGATCTTGATTTCGGTTTCTGTGCTTAACGTGTCATGTAAAATGCATGATTAGTTAGAGTTGAAATGTACACCACTAGAAGTAGAAGTAGAAGCAGATTATTGAACTGGATTTTTATCAATAGTCAGTCCCATGCTTCTGTCACTTTCTCAGACAATAAATCAATACGTAAGCATGGTAATGACGGGAAATGAACATATACATGAATTATATGCATGATTTTACCTCAAACTATCATTGTTACTCTCTAAATGATTTAATTGTGTGTATATATTTAGCCTATGCTTTGATCTAAAGCGATTTTACAGTCATGGGTTGCCCCAATAGGAATCAGACACTATGACCTTGGTGGTGCAAGAGCTGTGCTCTATCAATTGAGCCACACACTAGTGTCTAAATACTGTAATTGCATAGAGTTCTTGTATTCACAATGTCCAAAAATCTGATTCTCTAGTGATATTTCTCCTATTTAGACAGATACAAAAAAAAATCCCAGTATTTTCAAATGTGAGGTTGAACTAATTTATGCTTTTATGTAATCTTTGCCCTCTCCTTTTTATTGTAATTTCACTGTTTAAATATTTAGCCATCCAGAGGGCAATGTCTCCTCCTCCTTGATTGGTTCTTGAATACTACAGTACCTGTAGTATTGGCAGAGAGCAGAGGGAAACCTTTAATTAAAGGAGAGAGTTAAATGGCCTTCTGGATTTAAATGGCTTTGGTGAATCTGTTGCCTGTGGGAGCGAGTGGGGATCTTTGCATGTGTGAGGGGGAGATTGTGCATGTGTGTGTGAGAAAAATACAGAAAGCGAAAGAGTGTGTGTGTGTGTGTGTGTGCTCAGCCCCCTCGCTTGCTCTCTCCAGTAGTCCTGGCAGATTCCAGTGTAAAATTAATTGGTGGGGAGGTTTTGAGGCAGGTTGCAGGCCATTAGAGGTTCCCCTGTCGAATGCAGAGCCACAAGGATCACACGCTCACAAATAGCAGGTTTAAAATAATCAATACACTTCACTTACATCCAACACAAACACAGGCCTGTGCACGTACGCTCAGTAATTAGTGGACAACCTATTCACCCCTGTGCTATGATACCTTACCTTTTGCACACACACACAGCGATAGATCTCTTGGTACCTAATGAGAGGAAATGGTTGACTGGTTGTGATGGGAATAAGGAAAAGGTCAGGAAGCCAGAGAGGAATCGGTCTTGGCACACTAAGCAAAATAACATACAGGATTCTACTGGGGATGTTCCAGAACACTGTCATACAGCTCCTTGTTCCAATCCAGAACACTGTCATAGAGGATCACACACTGATCAATTAACTGTACAATCTCAACACAATAATTCTATTTTTAAAATTCAGACAGTGCCAAGGAAAGTTGAGATTGAAGTGGTTGTAAAATACATAAAAGCTCTCTTAACAGAGTGTTTGAACAATTATATTACACTGGTTACAAGAGAACTTTGTAACTATAGAAACATGTTATATGAAGTGAAAACTATTCCCATTGAGTTAGAGCATGCCTTTTCCAACAGTGCAAACTCAATGCCAATATTCAATAAAAAGCAGACTGTTAGAATTGTTGTCATTAAATTAGTTATGTTATTGTTTCATTGTGGGTTTATGGTTACTGCCTAACCTGTCATTCACTAAACATACAGTAGACGTTGCTTGGATGTGCCGAGTACGAATGGTCTTTCTGCAACAGACACAGCACTGCCCTCTTGTGCCCTCTTAAAAGATTGCAACACATTTCTGAGCACTAGTTAAGAGTCAAGTTAAACAGATATTTGTGGAGCTAAAATTATTTTACAATAAACACTCATAGGTGTATTATGTTCACCCTGTCAAATCATGTTCTCACACTTAATTTGTTAGAAAAAAAACAAAGCAAAAACTGTTTTCAGAAAATCATTTTTTAATTTGAATGCTGCAACAAATAAAGGGAAAAAATAATCCACTGAAACGCTCATGGATTTCTGTTGTCATGATTGTATGGCTTCTTATACATATTGGTTAACTAACTGCATAGCTCTGGCAGCGATAGGAAGGGAGACATTCCCAGTCTTCATTAGCCTGGTCTCAGATCTTTTTGTGCTGTCTTGACAACTCCATTGCTCCATTGAGTCGGCAACTGGCAAGACAGCACAAACAGGCCTCGAACCCAGGCTAAGTCTTAGCCAATAATAAGTCATTGGTCACCAGCCACAACACTCCCTCCCCACTGACCCAGACAAGCCTGTGGATGTATTGCGTAGACAATAACTATTGTCCAACGATAGGTATTAAGTAGCCTGGTCCCAATACCGCACACACAGATTTTGGACTCAGGCTAGGTTGGTATGAAGTGCTCTCTCTCTGAATGTTAATGCTGGTCACGCCAGCAGCACACAAGCTTCTAATTACATGCAAGTTGGTCTTATTCTTAATTCAATGGACCAAAGGGCCAGGCTGACACAGGAAAAAAAAGAAGCTTGGGTCACTAATGGTCTTAACTTGGGAATGTAAAGGCACTTTCGAAAGAAAAAAGAAAGAGACGTGAAGATATATTAAGATGGCACAGGAAACGGGCAGGACTGGAAACTAGTTGCAAAAAGGAGGGGAAATATGTCACAGAAATAAAACAGGGTAAAAACGAAGAATAGGAAGGAACATTCTTCTTGATCTTCAACCGCTCATGACCATCCGGACGAGTTCTGTGATGTAAAGAAAGAGGAAGAGAGAGAGAGGGGAAAAAATAAGATTAGAATCCCAATTCACAGCTAATTGGGGGACCACCTCCAAATACAGCAACATCCTGTTTGTTTAAAAATCAACCCTTCGACCCCAACATTGTTTACTTTTTATATATATGCTGTTGTAGGAGGTACATCCCTTGTTTCTCTAAGTCCATGAGTAGAGGAAAGTGGGGACGAGGACAGAGGTTGAGAGATCTCTACAGTATCTCCTACTCAGCCAAAGTGGATGGATTTGGCCAGGAGGACTGGTCTAAGATCCAAGAGACCGTTAAAGAAGAGAAACCATCTTTGTTTTCTCTATGAGGCACAGATCAGGGGGGTCTACAGAGATCACAATAACACTCAGCTATAATCAGTGTCCATAAGGAGAGAAGATAACACCAGCAAAAATAGCAAATTCACTGCAATTCTGGAATAAGGAATAACTGGTCTGTTATGGCAGAGTTGGAAGAAGATATACTAAGATATGCTCACGTTGATTAAAACAGTCAATTTAGTGTTCATTCTCATGTAGGTGCTTTCACAGAGACTTCCAAGGCAAACTGGCTATTTGTGGCAGCATGGAATTCATGTGATGAGGCCCAAAAGAGAAAATTGCATTGTGGGTAATAACCTACTGCAAAAGGTTCTCAATTACATTATCCAGCCCAGCTCCGAACACAACATGGAGTACAACAACCACTCCTGCTAGAGTGCTCTGCATGTATAAACTACCCCTCTATAGGGTGAATATCAATTGTATTTCCTCTCTCCTCTTCTCCTTCTCAAAACGCATTGAAGGAAAAGGTCTGAGGTGAGAGGAAGCGAGGAATACAATTGAGATTCCAATAATCCTTCAGACAGAGGGGATATCCAGACATGCAGAGGGGCCTGCTGTAGCAGCCAGACTCAGGGTAGGAGAGAGAGACGGGGCAGAAGAGAGAACAGGGAGAGTCTACCAACGAGTCAAAACCTCCAGTCCAAACCACCCTACAACAGGGCTCTCTCTCACCAGGCTATCCCACTGCAAGATTTACAATGGGTTTACAAGGCAAATAACAGCTTTTGTGTGTATGTTTTGCAGGGATGCCTAAGCAGGAGAGCCTGAGAGGAAGCCCGTTGTTCAAGTAGGCTCTACAGTATACCCTCTGCTTCCCTGCTCATACCGGCGCTCAGCCAGACATGATGGTACGCACAAACGCTGTGGAGGAAGAACAGTTACACAGCATGTCACCAATTCGTTTTTTTATTCACAGTCTGGTTCTCCCATCACCAAACAGTTACTGTATACAAAACGTTGCAGAGCTGCATCGTTGTGCAGTGACACAGGAGATTGTAATCGCTGGTACTTTCACCGCCTCAGTCCAGTTCTTCATCCAACTGCTTCAACGGTAAAAGTTAAAGAAAAACAAAACTTGTCCACTTATTCAGCCATCGACATTGCTAAATTACATAAATGTAAAAATGACAAGTGCCAGATGCTCTTATCCAGAGCGACTTATAGGAGGAATTAGGGTTAAGTGCCTTGCTCAAGGGCACAGACAGATTTTTCACCTAGTCGGCTCAGGGATTTGAACCAGCGACCTTTCGGTTACTGGCCCAATGCTCTTAACCTCAAGGCTACCTGCAAGATTGCGCCATCAATATTGATCTCTGCATAAACAAACCTTTGCTCTAAAACATCCATATCTTCATTTTGTACACACTGTAGCCCAGAACTCCTCCCCGCCACAACTTCCGCACTTTACCTCTCTCCACACAGCAAGGAAACATGCACGGTCATGATTGCATAACCAGGGGTGCTGTGGTAAGAAGTAGAAGTCGTAACTACCAAACCACCCTTACACAACACATTATTAACCTAATCAGACCCAACAACACATCCGCGTCTCCCCTACCTCCATCTTTCATTCTCCAGTTCCCCTCCCCCATCCCTCCCTCTCACCTTCATAGTTAATACAGCCATTAGCGTCCTCGTGTCCGGCAAGAAGCGTCTCTACCTCCTCCTCCGTCATCTTCTCCCCTGAAAGACAGACAAATTAATATTAGTAAAGTAATAGCTACACCATTATGTTCAAAAGTTGTGTGTTCTCATTGGTGTTGAACTTAAAAAGAACACACTTTAAAATCGGTAATCGCCTGAAATCTGGCTTGATGTTTGTGCTTTGATAAAAAAAAAAGAATTGTCACATTACAGAGAATATCTTTGCGACATTTAGGATTTATATTTTCTTCCTAATTAGATTACCTTTTGTGCAGGGATTTGCATTCTGCATTAAATACATAAACTCTTTCCTCAGATGTGGATGAGAGTAAAAGAATGAAGCTCCAGTAACCCACCTAGTGTGGTGAGGACGTGGCGCAGCTCTGCCCCCATTACGGTGCCGTTGCCCTCCTTATCAAAGACGCGCAGTCCCTCAACGAAATCCTCAAAGGAGCCCTGGTCTTTATTCTTAGCGATGGCCTGCAGCATGGGCAGGAACTGCTCAAAGTCGAGCATCTTGTGGTTCATCTCTGAACAAGTAGAAATGGAGGAAATTAATTAATTGACGATATGAATGAACACAAGGGTCTTTCAGCAGAAGAGTGATTGGTAGGTCCATGGCGGTTAGATCATTTTGGCATCGGATAACGCCTTCGCTTGTGAAAATTCAAAGAACCCTGGTCCAAACAAGTTCTGGTAGAGAGATATGTTTAGGGCACAGAATGAAATAGAACACTATTATACAGTATTCTATTGTATCTCACCCTCACCCTCAGCCTTGGGGTTGCCCAGGACCTTGAGGACCTCTGCATTGACAGGGTTCTGGCCCAACGCCCGCATGACGTCACCGCACTGACTGTAACTGATCTTCCCATCGCCGGTTCTGTCGAAGAGGAGGAAAGCCTCCTTAAACTCTAGAGGGAGGGAGGGAGATATGGTTGAGTGTGAGGAGAGAATGAGCGGGTGTGGGAGAGGGATGTTAAATGGTTAGGGGGAGATTGAGAAAAACCGTTAAAGACAGGAAGACAGTGAACAAGTTGGAAGTGCAAGAGAGGTTGGATATGTAAGACAGGCCAGAGGAAAAAAAGACACCAATCAATATGATAACAACCGATAATGTGTCTATTACTTCAGGTAGTTTTAGCTAGAATAACAGGTTAGCGAACTTGGCATTGTTTAACAATGGCTTATTCCATTAATGAATGAATTACGGTCTCCCTTCACCTGACCAGTGGGATCAACACGGTGGCACGTAGGAAAGTAAAATGAGATAGCACCAACTACAGTGGAGTGGGTAGCCTAGAGCCCAATTCAAACACTCGCTTAAAGAGTGAACGAGTGTGCTCACACTGGAAATAGAATGCATATGAGTTAATGAGAGAAAATAGATGGACCGCAAGCGTCAACTTGGAAATTCTATTTAATAAGAAGATAAATTGTGTGGGTTGTGTGCAGAAAAGGAATTGTTATGATCTTCCCTATGCTAAGTAGACTAAAGATGTAGTTTAAAATGTATTTGCCTGCAAGCTAAGGTTTATCAGTCAAATAGGCTACATTGTTGTTCAATTTTTTAAATGCAGCTTTTTGCTGATTTCGGTCACAGGCTTATAGCCTAAGCAAAACTCGAGGACTCCGATATCAAGAGAGAATAACGTCACTTTGTAGAAGAATGAGACTTGGTTGTTTACAACTCAGGTTAATTAGCTACAACATCCTTGTGATGTTGTGCTATGGCCTTTCGACCTTTGCCATATTGTGGATTCAGAGTGATCTATCTAATAGAACTCAAAGGGTTTTCATTAATGGAATCTCTAATGTCAAACATGTAAAGTGTGGTGTACCGCAGGGCAGCTCTCTAGACCCTCTACTCTTTTCTATTTTTACCTATGACCTGCCACTGGCATTAAACAAAGCATGTGTGTCCGTGTTTGTTTTATTCACTGCTTTAGCACACTCCGCCAACCCGGATGTCCTAGCCGTGTCTGAATCCTGGCTTAGGAAGGCCACCAAAAATCCTGAACATTTTCCGACAAGATAGAACTGCCGAAGGGGGCGGAGTTGCAATCTACTGCAGAGATAGCCTGCAGAGTTCTGTCATACTATCAAGGTCTGTGCCCAAACAATTCGAGCTTCTACTTTCAAAATCCACCTTTCCAGAAACAAGTCTCTCACCGTTGTCACGTGTTATAGACCCCCTTCAGCCCCCAACTGTGCCCTGGACACCATATGTTAATTGATTGCCCCCCCCATCTATCTTCAGAGTTCATACTGTTAGGTGACCTAAACCGGGACATGCTTAACACCCTGGCCGTCCTACAATCTAAGCTAGATGCCCTCAATCTCACACAAATTATCAAGGAACCTACCAGGTACAACCCTAAATCCATAACAATGGGCACCCTCTTAGATATCATCCTGATATCTTGCCCTCTAAATACACCTCTGCTGTCTTCAACCAGGATCTCAGCGATCGTTGCCTCATTGCCTGCGTGCATAATGGGTCGCAGGCAAACAACCACCTCTCATCAATGTCAAACGCTCCCTAAAACACTTCTGCGAGCAGGCCTTTCTAATCGACCTGACCCGGGTATCCTGTAAGGATATTGACCTCATCCCGTCAGTAGAGGATGCCTGGTTGCTCTTTAAAAGTGCTTTCCTCACCATCTTAAATAAGCATGCCCCATTAAAAAAAATGTAGAACTAAGAACAGATACAGCCCTTGGTTCACCCCAGACTTGACTGCCCTTGACCAAAACAAAAACATCCTGTGGTGTTCTGCATTATCATCGAATAGCCCCCGCGATATGCAACTTTTCAGGGAAGTCAGGAACCAATATACTCAGTCAGTTAGCTTTCCTAAGGCTAGCTTTTTCAAACAGAAATTTGCATCCTGTAGCGCTAATTCCAAAAAGTTTTGGGACACTATAAAGACATGGAGAATAAGAGCACCTCCTCCCAGGATAGGAAACATTGTCACCACCGATAAATCTACGATAATCGATCATTTCAATAAGCATTTTTCTACGGCTGGCCATGCTTTCCACCTGGCTACCCCTACCCCGGCCAACATCTCAGCACCCCCTGCAGCAACTTGCCCAAGTCTGAGATCCCCAAAGATTGGAAAGCTGCCGTGGTCATCCCCAGACACTCTTGACCCTGTTATAGACCCTATATCCATCCTGCCCCACCTTTCTAAAATTGTCGAAAGCCAAGTTAAGCAGATCACCGACCATTTCAAATCCCACCGTACCTTCTCCACTATGCAATCTGGTTTCCGAGCTGGTCATGGGTGCACCTCAGCCACGCTCAAGGTCCTAAACAATATCATAACCGCCATCGATAAAAGACAGTACTGTGCAGCCGTCTTCACCAACATGGCCAAGGCTTTTGACTGTCAATCACCGCATTCTTTTCGGCAGACTCAATAGCCTTGGCTTCTCAAATGACTGCCTCGCCTGGTTCACCAACTACTTCTCAGACTTCAGTGTGTCCGGACCTCTGGCAGTCTCTACGGGGGTGCCACAGGGTTCAATTCTCAGGTCGACTCTTTTCTCGCAGACGACACCATTCTGTATACATCTGGCCCTTCTTTGGCCACTGTGCTAACAAACTTCCAAACGAGCTTGAATGCCATACAACACTCCTTCCGAGGCCTCCAACTGCTTTTAAATGCAAGTAAAACTAAGTGCATGCTCTTCAACTGATTGCTGCCCGCACCCTCCCGGCCGATTAGCATCATTACCCTGGACGGTTCTGACGCAGAATGTGGACAACTACAAATACCTAGGTGTCTGGTTAGACTGTAAACTCGCCTTCCAGACTCACACTAAGCATCTCCAATACAAAATTAAATCTAGAATCGGCTTCCTATTTCGCAACAAAGCCTCCTTCACTCATGCTGCCAAACATACCCTCATATGACTATCATACCGATTTCAAGAAACAATTTCAAGAAGGCGTACAGTATTATATAGAGCCCATATTGCAACCAGCAAACCTGGTTTCAAAAAACAGATAAAGCAACACCTCGCGGCACAACGCCTCTCCCCTATTTGACCCAGATATGTTGTGTGTATGCATTGATATGTAAGCTACGTGTGCCTTTTTAAAAATGTATGTAGTTCCGTCCTTGAGCTGTTCTTGTCTTATGATGTTCTGTATTATGTTTTTTGTGGATCCCAGGAAGAGTAGCTGCTGCTTTGCAACAGCAAATGTGGAACCTAATAAAATAGCAAATGCTAGCAAAGCAACAAGACTTTAGTATAGGTACGGTGGCTTGCATAGGACTCATAGGGTGAGTCAAAAGGAACTCACAATAATACCTCCCAGAGGCTACATAGCGAACAAATATAACTGTTTATTACGGATTTTCATGACAATTACGTTGGTATACGCTACGCAGTGTATGTGAATTGACGCTGGCTACTCTCGCATGCAAATTTTGCGCTGTTGACGGCGTCTCTCCGTGTGATTTCGGCTGAAGCCAGCTCATTTTACACGAAGGCGTCTATCAGACTACCCTGGATAATGGATTCTGTTGTTTAGGTTAATTGAGGCCAGCAGCATAGATGGGGGAAGATAACACCTGAGCAGAATGACATTACCTAAGCAAGGCTGGGGAACACTATCCACTGTAGCCACATATGACAAAGGTCCCCCTTTTAATGGCACAACACCCAGTTCACTAAGGGAATTAGCCTAGTCCGCATCCACATTAACAAGTAATGACAAACAAGTCAAACTAAAAAGCCACAAGAGGCTCATCAGCTACAGCCTACACTAACTACCACAAGCTTTGTAAATGTGCCTAATCAGGCTAACACTGTAGACTCAAATATCAACAAGGGGAAAAAAATCTGATATGAATTCCTATGTAACCAACACTTGAGTCTTCACACCAGGAAGTTCTCAAATGTCGTAAACTCTTTTGTGCATTTACTTCCATCTGAATATTTTATGACCTTAAATAGGTCTGTGTAATATAAGGTCAGGAGATGTTATTTAAGCCTTCCAAGGAGGCATGCAGGTCTCTACTGAGTATTAGTGTAGGGCATAGAAAACACTGTAAATCCATAGCAGACAATGCAGAAGCATCTCAATCATAGACTGATCTCAATAACCTATTTGGTTATATTTTTAACTATTCAGCTGAACATTTCCTTAAAACAAACAAGTTGATTAGTAGTAGCAAATTCTTATAAAGAAGTTGGCCGAACTAACTAGAAAGGGCCCATAAGCAACTAAAAGGCCTAGAAGGAGAAATTATGTAACCGCTTGGTGGTGGTCTCTCAGTTCTAGGACCAATTATCAGACTAGGGGCCAATTCCTGTTCAATTCTGTGAAATCAGGAAGTAAACTGAAAAGGAAGTACGTTTAAATTAAAAGTGTCCATATACTTCCCAAATTTAAGTGGAATTGACCGCAGCCCTGGCCTGCAGAGTATGGGATATCCCTTCAGAACCCCAGGCAAACACAGCACTGTTCTGTTGTAAATTTTCCTGTTCTCAGGAATGTGCCTCCCTCTTCCCTCATGGCCCGCTGAGTTCCATTTCCCAACACCATATTAGGTAATGGAGGAGCGAGGGACAGAGAGCTGTACTGTCAACCATGATTAAACAAGCCAGGGAGTGGAGAAGACTCATCTAATAGTCTGTGTCTAACTCCAAAAAAGGAAAGGGAACACTCCGGGGGAGATGACAAGCTAGTAAGATAGCATGCAAACTTTTATGGTACATGGGAACGGGACAACTGGGAATGTATGCAGTTTGATGCAAACACAGAAAGTGGAGTGACGACCTATGGTATGCAAAAGGTGGATTTCCTGTCTATAGAAATGCACTAACAAACACACCAGGAGCCTATTACTACCTTGTATACTGGATCTGAGCTAACGAGGATGAAACTAGCTATAAAACAGACTTCCTACTGACAGTAAAAAACAGGACAGACATGACACAATGGGCTAAAATGGGTTAGACTCAGTCTGTCATAAAAGATACCAGTGACACGTTGTAACGTAATATCCATGGTGTGACTGGCTATCACAGCCTTCAGCAACTGTAGCAGACCAACAACATGCCTTAAACACTGTTAGATTCAGGTCCAAGACTCAAGGGCCAAATTGTAGGGTCATTCGCCAATAACTCACCGTGTATTTGATCCAGGTTAAACTCAATCTGGAAAGAACAAGCAGTAAGGAAAGAGTGGTAACTTTGCTACTATAGAGAAATGACAGACAAGGCACAAAGCAGATGATAGCCAGTAAAGAAAAAGTAAGACGAGCAAGAAAGAAAATAAGTGGCATTTGTCTATTAGTTGAGGATGGCAACATGCAATAGTTGGTCGTTTGGGGAAATTAGCTAGATAGCTAATCTACTTAGCAAAATGTGTAACTCACCCATGATTTGATCTTCTGAGAAGTCCGACTGTTCAAAGAAAGATAAAGTTATCTAGCCACTATGATATTGTAAAATCCTGTTGCGAAAGACCGGTGGCGAGCTAGTTAGGCAGACAACTTTCTATCACACCCTTATCTAGGAACTAGCTAGCTAACGTTACTAGACAGTGAGAAATATTAACATTTGGAGGATAGGCAATTTATATTGAGGTTTAGCTACTGGTATGCCACTTCATCTCAAGAAGCTAGGGTTGCTAAACTGGCGAGTAAGCAACTAACGTTAGCCAGTTAGCTACCTAGCTACGATAACGCTAACTCGCTAGTTGTTTCTGCTCAATTAAACTGGCTAACGTTAGCTGGTAAAGTTAACGAACTCTTAGCTAATTCGACATAGCTACAATTCCGAAATGAGAATCGGATTTCGAGTAGATAGCTAGTTAATAGAGGTTATTGAAGAACCCACCATATCTGCGGCTGTTGGAGTGTGTTGGAGACGTGGGAAGCTGGAGGAATGTGAGGAAAAGCCCTGCTAGTACTAACAGCCCCAGCACTGTTTACTTCTCTGCTGCATCTGCGCACTGCGCTTTACCATGGACAGGGGCCCGCCCTGGCCCTTTTCCATGGTACAACCAAATATATATTTTTAAATTGTACCTTTATTTAACTAGGCAAGTCAGTGAAGAACAAATTCTTATTTACAATGACGGCCAAACCCGGGCACGCTGGGTCAATTGTGCGCAGCCCTATGGGACTCCCAATCACGGCCGGATGTGATACAGCCTGGATTCGAACCAGGAACTGTAGTGATGTAGACTGCTGCGCCACAGGAGCATTGTTGGATATATATGTTATTGTTCAATGTGTGGTTATTTTGACCCTTGGTTGTTGTTGTTACTGTTGTCCTGTTGACATATTTGATTGTTCTTATTTTCATATTGTAAATATCCCAAGCAAGCTTTGGCAATATGTACATTGTTACATCATGCCAATAAAGCAAATTGAATTGAATTGAATTGAGAGAGTGAGAGAGAGAGAGAGAGAGAGAGAGACATAGAGAGAGAGAGAGAGAGAGAGAGAGAGAGAGAGACAGAGAGACAGAGAGACAGAGAGACAGAGAGAGAGAGAGACAGAGAGACAACATGTCTTCTACTGTATGCTTAATGTTATTGTTCAATGTGTGGTTATTTTGACAGGTTGTTGTTGTTACTGTTGTCCTGTTGGACATATTTGATTGTTCTTATTTTCATATTGTAAATATCCTACAAGCTTTGGCAATATGTACATTGTTACATCATGCCAATAAAGCAAATTGAATTGAATTGAATTGAATTGAATTGAGAGAGACATAGAGAGAGAGAGAGAGAGAGAGAGAGAGAGAGAGAGAGAGACAGAGAGACATAGAGAGAGAGAGAGACATAGAGAGAGTTTGAGTTTTAAATAATCTTTATTGGGTCTGGGAACCCACAACACAGTAAACACTCATACAAAACCATATTTGCACATCACTTTAAAAACACAACTCCAGATCCTCCTCCAATGTAACTAAACAAAACAGCCTCTGAATACCCCATATACTCATAAACAGATCAATGTTGTTAACAAGTTTATAATAGGCAAACTCAACCCTCAGTCTCGCTGCCAACATTCCCTCCAGCATTCCCACCACATCCACAGACCCTGTCCTCGAATACTGTTCTTTCGGTCTTCCATATCGCTAATTTAGCTGCCCCCAACACAAAATTAAGCAACATACACACACCCCTTCGACTAAACCTGTACTTTAGCCCAAATATAAACACTTGAGAAGAGAAAACCTCTCCCAGAGCTGAGAACCAGCTATTGATCAGGTCAATCATCCCACCAACCTGGGACACTGTAAAACAGATGTGTCAGAGACTCCGACTCAGCACAGAATGGACACCCTTCCCCAACTGTCGGGTCCAGGTGTACCAGATGCATATTAGTGGCTATGGCTCCATGTATTATCCTCCATTGGAGGTCAGCTGTCCTCTTTTCAATAGGCAGTTTGTATAAAGTCCTCCAACAGCCTTTTGGGGATGCACCTGACCAAACACACCCGCCACCTCAGTTTTACTCCCTTCTAGGAAGAGGCATGGGACACTTTCACACATATTCTGTACAAGGCCTTCTTTCCCACCTCCTTGAACTCCCCAGCTCCGGGGTATGGAAGGAAAGCAGCATCCCCACGCCTTCCTCGAATGCCCCCGCCGCAGCTCTAACAATCAGTGCAGGGAACACATAGTCCAGACCCTCCTTCCACCGATCAGAATTGGAAGTGTCAGTCACATACTGCAGATGAAGTACTGGCAGGGAATCACAGACCTCAGCGACTACCTTCCTCAGTAGGCGAGATGATCGGATCCCCGCTCTTTCTCCCAGCTCCTCCAATCCGATCTGCTCCTACTCCGCATCAGATGACCCAGCTTGGTACACCCCACACCTAACAGGCATGAACGTAGGCTGGCTGAACCCAGAACACGGGACTGGATGGCAGTGTTGTAAAAACAGAGGCTCTTCAAAAGCCACATCCCTGGTGGCGTGCGGCCTTACTGGACTTTACAAGAACTCTCCAAGCCTGCATAACAGACTCATAGAATGGAGTCAGGCCAGACAACTCACCCCCTCTAGCTTTAAGAGGAAAAAGGTGCTTGTCTAAGCCCAAACAGCCCGCTTCTCCTCATCAATGTGTAGGCTGTATCCACCCAGCTAGAACCGTCACAGTACAACAGTCTCTGGGCTGCTTGAAGCCGGAAAGCCATGATCCTGGAAGAAATGTCCACCAGGCCTTGCTCACCCTCATGCAGTGGCAGGTACAGGGCTGCAGCTTTGATCCAATGTTGTCCAGACCAGAAGAAATTGACAAGGGTCCTCTGAAGCTCTTGTATCAGACCCCCCGGTGGCTGCAGTATTATTAGTCTGTGCCACAGGGTAGAGGCAGCAAGATTGTTAGCTACCAGCACCCTTCCCTATAAGACAGCTGAGGTAGCACCCATTTCCACCTTGACAGTCTGGCACACACTTTCTCCACTACACTCTCCCAGTTCTTTTCTGAAAGACATCAGAGCCTGAAGAAAAACCCCCAAAGTCTTCATCCCTTCTCTGCCCCACTGAAGCCCCCAGGTAACTGTGGAACGGACTCGCCTGAAGCTGACCTGCCCACAGCGCTCACTCTTTTCCCAATTGACTCTAGCTGAGGAGGCCCCTCATACACCTTTAAAGCGTTTGAGAGAACCAACATCCTCATCCCCTGTAATAAAAACTGTCACGTCATCTGCATACGCAGACAGTGCTATCGTGGGACCCTTCATTACACCTGGCACAGAGAAACCAGTAAGCCTCGCCTTAAAAACAAAGCATTGGCTCAATTGCCAGGCTATATAACTGCCCTGAAATTGGGCATCCCTGCCTGATGCCCTTTGGACAGGGATGGGGCAACTCAACCCCACCTTCACCATACATGAGGCCCCAGCATACAGTAAACTCATCCAAGACAAAAACATCCCCAAACCCAAAGGCTTTCATTGTTGTGAACAAGTACTGGTGGTCCACACGATCAAAAAGCCTTCTCCTGATCCAAAGAAAGTAAACCCACATTTACATCAGACAGTTTACAAATATCTAAAACATCTCTTATTAGAAACAAATTGTCAACAATAGAGCGATCAGGTACACAGTAAGACTGGTCCTTTGTGGACCAACAATCCCAGATACTCTTTCAACCTGTTTGAGAGACATTTAGATACAATTTTATATTCTCGCACAGCAAAGCAACAGGTCTCCAATTTTTTATGAGAGCCAAATCCCTTTTTGGCAACAATGAAAGCACCTCGCTGACAGGATACAGGAAGAGAACCTCATGAAAGGATTCACACACCACTTCATAAAAATCCTCCCCCAATAGACCGCCAAAAGTGCTTGTAGAACTCAGATGGTAAACCATCGATGCCAGGGGCTCGGCCTGTTGAGAGCTGCTTAACTGCTGTGGACAGCTCCTGCAAAGTAATGTCAGAGTCTAAAGCAACTCTCTGCTCAGGGCCCAGCTGAGGAAGACCGTAGCAACTGTTCAGTACACCGAGAATCACAATCCTCCGCCTTATAGAGGGCAGAGTAGAAATCCACAGCATGTTGGCGCATTTCGCTGTCATCCGCGGGTCACCTTCCCATCAGGGAGACGAAGGCAGACCATCTGTTTACGTTGCAATGTTGACTGTCCTAGGTTAAAGAAAAAGTGCTAGGGGCATCCATATCCTTGAGGGTAGCAAAACGAGACCTAATCAAGGCACCCTTCACTCTTTCGTAGAAACGACTTCAGTTCATGTCTCCTGTCCTGTAAGTTCATAGCTAGTCCAGGGTCATTCTGAGTGAGCAACTTCAATTCAATAGACTTGATGTCCTGTTCAAGGGCCCTGATGGTCTCTTGAAACTCAATACGTGACAGAGCAGTATACTGTTGACAAAAGACTCGTATTTGGGCCTTCCCAACCTCCCACCATTGTCTCAAGGAATCAAAATTTCCTTTTGTAACCCTCCATTTTTCCCAAAACAACAAAAAACCTTCACAAAACATGACATCATGTAGCAATTTAACATTAAAATACCAGTAAGGTGATGACCTTCGTGGACAGGACAAGTGAATATCAACAGTAGCAATATGGTGATCAGAGAACCCCACAGGAGTAATGTCACACCTTCCAACCCTACTACAATATTGCTCAGATACATATAACCTGTCTAGCCTTGCTGCACTGACATGACCTTCATTAACTTTGAGCCAGGTGTACTGCCTAACTTTAGCATTCCCTTACTCTCCACACATCCGAAAGCTCAAACTCAGTTAATAGACCAGACAGACAAGTTGCTGACCGCAGGTGAGGTTCTTCAGCAGTGCGATCAACAGTAAAATCCACTGTACAGTTCCAGTCCCCCTAAACCAGACACCCCTCTTGGTCACACTGTCTTAAGGTTTCCTTTATTTGATTAAATATATGCACACGCTCTGTGCCCTCATTAGGAGCATATACATTCAAAAAAAAACAAGAAACCCATTATATCCACCTTGACCAATAAAACCCGGCCCTTGACAATCTCTGTTGTAGATACCACAGTCACCCCTAAGCCTGAGGAAAACAAGATTGCCACACCAGCACTGAAATTAGTACCATGACTGAGTATATGCTGCCCTCCCACCACATACCCCAGTCAACCCTCATTAGCCTCATCACTATGTGTCTCCTGCAGAAAAACTACATGAAGCCTTTTCTGTTTTATTACTTCTAATACCCAAGCCCTCTTATTCCTGTCCCTTCCCCATTAATATTGAGAGAACTCTACCCTTAGTACCTCCATATAGAAAAGAGAAAGGAAAAGCAGAAGAAACACAGAGAAACCAAAGAGAAAGAAAACACTCCTATGAGGCATGATCATCATCATTATTTAAATTTTCTCTTAACCAATCCACGTTTCTAGTGCCTTTGCTGCTGTGACAGCAGTAACAAATTTCCTCAAGCGAAAACGCTTTCTTCTCACTCAACTGGTCTAACCCCACCGTCTTCTGTAACATCACAGCTGACCTCACAAACTTATCAACGCTAAAAATCTGCCAATTTGACAGATTTCCCAAAGTCTGATCCAGGAACCCATTTATCTCCCTCTAGATTATAAATTGAGTCCTCACCAGCTGCTGTATCAACAGAGATATCCATATCCTTCTCCTGATCCTCTCAGCTGAGGCCACAGACCCCTGAGTCCCTCTACCACATCCCCTCAACACTCCCTACTTGCACCCCATCACTCTGTACCAGGCATCTCCTCCACTACCTGGGAGCCTGGCTCCACATGAGCCCCCCTCCTGTACACCATTACTCATAGTGGGCATCTCCTCCACTACCTGGGAGCCTAGCTCCATGAACACCCTCCTGTACCCCATTACTCATAGTGGGCATCTCCTCCACTACCTGGGAGCCTAGCTCCACATGAACACCCTCCTGTACCCCATTACTCATAGTGGGCATCTCCTCCACTACCTGGGAGCCTAGCTCCACATGAACCCCTCCTGTACCCCCATTACTCATACTGGCCAACTCCTCACCGGTTTGAGGAAAAGTCTCTTCAGATCCATCCGTAGTTTCTATAGCTATATTTTCCTGATGCATAACATTTCCCTCTGGTACACGCTGGAAAACAGTTCCCTCAACACGGACAACTTGTTCTCAGCAACAGGTGCTTGTGGCTGCTCTACCGCTGTCGGCCCACCTCTCCCTACATCAGTGGGCCCAGGCGTTAAGAGGACCACCTGCGCCCCTCCCTCCGCCTTCTCCTTTTCGGGCAAGCATGTCGCTTATGGCCAACATCCCCACACTCAAAACACCGTTGACTACCCGTACTAGCATAAACCATATACAGTCTGTTGTCATACTTAACTTTAAACGATAACTCCAAAGTCTGCTCCGGAGAATCCAAAAACATAAACACCTGTCGCCGAAACGACATAACCTGTTTCAACGCCGGGTGTTTGCAACCCAACGGGACAATCTGAATTGAGCTTGCAAACTTCCCAAACCGCAATAACTCGCGCTCCAATAGCTCATTGGGAATAAACGGCGGTACATTTGAAATCGTTACCCTTGTTGACGGAGAAAAAAGCGGCGTGACTTGAATAAACATTCCTTTAAGAAGTACGCCATGCTCAACCATACGATCAACAAGACGCTCTTTCTTTAAGGAAAACCACCACCGCTTTATTCATCCGTGACGCATAAGCAACATTCTCATATCCTACCTTCTCTCCTACGGCGACCAGAAACTCCTCCACCGTGACAGTAGCTTCAGTAACACACCTAAAGCCGTGCCGAAGTGACAGGGACGGCGTCCCCATTCTGTAGCCATCCCCGCCAATGTCAGGGTAGTTTCGACACGAAAAAACAATATAATTAATTTCTACCACAACAAGTAAATAAAAAGAATAACCTTAATCATGTAGAAGAAAAGGAAAATCGAAAGAAAACCCAGGATATCTAACTCTTCACAACACTGCCACGCACTCACTCACACAATTCCCAGCATGCACCAACACTCCCAGCATGCAGAGAGAGAGACAGACCAATCAACCTGCACATGTCTTCTACTGTATGCTTAATGTTATTGTTCAATGTGTGGTTATTTTGACCCTTGGTTATTGTTGTTACTGTTGTCCTGTTGACATATTTGATTGTTCTTATTTTCATATTGTAAATATCCCAAGTAAGCTTTGGCAATATGTACATTGTTACGTCATGCCAATAAAGCAAATTGAATTGAATATATAACTAGCGCTTCTAATTTACTATTTTATCTGTGGTAAAACATTTAGAAACTGTCATAGCTACATTATACTCTGAATGTATGTTTCATTTTGGCCTGTTCTAGAAATGGTGTTGGATTCCTTAGGTTCTGAGACTAGCTCATTGACTAGGCCACAATCTGTCTAGTCCTCTGATCAATGAGGACAAAGCGCCAAGGAGTGTTTACAGTCTATGGGTATATTGACCCCTTTATAAACTCTCGCAACACAGACACATGCAGCAGACCACTAATTCTATTGCAAAGTAACATACAAAGCATTGATGAGAGCAAAGCTGTGGATGTTTCATAACAGAGTGACAGGCCTAATGTGAATGAAACAAAAATATAGGCCTACCAATTGTGATGTCTCTGTGATTTTACATTTCTAACCAAACCTTTTTATATTGGAAAGGAAACTAGTTATTTCATTTCCTTTCACTACCTCTCCCCCAGGATATGAATATGTAAATGTGTTCTGCGGAAGGTTCAAGGTTATATCTGAGTATCTCCTGGAGAGAAATAAGCACACTCCCTCCCAGAGGAGGTCAGTCACAGACAGCTTCTATAGCAGTGCCCTAGTTCTCAACTCATCTTTATCCCAGAATGATACGGTAGTGTGGTTCATACTAGTCTCTCATAAAACTAGGAAGATTATTTGGAGGAGGATTTGTGGAGTCCGCTTTGTAAGCACATCATGCTATTGAGAAACAGAATCTGAGATGCTTTGTGCCTTAAACATTTCCCAGGACAAAACAATAGTAATAAACTGCATATTTCAAAATGGATTGAATGCCTGCATCTCAAGAAACAGCCTATCGCTCTGCCTACTTTCCAGTGTATTGTGACATGGGAGCATTGGGCTATTTTCAGCATGCCCTATTAGTCATTGTAGATATTCAGCACTGTATCGATACATTTTGCAAAGAGACTTCCACTGATCTAGATTTTAGGATTGCGTTCCACATTAGCTCTGTCATTGCTGTGCACAGACACGCACACACACACACACACACACACACACACAGAGTTGGGTGCTGTGGCAGGCACCTCCACTCACCTCCATGGTGCTGGGGTCAAATGGAGAATCAGAGGGTCGCAGCATCCTGGGTTTCTGTTCTGGAGCTGACCTTGGCTGGGCAGGGTTAGCTGAGGGCAGGCAAGGGAAAGGAGGCCCTAGTCTGGGCTGCTGGGCCACAGGTGATGGAGTCTTCTTAATAGATGGTTCTCTTTTAGGGGCCATTTCTGGAGTTCGTAACAGTACTGCCGTCGCCCTCTCTCTCTGTTCCCTGTACTGGTTACTAATGTGGTTGCTGAGAGGAGTGGAGGCAGAAATAGAGCAAGAGAAAGTGTGTCAGATGTGTATGGGAGCGAGAGAGAGGAAAAGAGGGAGGGAGAGATGGAGAGAGAGCTAGAGAGAGAAATGGAGAGGGAAATCTATAAATAGAGGGAGATAGTGGAGAGAGATGTGGAGAGAGAGGGATATATTTAGAGAGAGGGAGCGAGAGATGGATAGAGAAGAGAGAGAGAGATAAAGAGGCCGAGAGAGAGTGATGAGTATAGTTGCCTGGGGGACAGGCAGGTGGATCAGGCAGAGAGAGGTGGTTGTATAGAAGAGAAGAGCATGTAAGTGACGCTGAGATTGAGCCGCGTAGGAGTGGAGATGAGAGGGAGAGTAGAATGAGGAGGGGGTACAGCTATAGAGAGAAAGCGCACATTTTATATGGGTCAGAAAGGCAGGTGGGTGAGTCAGTGAGTATGCTTGTTTGTGTAAGTGAGCTCAGTATTCATGTATTATTGTACACATCATCACCTATACACCTGCCACTAATTATTCTTGAAGTGGTTTGGGTGTGTGTGTTGTGTCTATTTGTGCGACAATAAGACTTGATACAGCCAGTAAAAATAAAAGTATACTGTTCTATTTTGGAATCTGGATTAATAGACATTCTCTTTTTTCCCCAGATATTTTCTCTATCTCTGTCTCTCTCTTTCTCTGTGTCTCTTTCTCTCTCTCTTTCTCTGTCTCTCTCTCTCTCTCTCTCTCTCTCTCTCTCTCTCTCTCTCTCTCTCTCTCTCTCTCTCTCTGTCTCTGTGTCTCTCTCTGTTTCTCTCTATCTCTCTCTCTGTTTCTGTGACTCTCTCGGTTTCTGTGTATCTCTCTCTCTCTGTTTCTGTTTCTGTGTCTCTTTCTCTCTCTGTTTCTGTCTCTCTCTCTCTCTCTCTCTCTCTCTCTCTCTCTCTCTCTCTCTCTCTCTCTCTCTCTCTCTCTCTCTCTCTGCTCTCACTCTCGCTCTCTCTCTCACTCTCTCTGTTTATGTCTCTTTCTCTCTCTCTCTGCTTCTGTGTCTCTTTCTCTCTCTGTTTCTGACTCTCTCTCTCTCTCTCTCTCTCTCTGTTTCTGTGTCTCTCTCTGTTTCTCTCACTCTCTCTCTCTGTTTCTGTGTATCTCTCTCTCTGTTTCTGTGACTCTCTCTCTGTTTCTTTTTATCTCTCTCTCTGTTTCTGTGTATCTCTCTCTCTCTCTCTCTCTCTCTCTGTTTGTGTCTCTTTCTCTCTCTCTCTGTTTCTGTGACTCTCTCTCTGCTTCTGTGTATCTCTCTCTCTCTGTTTCTGTGGCTCACTCTCTGTTTCTGTGTGCCTCCCTCTCTCCATGTCTATGTGTCTCTCTGTCTGTTTCTGTGTCTCTCTCTCTCTGCTTCTGTGTGTCTCTCTCTGCTTCTGTGTATCTCTCTCTCTGTTCTCTTGCTCTCTCTGTTTCTGTGTCTCTCTCTGTTTCTGTGTCTCTCTCTGTTTCTGTGTATCTCTCTCTGTTTCTGTTTCTGTTTCTGTCTCTCTCTGTTTCTCTCTCTGTTTCTCTCTCTCTCTCTCTCTCTCTCTCTCTCTCTCTCTCTCTCTCTCTCTCTCTCTCTCTCTCTCTCTCTCTCTCTCTCTTGTGCAAATAGTTAAAGTACAAACGCGAAAATAAATAAACATAAATATGGGGACTTTCTTGTGGCAACAGGTCACAAATCTTGCTGCTGTGATGGCACACTGTGGTATTTCACCCAGTAGATATGGGAGTTTATCAAAATTGGGTTTGTTTTCTAATTCTTTGTGGATCTGTGTAATCTGAGGGAAATATGTGTCTCTAATATAGTCATACATTTGGCAGCAGGTTAGGAAGTGCAGCTCAGTTTCCACCTCATTTTTTGGGCAGTGTGCACATAGCCTGTCTTCTCTTGAGAGACAGGTCTGCCTACGGCGGCCTTTCTCAATAGCAAGGCTATGCTCACTGAGTCTGTATATAGTTAAAGCTTTCCTTAAGTTTGGGTCAGTCACAGCGGTCAGGTATTCTGCCACTGTGCACTCTCTGTTTAGGGCCAAATAGCATTCTAGTTAGCTCTGTCAAGTAATTATCTTTTTGTTTGCTCAAGATTTGGTTGGGTCTAATTGTGTTGCTGTCCTGGGGCTCTGTGGGGTCTGTGTGTGGTTGTGAACAGAACCCCAGGACCAGCTTGCTTAGGGGAGTCTTCTTCAGGTTCATCTCTCTGTAGGTGATAGCTTTGTTATGGAAGGTTTGGGAATCGCTTCCTTTTAGGTGGTTGTAGAATTTAACGTCTATTTTCTGGATTTTGATCATTAGCAGGTTTCGGCCTAATTCTCCTCTGCATGCATTATTTGGTGTTTTACGTTGTACACGGGATATTTTTGCAGAATTACGCATGCAGAGTCTCAATTTGGTGTTTGTCCCATTTTGTGAATTCTTGGTTGGTGAGCGGACCCCAGACCTCAACACCATAAAGGGCAATGGGTTCAATAACTGATTCAAGTATTTTTAGCCAGATCCTAATTGGTATGTCAAATGTTCTGTTCCTTTTGATGGCATAGAAAGCCCTTCTTGCCTTGTCTATCAGCTCATTCACAGCTTTGTGGAAGTTACCTGTGGCGCAGATGTTTAGGCCGAGCTCTGCATTGTTTTTTGTATGCTCTAGGGCAACAGTGTCTGGACTTGTTTTGGAACACATCTTACTGAGATTCACTGTCAGGGCCCAGGTCTGACAGAATCTGTGCAGAAGATCTAGATGCTGTCAGGCCCTACTTGGTTGGTGACAGAAGCACCAGATCATCAGCAAACAGTAGACATTTGACTTCAGATTCTAGTAGAGTGAGGTCGGGTGCTGCAGACTGTTCTAGTGCCCTCGCAAATTCGTTGATATACGTGTTGAAGAGGGTGGGGCTTAAGCTGCATCCCTGTCTTACCCCACGACCCTGTGGAAAGAAATATGTGTGGTTTTTTTGCCAATTTTAACCGCACACTTGTTTGTGTACATTGATTTTATAATGTCGTATGTTTTTCCCCCAACACCACTTTCCATCAATTTGTATAGCAGACCCTCATGCCAAATTGAGTCAAAGGCTTTTTAGAAATCAACAAAGCATGAGAAGACTTTGACTTAGTTTTAGTTTGTTTGTCAATTAGGGTGTGCAGGGTGAATACGTGGTTTGTCTTTCGGTAATTTGGTAAAAAGCCAATTTGACATTTGCTCAGTATATTGTTTTCACTGAGGAAATGTACGAGTCTGCTGTTAATGATCATGCAGATGATTTTCCCAAGGTTGCTGTTGACGCATATCCCACAGTAGTTATTGGGGTCAAATTTGTCTCCACTTTTGTGGATTGGGGTGATCAGTCCTTGATTCCAAATATTGGGGAAGATGCCAGAGCTAAGGAGTATGTTAAAGATTTTAAGTATAGCCACTTGAAATTTGTTGTCTGTATATTTTATCATTTCATTGACGATACCATCAACACCACAGGCCTTTTTGGGTTGGAGGGTTTGTATTTTGTCCTGTAGTTCATTCAATGTAGTTGGAGAATCCAGTGGGTTCTGGTAGTCTTTAATAATTGATTATAAGATTTGTATTTGATCATGTTTATGTTTTTTCTGTTTGTTCTTTGTTATAAGGCCAAAAAGAATGTAGAAGTGGTTTACCCATACATCTCAATTTTGGATAGATAACTCTTCATGTTGTTGTTTGTTTTCCAATTTTCCCAGAAGTGGCTCCATCGCTCTGTTTCTGTGGCTTGCTCTCTGTTTCTGTGTGTCTCTCTCTCTCCGTTTCTGTTTCTCTCTCTGTGTTTCTGTTGCTCTCTCTCTCTGTTTCTGTGGCTCTCTGTTTTTCTGTGTCTTTCTCCACCTCTCTCTCTCTCTCTCTCTCTCTCTCTCTCTCCCTCTCTCTCTCTCTTTCTCTCTCTCTCTCTCTCTCTCTCTCTCTCTCTCTCTCTCTCTCTCTTTCTCTCTCTCACACACGTACAGGCATACTGGAGGTGTGAAAAGGCATTGTGTCAAACCAAACATAGATTTTTGCCAGATTTAGATGCTCTCAAAAACAAAGTTCACCCTGTGTGGATTATTCATCCTGACAGTGGCTGGGTATTATTGGGCGGCAGGTAGCCTAGAGGTTAGAGCGTTGGACTAGTAACCGAAAGGTTGCAAGATTGAATCCCCGAGCCGACAAGGTAACAAGCTGCCCCTGAACAAGGCAGTTAACCCACTGTTCCTAGGCCGTCATTGAAAATAAGAATTTGTTCTTAACTGACTTGCCTAGTTAAATAAAGGTAAAATAAAATTATTCCCTTGGAGAAGCAGATCATTTGTCAAACATGAATATGGTAATAATTAATTATTGTATGTACAGAAAGGTGTTCGGGCCACCTGTACTAATGTAATATAAATGGAACATTAAACATTTTAAGTCTCTTATTTCGAGTAATTTGAAAAAAAAAATTAGGTTTGTAGAATTCCAATATAAGTTAATTTACTAAAACGTTATTTTATATGACACTTGGAAGTACCTTATAAATGATGACATGCAGCTGACTGCGATCCTGCAAGTGCTGAAGGTTGTGTAGACAGCTAGTCTTACTGGGGTCCGACACGACCAAAAAGAGATTACAGACAAAATAATTTACAGTTGACATATATTTAAAAACATTAACATGTAGTGTGCGTGTGTGTGTGTGCATCTATTAGTTACACATAGATGGCAGTACATACACACAACAAGTAGGTCACATGGGGGAGAGGCGTTGTGCCGTGAGGTGTTGCTTTATTAGTGTTTTTTAAACCAGGTTTGCTGTTCACTTGCGCTATATGAGATGGAAGGGAGTTCCATGCACTCATGGCTCTGTGTAATACTGTACGTTTCCTTGAGCTTGTTCTGGACCTGGGGACTGTGAAAAGACCCCTGGTCGCATGTCGGGTGGAGTACATTTTTTGTCAGTGCTGTGTGTAAGTTGACTATGCAAACAATTTGGAATGTCCAACACATTGATGTTTCTTATAAAAACAAGAAGTGATGCAGTCAGTCTTTCCTCAACTCTTAGCCAAGAATGACTGGCATGCATAGTATTAATATTAGCCCTCTGATTACAATGAAGAGCAAGACGTGCCGCTCTGTTCTGGGCCAGATGCAGCTTAACTAGGTCTTTCTTTGCAGCACTTGACCATATGACTGGACAATAATCAAAAGATAAAACTAGAGCATGCAGGACTTGCTTTGTGGAGTGTGGTGTCAAAAAAGCAAGCATCTCTTTATTACAGACAGACCTCTCCCCATCTTTACAACCATTGAATCTATATGTTTTGACCATGACAGTTTACAATCTAAGGTAACACCAAGTAATTTAGTCTCCTCAATAGCCACACCATTCCTTACCAGATTCAGCTGAGGTCTGGAACTTAGGGAATCATTTGTACCAAATACAATGCTCTTAGAGACATTCAGGACCAGTTTATTACTGGCCACCCATTCCAAAACTAACTGCAAAACCGACTTCATTAGCTGTGGTTGCTGATGCGTATATGGTTGAATCATCAGCATACATGGACACACATGCTTTGTTTAATGTCAGTGGCAGGTCATTGCTAAAAATAGGAAAGAGTAGAGGGCCTAGAGAGCTGCCATGCGGCACACCACCCTTTACATGTTTGACATTAGAGGAGCTTCCATTGAAGAAAACCCTCTGAGTTCTATTAGATAGATAGTTCTGAATCTACGATATGGCAGAGGTTGAAAAGCCATAACACATAAGTTTCTCAACAACAGGTTATGGTCAATAATATCAAAGGCCGCACTGAAATCTGACAGTACAGCTCCCACAATCTTATTATTATTATCTTTCAACCAATCATCAGTCACTTTTGTCAGTGTAGTACATGTTGAGTGCCCTTCTTAATTTTTTTTACAGAGAAATAGCATTGTATTTGGTCAAACACCATTTTTCCAACAGCTAAGAGCTGGCAGCAAGCTGATAGGTCTGCTGTTAGAACCAGTAAAGGCTGTTTTACCACTCTTGGGTAGTGGAATGACTTTGGCTTCCCTCCAGGCCTGAGGACAAAAACTTTCATCATGAGTCAGATTAAAAATATGACATAGTGGAAAATAGTCAGCTACAGTGTCTTGCAAAAGTATTCATCCCCCTTTGCATTTTTCCTATTTTGTTGCATTACAACCTGTAATTTAAATGGATTTTGATTTTGATTTCATGTAATGGACATACACAAAATAGTCCAAATTGGTGAAGTGAAATAAAAAAATAACTTGTTTAAAAAAATAAAGAAATATATGAAATGAAAAAGTGGTGCGTGCGTATGTATTCACCCCCTTTGCTATGAAGCCCATAAATAAGATCTGATGCAACCAATTACCTTCAGAAGTCACATAATTAGTTAAATAAAGTCCACCTGTGTGCAATCTAAGTGTCACATGATCTGTCACATGATCTTAATATATATACACCTGTTCTGAAAGGCCCCAGAGTCTGCAACAGCACTAAGCAAGGGGGAACACCAACTAACTGGCACCATGAAGACCAAGGAGCTCTCCAAACAGGTCTGGGACAAAGTTGTGGAGAAGTATAGATCAGGGTTGGGTTATAAAAAAAGATCAAAAACTTTGAACATCCCCACGGAGCACCTTTAAATCCATTATTAAAAATGGAAAGAATATGACACCACAACAAACCTGCCAAGAGAGGGCCGCCCACCAAAACTCACGGACCAGGCATGGAGGGCATTAATCAGAGAGGCAACAAAGGAGCTGCAAAGCTCCACAGCGGAGATTGGAGTACCTGTCCGTATGACCACTTTAAGCCGTACACTCCACAGAGCTGGGCGTTACGGAAGAGTGGACAGAAAAAAGCCATTGCTTATTGAAAAAAAATAAGTAAACACATTTGGTGTTCGCCAAAAGGCATGTGGGAGACTCCCCACAAATATGGAAGAAGGTACTCTGGTCAGATGAGACTAAAATGTTGCTTTTTGGACATCAAGGAAAACGCTATGTCTGGCGCAAACCAAACACATCCCATCACCCCGAGAACACCATCCCAACAGTGAAGCATGGTGGTGGCAGCATCATGCTGTTTGGATGTTTTTCATCGGCAGGGACTGGGAAACTGGTCAGAATTGAAGGAATGATGGATGGTGCTAAATACAGAGAAATTCTTGAGGGAAGCCTGTTTCAGTCTTACAGAGATTTGAGACTGGGACAGAGGTTCACCTTCCAGCATTACAATAACCCTAAGCATACTGCTAAAGCAACACTCAAGTGGTTTAAGGGGAAACATTTAAATGTCTTGGAATGGCCTAGTCAAAGCCCAGACCTCAATCCAATTTAGAATCTGTGGTATGACTTAAAGATTGCTGTACACCAACGGAACCCATCCAACTTGAAGGAGCTGGAGCAGTTTTGGCTTGAAGAATGGGCAAAAATGTGCCAAGCTTATAGATCCATACCCCAAGAGACTTGCAGCTGTAATTGCTGCAAAAGGTGGCTCTACAAATTATTGACTTTGGGGGTGAATAGTTATGCACTCTCAAGTTTTCTTCTTTTTTTTTGGTCTTATTTCTTGTTTGTTTCACAATTTTAAAAAATTGTATCTTCAAAGTGGTAGGCATGTTGTGCAAATCAAATGATACAAACCCCCCAAAAATCTGTTTTAATTCCACGTTGTAAGGCAACAAAATAGGAAAATTGCCAAGGGGGTGAATACTTTCACAAGCCACTGTACCATTCTCAGTAGCTTTCCATCTAAGTTGTCAATGCCAGGAGGTTTGTCATTATTGATCAATACCAACCATTTTTCCACCTCTCCCACACTAACTTTACAAAATTCTAACTTACAATGCTTTTCTTTCATTATTAGTTTTTTTTATGCATGAAGACTATGCTCACTGTTTGTTGTTGGAATTTCCTGCCTAAGTTTGCCCACTTTGCCGATTAAGTAATCATTAAATGTTTTTTTGATGAATAAGCCATTTTATTCGATGAAAGACGGTGTTGAATTTGTCTTTCTGCCCAACATTTCATTTAAATTACTTCAATTTCTTTTTCTATCATTCTTTCTATCATTGATCTTGGCTTCATAATACTAATTCAGTTTTGTCTTCTTTTTGTGGAGTTTAGTCACATAATTTCTCGGTTTGCAGTAAGTCAGCCAGTCGGATGTGCAGCCAGACTTATTAGCCACTCCTTTCACCCCATCTCCTTCAACCATACAGTTTTTACGTTTCTCATCAATCAGTGGAGCCTTAACAGTTGTAACAGCTGCATGCTTCTCAATAATTGGAAGAAGCAATTTCATAAATTCATCAAGTGCAGCGTCTGTATGCTCCTTATTAATCACATCAGACCAACAAATATTTTTAACATCATCCACAGAAGAGTGACATCAAAAGCTTTTGTATGACCTCTTATACACTATTTTAGGGTATGGCTCCGGTTGTTCATTTGAGCCGTGACACTCACCACAGTTACCTGTCCATACCACTAGATGTCAGTATTGCTCAACCAGTACTTATTGCTCATATTTACAGTTTTTTCCAACTGCTTACACACAAAATCTTTTCATGTCACACGATTTTTGAAACCTCTCACTCAAAGTGCAAAACTACACACCAAATATCCAAAACCATAAGCTATTTCTCAGCCTTTCACTCAGTTGTCAATTGCATAAAACACTTTTTTCAAAACACTACACACAATTCTCTACCTAAAACACAAAAATCTAACAGGAAGTGACTTGCTTTCCTTTTCCAAACACAACCAATCAAAATGCTACACTTATTCACCAGGTCACACACACACTCCTCACATGTTCAAACACTAATAGCTTAACTGATCACTAACCAATCACTGCTTTACTGTAGTATAGGCCTATAAATAGGTCAAAGGTCAGATTACCTGTTTTGAACAATGGATGCCAACAATGGACAGAGAGCAAGAGGAGTAGGAGGGAGAGGAAGAGGAAGAAGAGGACGAGGGCAAAGAAGAGAAGGAAGGAGAGCCATCTCTGATGAGATTAGGGCAACACTCGTTGATCATGTGATCAACCACGGTTTGACCATGAGAGAGGCTGGACTGAGAGTCCAGCCCAACTTGAGTCGATTTACAGTGGCGTCCATAATTCGAACCTTCAGAAATGAGAACAGGTATGCAACTATCTAATGACTATTTTAGCATTACAGTAATGTACTGTAAAATACGTATGACTGCATAGTATTGCATAAACATTTGTAACTCTAAACCATCCATTTACTGCACTGCATTGAATGAGTGGTTATCAAGCTGTACTCCTTTTTTTGTACATTGTTTACAGTTCCTATGCTGAACACATACTGTGTTTGAATTCTGTACAGAGTGAAAAGGCAAAGACATCATGGAGGACGAGGACGCTTGTTTACAGATGTACAAGAGACTGCAATTATAAATATGGTTTTGGCCAACAATGCAATTAGGTTTCGAGAGATAAGAGAGCTTATCTTGAATAATGACACCATATTTACAGTTTTTCTCAATTGTTTACACACAAATACTGGTACTTGAGACACAATGACCACAACATGTAACTCATGCACAAACCCCCTGAACCAATTCTGCTAAACTACAAGCACAATTCCTGCTTTACACTCAAATTGCAGTTCTAAACACACTTTTTCAAAACACTACACACAATTCTTTGCATTTGGCACAATTTTCATGCAGAAAATCTCTTGTTTTCTACAATGAACACACTGCCATTCAAATATGCACACTGACTCATCACATGGGCAAACACCCATCACACAGTTTTACAATTAGCAATCAGAGCTTTAGCATAAAAGGGCAACAGGTGAGCTCTTCTGTTTTGGAGCAATGGATGCCAACATTGGAAACAGAGGCAGAGCCAGAGGAGTGAGAGTAAGAGGAGAGACGGGGAGGACAAGGACGAGGACGAGGGACGAGGGAAGGCCAGGACCGTAATCTCTGATGAGATCCGAGCCACTTTGGCTGATCATGTGGTCAACCATGGTCTAACAATGAGGGAGGCTGGGCAAAGAGTACAGCCAAATTTGAGCAGGTACACTGTAGCGCCCATCATCCGGACTTTCCAAATGAGAATAGGTAAGAAATCTACTCTCACTAGAAAATTGCAGTACTGCATATCAATACAGTACTCAATGAGTACAGTAGTACAGTATTGCCTGTGGACTGTTCTGTAGGACTGTAAAAATAAAGTATGTTTCAAGTATTTGGGAAATGTATTCCTACTTTGTATTTACAGTATTTTACTATTTGTTTGGCAGAACTGAAAGATTACCAACACAAGGTGGTCGGGAACGTGTTCTGTCTCCTGAACAGGAAACTGAAATCATGAACATGGTCCTAGAAAATAACGCCATAACATTACGGCAAATACAAAGAAAAATAATAGAAAACAGGGACAGGATATTTCAAAATATTGATAGGGTAAGCTTATCAACACTGGACCGTGTCTTGCAGAAATAATCTCAGGATGAAGCAGGTCTACAGGGTGCTATTTGAACGCAATTCAGAAAGAGTCAAAGAATTGCGATATAACTATGTGCAAGTGAGTCCTATACAAACCCACAATTGATGCATACACTCAACACTGTATAAATTATACATATTTCAGTATTGTAATCATAATGATTGTGCTTCACAATAGTGACCACTCCATGTCTATTTCTGATATTGTCATGTGTGTTTCAGAGAGTCCTTGAGCTAGAGGTGGCTGCAGTGGAGCACCAGTTCATCTTCATTGATGAGGCTGGATTCAACCTCACAAAAAGACGAAAGAGGGAAGGGAATATCATCGGCCAGCGTGCCATTGTTCAAGTCCTGGCCAGCGCGGAGGGGAACATCACAATGTGTGCAGCGATTACCCACCACGGCGTCATCCATCACCATGCCACCCTTGGCCCCTACAACACCGCCCATCTGATCACATTCCTGGACACCCTACACAACACACTCATTCCACCAGATCAGGTAGATGGCCCAGAGCAGCTCAGGTACGTTGTCATTTGGGACAACGTAAGTTTCACAGGGCTGCTCTGGTTCGTAACTGGTTCACTGCCCACCCACGCTTTTTAGTTGTTTATCTCCCTCCATATTCTCCATTCCTCAATCCTATTGAGGAATTTTTTTCTGCCTGGAGATGGAAAGTGTATGACTGAAATCCACAAACGCGTATACCTCTTCTCCAAGCTATGGAAGACGCATGTGGAGATATAGCAGCTGATGCTTTTCATGGCTGGAATCGCCATGCTAGGCGATATTTCCCCCGCTGCTTGTCCAGGGAAAACATTGCTTGTGATGTGGATGAGGTGCTGTGGCCAGACCACAACAGAAGAGAGGATGCAGCATATTTTTTTTATTTTTTTTTACTGTAACTGTATACATTAAATTCTTCTGTTTTGTATGTAGAGCACTGTATGTGCATCTTTGTGTTGGTTGGGAATGGGATGTACACTGTGTACATTGTTTTTGTGGGAAAAATGAAATATATTTGTTACGTGGGTATTTGTTTGTTCTGAGTATAAAACAATATTCTCAAATATTTTACAACACACTTATGTATGTACTGTCTATAGTAATGGCAACACTGAACCAAAAAAGGCCTAAGTCATTATGATGAATGGAGAAGAAGTGTTTCTTTCCATTCATCATAGTGTTTTACATTGAGCACATCAGTGTTCAACTGGTTCTTATAAATGTCTATTCATATGATGGTTTGTGTGTGTCATTTGACAACAAAATACCATTTTGATAAGAAATAACATTGTTTTGAATGTAAAGTTTCATTTTTGCTGGAGAATTGAGGGTTTTGCCCATTGTGTGTGTGTTTTTGATTTGTGTGTAGAGTTCTGAGAATATGAGGCATGCTTTCAGAAAATGTGTGTAAACAATCGAGAAAAACTGTAACAACATCAATGCTGTAAGCCTGTCGACCATACAACGCATCCTCCAACGGCACCGAGTGACGATGAAACAACTTTACAAGGTGCCATTTGAGAGAAACTCTGACAGAGTCAAGAATATGCGACATGACTTTGTAGAGGTATGTATGCAACACTACTTCCAGACATACCAGACATACCATATTTGTATATTTGTCTGTTACAGAGAGTATTGGAGCTGGATGCCCATGTAATTCGCCATGAATTTATTTATGTGGATGAGGTTGGCTTCAACCTCACCAAAACCAGGCGCCGTGGAAGAAATGTAATAGGACAGAGGGCAATTACCAATGTCCCTGGACAGCGTGGGGTAATATAACTATGTGTGCTGCCATCACTCAAAACGGGGTCCTCCATCACAATGCCACACTGGGTCCGTACAACACCGGCCATATGCTCACTTTTCTGGATGCAATTTACACAATGCTTGTCCCTGATCCAGATCAGGAGCCTGCTAGATTTGTGGTTTTATGGGACAATGTTAGTTTTCACAGGGCTGCTCTGGTCCAAAACTGGTTTGCCACCCATCCACAATTTGTAGTTTTGTACCCACCCCCATATTCACCTTTTCTAAATCCCATAGAGGAATTCTTCTCAGCCTGGCGCTGGAAAGTGTATGATCGCCAACCCTATGCCCGCATGCCGCTTCTCCAGGCAATGGAGGACCCATGTGGGGACATAGAGGTTGCCTCTGTCCAAGGTTGGATACGCCATGCTAGGAGATACTTCCCTCGATGTTTGGAAGAGAAAACGTATCTTGTAATGTGGGCCGAAGTATTGTGGCCAGACCCAGGCCGGAGAAGAGATGAAGCGTAGCTTAGCACTGGTGACTGCCCCCTACCAATTCCTGGACTGCCCCCGGGACCCCACACACACAATTGTGTTCTTTACTGTATTCTAAAGAATATACTTTTGGTTTACATATGTTTATGGTTTTGTTGTATGCTACTGTATACAACAGTAATGTTTGGCCTAATAAATATTTTCTGTTTCTACATTGCATTGGTGTTTACAGTGTACTTGTTACCCCTCTCAGCAGATTACTTTCACTGTAGAACATTGTATTGAAATGTATATATAAGCCTATGAAAGACCAAAGAGCTTTGGATTTAAAACAACAGTGTTTACATGGTATATCCAAAAATGTACTATTATGAAAGCAGTGTTTGCCATTTGATGCAAATGCTTCATTCTGACATGTGTTTATGGCATTTTGAATGCAATGTTACATTTTGAAGGAGATGTGAGGCATTTTGCATTTTGTGTGTGCAGTTTTGGGAATTGTGTGTAGAGTTTTGAAAAAAAGGAGACAGTTTTGAAAACGTGTGTAAGCAGTTGGAAAAAACTGTAATAGGTGAGAGAAGTTAGGAATTTGAATAAATGCATAGATCCCTCAAACTCGACTCTGGACCTCAAAGCCAGTTCCACTGATTTAGACCTGGGACACAATTAATTATCAGGTAGAACAGAAAACCAGCAGGCTCTGGACCTCATAGGGTAAGAGTTGAGTACTCCTGGTATAGATCATAGAGATGTTATATAATATATAACGTAACCGTAATCATGGCTTAAACCTTCAATTATTAATTTGGTGGTTCAGAAAAAGGCAAGAGACGATGACTGTTGTGATCTGTTTAACAGATGTGAGCATATCTCCGAAAGTTCATATCAATTCCACTGTAAGCAGGAGAGGTTCAAGGAAACTATTTGTGTGTATTACCAATCATTTAGCTATATTCACAACAAATTCTAATAGGCAAAATGCAACTTCGTAGTGAATGACTTAAAAAAAATATGAACAGAAAAGCACTTCCCACTGGGCACAAACTGGTTGAATCAACATTGTTTCAACGTAATTTGTCAACATATTGTGACGTCGACTCATACAAAAATACATTGGATTTGAAAAAACTGTTGTTTTGAGGATGACATTTCAACCACAGGATTATTTCATCATGGTAACCATTTCAACATAGACAAACATTTAAAACAATGTCAGATCTTCAACATTATATCCACTATCAGAAAATAAAATTTGGGCTGGACAGCACCTCCTACTGGAGAATGTATCTATCTACAGCTACCTTTTGGTCTCTTACCCAGGGTTTTAACCAAGCCCAACCCTGCTTAGCTATCATTTTTGTCACTGGCTATTACCAATGTGCTGTTGTGAGAATGATTGCTGAGAGACCTCTTAAAAATGAAATAGATTCACTTTTGCTATCAAAGTAATTCCAAAGGGTAGGTTTAACAGAGCAAATTAAATGTGACCATCCTTTATCAATCATATATCATCAATGAGACTATTTAGGCCTGTATAGCATTTACAACAGCTACTGTTTCAATTTAACCCAGGGTTCAACTAAAAATAGACACTAAAGTAGGCATAGGGTTTCAAGCTTTGGTTGATTTCAAATGTAAAGATATTTATTGATATTGAATTGTGTTTTGTTGTCAACACAATCAAATATCAACATTTGAAGGAGATGTACTGTATCTTCTGCTTGGATAGTTCCATCTGTGCGGTTTGGATAGTTTCATCAATTCCGGTTTGTCTACAAATTAATAATTGATATGTTGGATTCACGTCTCCATCTCAACCAAAGATCTAAGTTTAAAGAATAGGACAAAATTAAATCAAACTTTCTTTCAGGTGCATTTAACGTTTGGTTTGATTTGATATAGTCCTATTATTTAACCCTTTTGTTGTCTTAAGGGTAAAAAAATATTTTTAAACTTTGAATTTGATTACTTTTCCTAGAGTGACCCCAACATTAGAAAAAGTGAAACATCGCCTTGGTACATATTTCCATGAAAGCTGTACACCACCAGGGTACAAAGACTGTCTTAGGGTCATTTTTGACCCGGCAGTTATAAAATCATTTACACACCACAAAACACCCAAAGACACACACACACACACACACACACACACACACACACACACACACACACACACACACACACACACACACACACACACACACACACACACACACACACACACACACACACACACACACACACACACACGAGACATTGAGATTTCTCAAGAATGCTACGATTTGATAACCGATAACTGCAAGACGTGTGAGAGACAAACTGGCGGCCATAAGAGAGGTCTGGGAGAAGTGGGTGGAGCGTCTGCCATACCTCTACAACCCTGGGCCTGAAGTAACAGTGGATGAGCAACTGGTTCCATTCAAAGGTACATTTTATTTTCATATCTGTAATGTAAGGGATTTCACTGTTCATTTTATTATGTATTGCTGTTATATCATTGATTTATATGATTGTTTTCTGTGACATTGATACTAATTACTGATAGTAATCTCTTTTGTCAAAAGATCGCTGTCCTTTCTGGCAGTACATGCCCAGTAAGCCAGAAAAGTATGGCATCAAGAGATGGGTGGCCTGTGACGCACAATCCAGCTACGCTTGGAAGATGCAAGTCTACACAGGGAAGCCGACCGGTGGAGGCCCGGAGAAGAACCAGAGAATGCGGGTTGTGCTTGATGTGACAGATGGACTGAGGGAGCACAATGTCACGTGTGACAATTTCTTCACCTCTTATAAACTCAGCCAGCAGCTCCTTAAGAGGAAGATCACCATGGTTGGCACAGTTAGAAAGAACAAACCTGAGCTCCCCCCTGCACTCCTCGCAACGAGGGGGAGAGATGCCTTCTCATCAAAGTTTGCCTTCACCCCCACCACCACTCTAGTTTCTTACCTCCCAAAGAGGAACAAGAATGTGGTCCTCCTGAGCACACTGCACAAAACGGCTGAGATCAGTGATCGTGAGGACAGGAAGCCAGCCATCATCCTGGACTGCAACCACAACAAAGGAAGCGTGGACAACCTGGACAAGGTGATTGGAACTTACAGCTGCAGATGGATGACTGCCCACTGGCCCCTGGTCATCTTCCATAACATCATTGATGTGTCCTCATGCAATGCCTTCATGATATAGAACAAGATCAACCCTACCTAGATGCCTGATAAGCGGAACAAGAGGAGGGTGTTCCTGGAGCAGCTGGGAAAGGCACTTGTAACCCCACACAATAAAAGAAGGGAGTGCCTCCCCATCACAGCAGCCTCTGCAGCGCTTGTGAAAGCTGTTCAGGGGGCTGAATCTTGTTCTGATCCACCTGAGGCTGCAGCTGGGGCAGGCAAGAGGAGGAGATGCCAATTCTGCCCCCCAAAGAAGGACTGTAAAACAAATACTATGTGCTGCATATGTGAGAAATACATCTGCAAAGTCCATGCACACACACTTGCATACTGTCCTACATGTGCTAATTAGAGTTGATTGATTTATGTTCTTCACGTTTTTGTTTTGTATCTATTATATTATTTTATTCTTATTTATTGTTGTGGTTTATACACCTTGTGGGTGGGGGCAATGGTTAAAAAAATGGGAGAAGACTAGTATTTTGTAGTTGAATTCCTCATTGTACAGTATATAAGAATATATCACTAAGTTGCCAAAAAGGTTCAAGACTGTTATTGTTTCCCTTCAATACAATGCATTCAAAACTACTTTCTGCACATTTCTGCTACTTTCTTAGGCTATACAAGTGCTATCTCTTGTGTTTACACCTATGCAGTGCCTATAGCAATAATAATAATAATAATAAACCTCTACTTTAGTAAAGAAAACAATTATGACAGGTGTGTGAGTGGTGTCCACTGATTAAATGCACTCTTTGTGCATTGTGAAGAGGGAAAACCCAGATATTCACAAAGTTTGTGATGAATGAAAGATTGTTTCTTCATGCAAAATAGATTTGGGGTTTTAAATTCAATTAAGATGCTTTATTTTAGGGGTTTAGTGAAGTCGGGCCAAGAGGAGTAAACAAAATGTTAAGACCACAACTTAGATTTTTGGTTGAGAGGTGAATCCACCATATGAATTATTCATTTGTAGAAGGAAACTGGAATTAAAAACTGGAATTAAAGAAAGACTAAGTCAGCGGCACAGATGGAAGTATCCAAGCAGAAGATACATCTCCTCCGAATGTTGATAATTGGTTGTTTTGACAACCAAACACAATTCAATATCACTTTTAAAATACAATAAATAACCTATTAACTTATCAACAAGTTAACAAATTATATGTTGGATTCACTTCTCCAACTCAACCAAAAATAAACGTTAAAGAATGGGATTATGCCAGTGGCTCAGATGGAACTATCCAAGCAGTAGATACATCTCCTTTAAATGTTGATATTTGGTTGCCTTGTCAAGAAACACAATTCAATATTACTTTAGTAAGACAGAAAGTTAAAGTTAAGACTATCTTACAAACTAATGTAACATTCACCCTTAAAATTAGTAACACATCCATGGCCAAATGTTTTGTTTACTGTAACTATAAATGTCTTCTTATGTCATCATATAATGTTCAAGATAGCATGCATTGTTCGTCTCAGGTCTGTGGAGATCTTCACAATCGAGCAGCATTGATCACTTGCGCCATGTACTTTCAATGTAATCTCAACTGCAATCCAGGTAATTTGGCTCTGCTATTAGACGAAGCACACAATATCTAACGTTGTATTCACATTTGAACTTTGGTTGTACTTTTAGATGGTTGAAAGTATAGTGATAACACAGTGGAAATCCAACTAACATTTGGCTGGCTTTCTGAGTGGATGAATAAAGGCTGTAATCTCCATGGTCTCAACCAAATATTACCCAATTATCCATGTTGAAATGACTTGGTGTGCCCAGTGGCTTTCCACGACAGTCGATTCAGTTATTATATGATCTCTAGTCTTTACTCTAGTCTTTAAAGTGACTACTTCCCCTCTAATTGAGGAGTCTCTACTAAACAAACTAACTAGTGTTCCCCTGTATCTACACGGTGTTGTGAAAGTGGGTGGCAGATGGACAGACGGACAGATGTTCCCAACAGAAAGTCTACAACCCGAGCTGAGCTCCAAATTACACCCCATCTGTTGCTCCTGTGCCCAGTCCCTCCCTCTGCTCTCCCCTGCACCTCCTCTCCTACTCCATCCCTTTCTCAATACCTCTCCTCCACCCTACATCTCCTCCTCCATTCCTCCTTCTTCATCCATCACTATAGGTCCCCTGGTGCACTGCTCCCAAACAGCTCTGGTTTCACTTACAAAACACTACAAATGAATCACGTATGTTCAGAGTATAACTTAACTCTCAAAGTAACTTGATTTATTCCTTTTAGCTCCTACTAAAGTGGAGCAAAGGGCCTCAAGAAAGCTCACCCAGCCTTTTAGAATATTAATCAGCGACCAACATTGATTGGCCACAGAAACAACAGGGAATGTAACAACAAAGCTCAAAGGACACAGTGGCCTTGACCCTGGAGGACAGTTCCATGACTCCCATGACATCTCTGGTCCGGACAGGACTGGACAGGACTAACTTCGCAAATCTGACACAAGCAGACCAAGGCAACACTCGGCCTACGCTACGTGACTCTTTGCATAATATCTGAAAGGAGAGAAAAACTTCCTTTGTCTCTTTCCTCCTTTTCTCTTTCACCTCCATCTCTACGTCTCTCTTTCTCTCCCGCCATGCCTCTGATGGCAGCAGTGCGTGCTGCTAGACGTCAGCTCTCTCTTCTCTCTCAGATGCTCTCTCTGCTCCGGGCCCTCCTACCTTGCCTTCTTTTTGTGCCCTGGCTCTTCCAAAGAGACCCCCATCTGTCCCTCCGCTCGCCCCATTGTGGGAGCCTCAAAGCCAGGCAACTTCCACAAAGCAGTGGGCGTGAGGAGGGGGGCCAGGGTAAACAGGACAGCACCCAGAGCCCATTAGAAGCTCTTTAACTCCGACACTCTAGTACTTCTCACACAGCTCTGGGAGGGGTAGGACCCCACCCCCTCATCCCAACCTCACAATATCACCTTTTATATCCACTCACATACGTATTAAGTCCGCCGATCTGCTCTCTTTCTCTCGTTCCCTCCCCCCATACCACATACCACTCTCTTCTTGCAGTTTCTTTTGGCACCATTGTTCCATTTCAACTGTTTTCCCTTATTTTTCATATGGGCAGGAGTACTGTACATTTAAGCAATAAGGCATGAGAACCCAGTGAATAGCGTGTGATAGCTCCCGACTAAGGGCTGTTCTATAACTGTGCTATAACTCTGTGCTACCAACCGATCAGCATCCAGGATCCAAACAACCCGTTTTATAAGTTGTGCTTGGTGTATTTGGAGAAAGGGTATTGTTTTTACAGTAATGGCCATGGTTGTTTCTGTACAAGGGGGTTTGGCTAGTGGCACATGTTAACTCTTGTCCAGTGAATGTTGTCTTGGTGGTGAAAACAGAGGTGCTGTTGTAGAGTTGTGTCTGGTGACGTAGTATCATGTGTAGTTGTGCAATGTAGAGCTTAGTGGTATCAAGCCAAGTTCATGACATACTATGTTTGACACTCTGGATGGGAGTTTACTTATGTGTCTGATCTTACCCGACATCTCTTTAATTTGTATTTTCCCCTTCCCCTCTCCTCCCCAAGCCAACCCCGTCCTGTCTCCCCTGTTCCTTTATTGTTTGCCAAATCTCTTCCTCCCTGGGTCTATCCCTCTTTCTTTCTCTCCCCAGCTGCTCCCCTCGGTCCCAGCCGTCTCAGTTTCAGGACCCGTTCCACCTCTACCACCTATGCATCCTTTCTCTCACCTCCTCCTCTTTCTCTCTCTCTCTCCCTCTTTCTCTCTCCTCCCACTTTCTCTATCCTTTCCTGCCCTCCTCTTTCTCTCCCCTCCCCCCCTTTCTCTCTCTCCCCTCCTCTTTCTCTCTCTCCCCTCCCCTTTCTCTCTCTCTCCCCTCCTCTTTCTCTCTCTCCCCTCCCCTTTCTCTCTCTCTCCCCATCCTCTTTCTCTCTCCTCCCCTCCTTTCACTCTATCCTCTTTTTCTCTCTCCCCCTCTCTCTCTCCCTCTTTCTTCTCCCTACATTGTATGTGACGCTGCGACCCAGGAGGCGAGAAGAGGAGGAGAGAAAGAGGAGGAGGATGGAGGGAAGGAGGAGGAGAGGAGAGGGAGGATCACAGTGTTAGCCCCATCTTAAAGGCAGGCTAGGGGATTAACCACAGTACAGACACTGATTAAAGCCTTCCAGCAGCTCCTATGGACACATTAATACCATCTTAATCACAATGCTTTATCCCTCCAGCCAGCCCTCCATCTAGCTGGCCCCTATGGATCAGGACCTCTCATTTTAATGGGAGAGGCTGTTGTTTGACCAGTGGATTAGTAATGCTGTGCTCTGAGAGACAAAAACAAAATACCCCAGATGCTGTATTTTGTCAATTATGTATTTATTATATTTTACTTTTATTTTATCAGGCAGGTCAGTTAAGAAAAATTCTTATTTACAATGACATGCATGGACATACATAGGGCAGATTTTCCCCAGTGCCTGCATAATTTTAAGATGTAGTTGGGCCCTGGCCCTGTGCATATCAGTCCATGTCTGTGGATTGAGTCGCGTCACAGATGACAATGACATATGAGCTGTCCCATGGGACTGACTGACTTGCCACAGGTCGCTGTCTGCTGCCTACACACTGGCCAAGATGGCATTTTATATACGGCAAAACCCTTTTTGGCTCTTCCTTGCTCTACTGTATCTGTCTCTCTATCAGGAACATTTTGTGACACATTTTCTCTCCATCCTCAAGCACACAAGAGAGGACTTTCTTTCTTTTAAAACATTAAAACATAATGTTTCGGAAATTGACATCTGATATTTAATAAATATCTCCTTCTCTACTATTTTATTTCAGAAGGATGATCCACATACTCATCCCCATACCACTTAACAAACACACCATAGCGATATAGCAATGGCACAAAGCAGTAGCAACACACCAGACATCAACTCTTCCAGCACTTTCTCCCTGGCCAACATGGGTGTGTGTGTTTGTGTGGAGCTATGTGTCATTCCTATGCCCAGGCTGAGAGCGAAGGAGAGAAAATAGGGAAGGGAAACACTTGTGAATGGAAGGGGAGCAAGGACCTCATTCACCTCTGCTCTCTCACACCCTGCATCCCTCTTTCTCTCCCTCACTTTTTCTTCCCCGCTCACTCTTGTTTTCCCCCCTCTCTTTCCCTCTCTCCAATTTGTCCCCAGCTGTCCGTCAACCCCCCGTAGTTCTCCCAGCTGTCTTTCATATCGGAACGAGAAGCGCCACAACAATACAGGTCAGGGGTCAAGAGAAAGAACAGGCTGCACTTACAATGGACCAGTGGTGCCCACTAAAACAATCCTTCCCTTTTTTCCCTCCCTTGCTTTTCTCTCATGCTGCCGGGCCTGGAGGGACTGGAAAAGACACAAGTCTAAGGAGAGGTGGATGAGGAGGGGATGTGAGGGATGGCTTTTGTTTTGGACAACAGCCACAGAGGCACCTTCCTCTTTATTTTCATTAACTAAAGGACCACAATAGTAAACATACACTCACACACTCATTCTCTTGCTCTCAGCTCTCCATCTTCGCACACTGTCACCCAGCCCTTTGTCTGTCTCAAGAACCATCATTTTCTACTATGTCAACACAGTGCTGAAACAAATCCTTGTCGCCAGAGTTAAACGTAAACTTTTGTTGTTTGTCGAGTGATATAAATTGTGTTTGAACTTTCCCTGAATTTGAGCAGCAGTGCTGGTAATGGGTGTCATAAAAATAATTTGAGGTCCGTTTCAGTTTACTTTTTTAAATGTTATATTAATGTTATATACAGTATATAAATGTTTTACTGCAATTTTACCAAATACATCCCAGAGTGGTGAATGAGTGGCTTTTGAACTGTAGACTTTTATAAATACAGTTTGTAATACCTTCTGATTAAGATGTTTACTAAGCTTGGTTTTGGGCTAAACATGTTTTGGCATGAGGTGTATAGTAGAATGGGTCATGGGGAGAGAGCGAGAAAGGAGGGAGAGAAAGCCTTCCATGACACAGTCACCTGTTCCCCAGGCCTGTTTTCCCATGGCCCAGTGGCCCGCTGTGCCCCTTACTGACCTGGCAGATGCAGGGAAACCCTGTAGCACAGCCCAGGAATTACATCACACACATTTTCATTAACATTAACCACACGACCCCATTATCAAAACAAGTGTTGTCTTTTAGATTTTCAACTGAATGTAAATCAATTGTCTATATTATATACATTGTATTTTAATTTTATAAATGCTACATGAAAAGTGTTGGTCCCATGTTTCATGAGCTGAAATAAAAGATCCCAGAAATGTGTCATACACACATAAAGCTTATTTCTCTAAAATGGTGTGCACAAATGTGTTAACATCCCTGTTAGTGAGCATTTCTTCTTTGCCAAGATGCACCTTGTGCTGGGGATAATAAAGAACTGTGCAGTGTTGTCAAACAACACAATACCACAGATGTCTCAAGTTCTGAGGGAGCATGCAATTGGCATTCTGACTGCAGGAACAACAGAGCTGTTTCCAGAGAATTCAATGTTCTACCTTAAGCCGCCGCCAACGTCATTTATTCCTATATGTATGTATTGTTAAGGGATTGTTAAGACAACAGAGGAAGAGACATTGACATATTCTGTCCTAATATGGGACCTTATGAGTGTTTTTAAAACTCCAATTGTAATATAACTACCCACATCTAATGGTACTATGGAGTAAACTAATGTGCTGCTCAAAATGATATATTTTATCTGGTTGCCTATATCTGATATATCCAAATTTCATTTGAGTGAAGAGACAACAAACCATGGCAAAATGTGTTGCTTCAGAAATGGTATATAATATAAGAATATTTATTCAATTAAGTGCGAAACAGCTAAATATTTACAAAAACAGTAGAGACAAAATCCTGAAATGTACTTCCAAAAAAGTATAATTTAAATGCTTCATTAGTAAAGTCGCCAGTGACTGAAAAACTATATACCAAGAAGACAGTAAAACAAAAACAGTGCTGAGAAAATTGCAAAAAGGATAATAGTTGTCAAAATAAATATTAAATACAGATATAAATTAAATGCATTTCTGTTCATATGGCTAAAATTATGCTGGCTACAGTATGGGCCTCAGTGCAGAAGTTGAAGTAACTGAGTGTAGAACAACATTTTGTGACACATTTTCTCTCCATCCTCAAGCACACAAGAGAGGACTTTCTTTCAACCCAAGTACTCTTGTATTTTAGTAAAAAAATGGATGGGTGTCTGAGACAGTGTGCAGTGCTTATACCTGGATATCTGATTTGGTAAACAAATAGTATAGCTACATATAATAGGAACTGAGGGAAGACTTATTATACAGACAGAAACAAATTATGACAATACAAATCATGTCAACACAAATAATAAACAACAATGACAATAAATTAGTAATACAATGAAGGGTACATCTTTATCTCTTCAGTAGTTCATTATGATCAGGTAGGTTGAGTTGAGTCTCTCTCTCAGAGCATTCAATGCTCTCCCAGAGTAGGATACTAGACAGTGTAAATGTCATATCATTGTCTCTCTACACAATCATTCATAGAGTCAAGGGCCTATGTATGTGCAGATGGGTTGGAGGACCAGACGCAGGGCTGTGTATGGATCTCTCCCCTGCCTGGCCAACCAACTTCACTTTCCCCTTCACTCGCTGTAGATAGTGCCCATCTGTGAGGCGACCATGTGTGGTGGAGGGAAGGATTCAAAGGCCTGGATGTCTAGGGGCAGTTCATAGCGCGAGGCCTGGAAGAGGTGGCCCTGAGGCCCTGGCAGCCCGGCCAGGGAGGAGGGGGGGTAGTGGGGTAGGGACGAGAGGTAATGGGAAGGGTGGGAGGGTAGTTCCTCTCAGCCTCGTGGGGGGAAGGTTCCTGCTTCAGGGCAAAGTTGCCACTAATGCTGAGGGGGGGCGTGAGGGGCCCGTCGTAAGGGGGGGTGCCATTGCTACTACACTCATTAGGGGAAGGGTGCTGTTCGTAGGGTCCTCCCTCGAAGCTCTTCATATGGAGGAGGTGGGAGGCCTCCAGGGACCCGTAGGGGGGGCTAGGCAGGCCCGGAGAGGGGTAGTGACCACTCAGGGGGTGATGGCCACCAGGCTGCCCTGCTACACCACTACCAAGTCCTGGAGCTCCTCCAAAAGGCTTGTCATCCAGCTTGTTGATCATCTTGGGGACAGAAGGCCCCAGCTGGAGACACCCAGCCACCAGGTTGCTAGTGGGCTGGGACAGGCCTTTACACAGCATCTCTGTGAAGCCGTGGCTCTCTGGGGACTGACCGCTCTCCAGCACCTCAGACAGGGCCCAGATGTAGTTGCGGGCCAGCCGCAGGGTCTCGATCTTGGACAGTTTCTGGGTCTTGGATGCGCAGGGCATAACCTTACGTAACACATCTAACGCGTCGTTCAACCCGTGCATGCGGGACCGCTCGCGGGCATTGGCCTTGGTGCGTCTCGCCTTGAACCTCTCCTGTCTGCCTCTGGCCATCTTCTTTTTCTTGGGCCCCCTCCGTTTGGGCCCCTCGTTCTCTCCGTCCATTCCAGTCTCCTCGTCATCATCATTATAATTGTCTTCCTCCTCCTGATCCATGTCTTCGCTGCCCAGCTCGATGCTCCCACGGCCTCCTGGGCCCTGGCCGTAGCGGCCCCCCATCTCTGGACCTCTCTCTCTCCATCTTGGGAGCTCAGGTCCTCCTCTAGCCAAGCCAGGGAACTGACCAGCTCAGACACATCTCCTTCTCCAGGCTTACCAAATCGTTTGGTCATCATTGTGATCTGAGGAAAACAAAACACATTCGGTCAAGCTCATGAATCAGAAGTTTTATTTTTCATCATTGTTTTGTCATCATTGTTTGGAATTGGAATTGGTTGACCTATCTCTTCAACTTAATTCCCAACTGGTTGCCTATACATACACGAGATAGTACAATTTCAGCACTGTCATGTGGACAGCACACACTAGCAGGGACAGTTCCTTTTCCATTCCAGCAGAATGGATGAACATTTTAGCAGATACAGAACATCTCTCAACTCTGACAGCAAAAACAACTCATTCAAAGGGAAAAGAGCACTATCTATGCAAAATAATGTCTGTCCTTTGTAGGATGATGAAGTGAGACACTTTGGGGATAAACTCGGTGTTCCCCTGCTGTTTATGCCGTGGTGGTTTTGGAGACGCTGTCAATCTGGGACATGCGGGATTTAACCTGGATATAAAACCCTCAGATTAAATTCTGGGTAGTCTACAGAGCCAAATCAACAAACACGGTAACAAGCGGACCAAATGTTTCCAGCATCAACAGTTATATTTGATTTGCTGACAGGAATGAGTACCGTTTTAAATCCAATCTTGCGTGGAATTGTTATCGAAAATGCCACTGTAGATTGATATCTGAGTCCAAAGGATAAAAAACGTTCAATGGGGACTCGGGTGAACTTTCCTAAACACACCAACAACCAAATAAATCTCCGCCTAAGGACACACACTATTGTTCTACAATTAAGTCGTCCTAGTTAGTGATCGTGAAGTCGTGCGTGTAAGTAGTACAGTTTACTATAGGCCTATAAATCATAAATAACAACAATGTACTACGCACGGACTCAACTCTGTCTAGACTGAATGATTAACAAACAATAATAACTGTATTTGACACTGACAATAGTATTGAATATGGTACAATACAAACCATAACTACATCAGTCTATAACAGGTTAATAAATAAAGATAGTGGTATCTCACTTTCTTGTTGATATGATACGATAATGCATTATAGTTGTTTGGTGGCATTAGCATAAAGCCTATTATGAAGAATGTCATCTTCATCAATTACCTTTCCTGTTATAGAAAATAGTAAAACATCGAATATTAAGGCAGTTTACAGTTGTTTGTTTCTGTTGGCACGCATTGCAGAAATATGCATTGGCCTATGGGTTGATCCTATGTGACGAATACTACATGATCTGGAATAGAATCACATGAAATGCAATTATTTTATTGACATAAAATCAAAACGCACCTGTTTATGTTCACAACTCGCTCTTCCAAACTTGTCAGACGTCCGGCTAACTTCCAAAGTGCCAGTACCAAGCAAAATGCCAATCCTCAACAGATGCCGTTTCTCTCTGTTGCAGTCCTTTCCAAGTTCCTTTTCGTTCCCTCAGTTATACAATCAGTGCGCGAGGGACTTTCATCTCCGACTGGCATGAATATGTCTGAGTTTAGCCTTTAGGAGGTGGACTGGCCCCTCCCACGAGCGCCCCACCCATAACATTCAGTTTATCCAAAGGCGTGTGGCGGGCTCGTGGCCAAAGTGTTCTGTCCAAACAACCGCACATGCGTCACCAATCTTTGTGTGTATGTGTGTGTGTGTCTGAGAGAGAGTGAGAGAGAGAGAGTTTGCGCAAATGTCCACAATTCCTTAATTATTTCATACAATATTATGTGTCCAAAATTGTCCGTACCTATGTCATTTGAAATAGGCAACTATAAGATGTATTTAGCAATTACATTTCTTGTAAAAAGCGGATGTTGTGCTCGATTAAGCTCCAAATGTGAGAGGCCTATATGCTACGGTTATTCCGTAACCCAATTTGTATACAAAATGTATACGTTTCCTTAACAATTTGTGATATTCATTCTGCACAATACTTAGAATATTAATTTTCGTTAATGCTCGGATGATCATGGGTTGGAATCATACCCATGATTAACAAAGCGTGCGTTTTGATATTTTAATTACGCACATTCTGAAGAAGGGACGCTCCTTCGTCGCGTTATGTGTAAGTGATTTTGACAGCTTGGTGTGGTAAGACCAGGTGTATGCGTTGTTCACCCGTCCATTAATTTGCTTCTTCCGCTTATTAGCCATATACCCTACTCCCCAGTCTCTCAGTTGTCCGTCAACCCCCTCAGTCTGAGCAGTTGATGAGCCAAGCAGCAAATACGTTTTATCTGATTTAAACCGGTTGGTGCGCCGGAATGCTCTGAGAATATACAGTATCTATTTTTAAATTATATTTGGGTTGGAATTGTATCATCACTATATTAAAATAAAAGTTGTAAATCGAAAACAAAGTAGATTTGATATACAACTCAAGACTAAATCATATCTGACTCAAAATAATGTATTAGTTTGCGAAATACAAATAATTTCCAAGTTTATTTGGGGACACTTTGATATGGAGTAAAATGGTGTTTAAAAGTTCATTGTTTCAACTGGTAGTTTAAAGGGTCTTTTAGGTTTAATATAACTTGTTAGTAAAAGCACTTTAAACACTTAAAACTGTTTGCACACAGTATTCCATGATTCTTACCCCTCCCTAGCCTGTCTGACGCTACCGTCACACAGCGCAGGGAAATCTGTGACACACTGGTCTGGAAAGGAGGCTGTTTGTTAATGAAATATTCGCTCTGAAATTGTGTTACAGGTTTGATTGGATCTCTCAAATGTTCGTTTTTTTAATCTGGGGTTTGGACCTCACATTGTTTGGATTTGAAAATCCAACCGTTGTAACGGAAGGGGTGGCACTGGGGGGCTGTGTGTGGCTGTGCATGTGGGTATTTGAGTGAGAAAAACACAGGAGAGCCAACCAAATTTGCAGTTAAAGCCCAGTCCGGTTCATTATCGAGGCATTGTGCCAACAACATCAGAGTCATTACAGACTGAAGTCAGGAAGAGAGTTATGTGTTGGACAGACTAACATTTCCCATCATTTAGTCCCGTTCCTTACTTTTTTCCAATTTCACAACACATGCCAAGGCATAACAAACATAACATATGTGATGTCCCAGTGCATGGAGCAGGGTGAGCCACGACACAGTTGGGGCTCTATTGTGGTCAGATGCTATTGACAGCCGTGGCTTGCGGCGCACGTGCCCCCGCATTGATCTTATTGTATACATGAGGCACATCTGTGCTTGCAACTGTGCTCTTGGGTTTTCTTGCACTCTCTCTCTCATCGGAAAACCTACACCGGCCTACATCTCAGTTACATTTCCTTTTGGTCTTCAGCTCATAGATATAAATATAACATATTGCATCATCATTGAGTACAATTTGCATTTTAAATCCTATGACACTAAGTTGCTGGGCTAGGCTGTGGGACTCTAGAGCATTGTAGGAACATGTGGTCAGATATAAGAAACGAAAGAGGGGGTGCATCTGTTGCTTGTGTGGTCACATCACTTGCCCGCCTCACTTGATATCACGACGCCCATACCCACGTGTCCTTTTCATTCCTAATCAGCGCATTGCACATGTCGGCTTGCGCATGGAGTAGGGATGGTTTGGTTTTTATGTGCGTGCGCGCTTCGTGCATATGAGTGTGCATGTATGGCATTGTCCAATGTGGAAACCAGAAGTAGTCATGTGTGTGTCAACCGTTTGTGCAGCCAGACCCAGTGTCTTCTATGTGCAGCCCCCTTCTCCCATTTAGCTTCACAGTCCCCCAGGTAACTCCTATCCCCCACAATCTCTACCTCCCCTGAGTCCATGCCAGTCCTCATCACACCTGCAGCCGGCTCTGGGAATAGTAGATCTGGGAATAGTAGCTCTGGGAATGCTGAATAGTAGTTCTGCCTAGCTTCCCACAGTCGTCCCAAGTGTCCCTAATGACAGACTAAGGGGGAACTTGGGAATTGTGTCCCTCCTGTCTGCTTCAATTCTGTGACTAGAATTTCCAGTTTGACAAATATCACTAGAATGTTTTTAGTTAGGTGATTCCGACAATATTAACAAATGTCCCACTCACGTGGGCAAGGAAACAAGCTTTGATGGATTGGGGTTCGTATTAGGTTTTTAAATGCTGCTTTTGTTGTTATGATTGTTGTTACCCCCCACCCCCTTTTTCACACAAAAATCCTGCCACAAGTGAGTTGTCTGTCGCTCCTGCCCCATGGGATGGATTTAGAGGGGAACGGGGGGATTCTACGCTACTCTGACAGATGGGTCTCTCTCTCCCTCTCCCTCTCCATCGCTCGCTAAAACACAGACACACACTGGCACACCGAGACAGCACGAATACAATAGGAATTAAAGCCGTGCACACATGCTCCCTCGGCCGGACTGAAAGCTGAGCCCCTTGTAGTAATCAGAAAAGGATGGAGGGAGCGCGGATGTGTGCGAAGGGAGGGGTGTGTTTGGAACGGGGATGGGGGAGGAGGAGGGAGTGTCGTGTGCTTGTTTTTAGCTCGATAAAAAATTTGCCTTATTTGCCTGTTTCAAATAGTTTTGATTCAAGATACATTTCCCTTGCAATGGAGCTCTCTATTTTCGTCAACAAAGCATGTTTGAAGTTGAACCGTTTCCACTGTCAACCTTTCAGTGGTGACACGTTTTATCCCTCTCCCTGTTTACCCCTCGTCCATCTGTATGTCTGTGTTTTCTTGTCTGTTTATCTGTCTCTGTATAGGAAATATGTGTGTCCTATAAAATGGAGTCCCCTCAGCATTCTCTATTAGCTGTTGACTGAGGCTGAATATACATACAGGCTATCCTGGGGGTGAGACTAAGCCCCACTGAATGTGCCATACACAGGGGACACGCATGCACACACACACACTGTACGACTGTGGACTTTTGACATCTACATGCTCTCTCTACTATTGCAATCCCAGTGTCCCCTCAGGGAAGTCGAAAAAGACGAATAAAGAGTTCAGAAGCAGAATGAAAAGGGAGATCCTGCCTCCTGTTCCCAGACAGGGAGGATGGGAATAAGACTGAGTCTGTCTCCATGTGTAAATCAAACCAATATTATATATGGAGACCCACCAGCCTAATTGGAGGCATACAATTGGCCATTACTACGCTATGCCACCTGCTGCCAATGGGCCTGCAGCCCCTCGAAACATGTTGTAGCACCGCTAAACATGCTGCAGCCCCTGGAAACATGCTGCAGCCCCTCTATTCATGCGGCAGCCCCTGGAAACATGCTGCAGCCCCTCTAAACATGCTGCAGCCCCACTAAACATGCTGCAGCCCCTCTATTCATGCGGCAGCCCCCCTATTCATGCGGCAGCCCCTGGAAACATGCTGCAGCCCCTCTAAACATGCTGCAGCTCCACTAAACATGCTGCAGCCCTTCTATTCATGCGGCAGCCCCCCTATTCATGTGGCAGCCCCTCTAAACATGCTGCAGCCCCACTAAACATGCTGCAGCCCCTCTAAACATGCTGCAGCCCCACTAAACATGCTGCAGCCCCTCTATTCATGCGGCAGCCCCCCTATTCATGCGGCAGCCCCTGGAAACATGCTGCAACCCCTCTAAACATGCTGCAGCCCTTCTATTCATGCGGCAGCCCCCCTATTCATGCGGCAGCCCCTGGAAACATGCTGCAACCCCTCTAAACATGCTGCAGCCCTTCTATTCATGCGGCAGCCCCCCTATTCATGCGGCAGCCCCTGGAAACATGCGGCAGCCCCTGGAAACATGCGGCAGCCCCTCTAAACATGCTGCAGCCCCACTAAACATGCTGCAGCCCCTCTAAACATGCTGCAGCCCCACTAAACATGCTGCAGCCCCTCTATTCATGCGGCAGCCCCCCTATTCATGCGGCAGCCCCTGGAAACATGCTGCAACCCCTCTAAACATGCTGCAGCCCCCCTATTCATGCGGCAGCCCCTCTAAACATGCTGCAACCCCTCTAAACATGCTGCAGCCCTTCTATTCATGCGGCAGGCCCCCTATTCATGCGGCAGCCCCTGGAAACATGCTGCAACCCCTCTAAACATGCTGCAGCCCTTCTATTCATGCGGCAGCCCCCCTATTCATGTGGCAGCCCCTGGAAACATGCGGCAGCCCCTGGAAACATGCTGCAACCCCTCTAAACATGCTGCAACCCCTCTAAACATGCTGCAGCCCCTCTATTCATGCGGCAGCCCCTCTATTCATGCGGCAGCCCCTATATTCATGCAGTAGACCCTGGAAACATGCTGCAACCCCTCTAAACATGCTGCAGCCCCTCTATTCATGCGGCAGCCCCTCTAAACATGCTGCAGCCCCACTAAACATGCTGCAGCCCCTCTAAACATGCTGCAGCCCCACTAAACATGCTGCAGCCCCTCTATTCATGCGGCAGCCCCCCTATTCATGCGGCAGCCCCTGGAAACATGCTGCAACCCCTCTAAACATGCTGCAGCCCCCCTATTCATGCGGCAGCCCCTCTAAACATGCTGCAACCCCTCTAAACATGCTGCAGCCCTTCTATTCATGCGGCAGGCCCCCTATTCATGCGGCAGCCCCTGGAAACATGCTGCAACCCCTCTAAACATGCTGCAGCCCTTCTATTCATGCGGCAGCCCCCCTATTCATGTGGCAGCCCCTGGAAACATGCGGCAGCCCCTGGAAACATGCTGCAACCCCTCTAAACATGCTGCAACCCCTCTAAACATGCTGCAGCCCCTCTATTCATGCGGCAGCCCCTCTATTCATGCGGCAGCCCCTATATTCATGCGGCAGACCCTGGAAACATGCTGCAACCCCTCTAAACATGCTGCAGCCCCTCTATTCATGCGGCAGCCCCTCTATTCATGCGGCAGCCCCTGGAAACATGCTGCAGCCCCTCTAAACATGCTGCAGCCCCTCTATTCATGCTGCAGCCCCTCTATTCATGCGGCAGCCCCTGGAAACATGCTGCAGCCCCTCTAAACATGCTGCAGCCCCTCTATTCATGCGGCAGCCCCTTTAAACATGCAGCAGCACCTCGGCAGTAGAGAATTTGTGTGATGGATGCAGAATCAAATGGACATGCATGTACTGTACTGTCAATAGACATTTCTCAAACCAAAAAGTCTTAGATTTAGGTAAGCGTGAGATGGATTGATTTCAGGAGTTGTAAACAAAGTCGGCTTGATGAGATTTTTAGCGGGTGGGGCACAGACTGAGCCTTTAGCAATTCCATGAAGGCAGCGAATGGATTTAAATCACACTAAAGTAGGCAGTATAAAGAATGGGGATTCTGCCTTGAGGCTTCTAAATCTAACAGTGGAGATAGAGAGCTAGTAAACAAAGGAGGCAGTAGTTTCATATTCAGTTCTGTAAAGACACTGAGCGTCAACACTGTTTTTGGGAGTCCTGCGAGATGAATGTTGGGAGGGGGTCCATCTGCCATGCTAGGGGTGCTGGGGGAGACAGGCATATCCCAAGGGGGTTTTGGGAGCGAGGGAGCAGAAGGGAGAGAGAGAGGGACCTGAATAGATTACACCAATCCACTAATCAAGGGCGGTAATCTGTGTGTCTCTCACACTAAACAGTGTAGGGGAACAGACAGAGCAATAGCATCAGTAGGAATAGGGAGATTCAGATATCATCTATAAAATGATTCTAACAACAGATCAAATGAATTGACAGATTTCTTCTTCTGACATATGTTTTTTGAATGAGAGTAAGGAATAGGTGTGATTGGCAAGGAGCCATAGAGTGTGTCTGTGATCAGGTGTTTGTGTCCCACAAGTGGCCCCACTGATTCCCTGTGTGACTATTATGCAAATACGGCAGCATCCAGGCATGCCAGCAGCCTGAATTAGTCCAATGGATAAAAAGTGCTTTTAATCAAATTAGATTACCATATTGATTTGATCATTTTGATATATTGTGATATATTGTGATATATTGTGATTTATTGTGATTTATTGTGTAAAAACATAGGTGAAATTGGTTGATACTTGATATGCAAACAAAAACATTGTCCATTTAATGCAAAAGAGAAACAATAAGGTAATTTACGGCAAAGGAAATTGAGATGGTAAATGTTTTACTTTCTGTGGATTTCCACTATTTTTTTAAATCAGTCCCAGGAATTAGGCATAACCTCTTCACAAAATGATTAAAATAGATTGAGTTTGTCCCATTGTCTCATGTAGAGTAACCATCTTCAGCACCTTTTTCTTTCTGAAAGGACCTTGTCACACTATCAATGTCAACCAAATTCAGCTGTAAAGTGTCTTATCTAATGTAAAAACTCAAAGGGATGTTAATGTGTTAAAAGACAAGCAGCGCAAAATAAAATAATTAAGTTGCCTCTAGAGTCAAGATCTCTCATCATGCTGGTTTTGATGTGGGGCAGCCTGACTAAGTCTGGATGGAAGCTTTCTGAGTGGGTAAAGCTGTACAGGCCTAGGGATGAGATGCTTAATGATGGAACTGAACTGATCCTCCAGGGCAAAAGGCTCTTCAGCATCATGGATTAAACACCTCCTCTACCTCCTGCAGTCTAAGTATTGGCAGGGCCTGTGCTGCCTCTAGCCCTCTAAGCTCCCGGTCCCCTCATCTTATTGTTTAGTTCGCCCCAGTCAATATTAAGCTTGGCTAATGTGATCCAGAGGCAGCTGCATGGAGGAGTCCTGGCTTGTGTCCCAAATGTCACCCTATTCCCTGTGTAGTGCACTACCCCTATGGGTCTTGGTCAAAAGTAGTGTGTAGCTAGCACTACATAGGGAATAGGGGTGCCATTTGGGATGCAACCCTGATGATTACCATGACACAGCCGTAAGAAGAGGAGGGGTATAATATCATTAAAAATAAATCAGGTGCTGGGAGATTCAGCATGGCAGGGCAGAAAGGGAGGGGTGGGGGGTTGTAAGACATTCGTTTGGGAGAATTTGGTATAATTTCATTAGGGGACCCCAAAGGAACCATTGAAACATTTCCTCTTAGTTAGAATAATTCAATTTATTCTCACACCACAGGCCTCAGAAATGGAAAATAAAATAGAGTTTGTTTTTACAAATGACCCCACCCCCTTACTTTTGCAACCTTGGATAACATTTTCCTGGGAAGCCCAATTCAACCACTGGCGAAATCCCCTCACATCCCAAACATGAAATTATACACAGACTACCCCTTGCTAATCAGGAAAGCAAGGGGTAGTCTGTGGTGCTGTCATTACAATTGCTTCACGGGAACCTGGTAAAATTATGTTTGTAGTGTAGCTAGCCAAATGGCTCTGAATTCGCTATCAGCATGCAGTCAAAGCTATAACCACGTTTGGAGCTAGTGCCCTCAAATTGTATTCCTGGTGTCGACAGCAGATGGAAGTTGTATTTATAACGTTGCTAATTTAGCTAGTTAACATACATTTTGTGAAAACAAGTTACAGTATATTAAGTAGCTAGTTTTGGTTGTCAATGAGACTGAGATGACAGCTAGCTAATCAACTGAGCTAGCCAGCAATGTAACAAAAGTTTAATTTCGGACTCGGAAAACACTCGATTAACATTTCAGAAATCACAGTAGCAAGTACTCCTGGTACACTGTTCAATTATTTAGACATTTAAACATAAATTTTTTAAAGAACAATCTTCCGTTTTTGCCATAGCTCTCACTGGCTTTCATTCGATTTTAACCAGAGCTTGTCTAAGGAATTGGTATAATGCTGCGTTCAAAACAACTGCGAACTCTGAACTGGGAGATCTCCGACTTCAGTGCATTTGAAACAACTGGGAACTCTGAAAAAATATGAGGCCAAATCATGACGACAGTGATCTTCAGATCGGAAAGTCGGAGCTCTAGAAAGAGGCCCGAGTTCCTAAATTGGAACCTCAAGTTGGATGACCTGCCAAAACGATTTCCCCCAGTCGGAGCTAATTTCTTTCCAAGTTCCCAGTCGTTTTAAACGCATTGAAGTTGGAAGTCGGTGATATCCTAGTTCCCAGTTGTTTTGAACGTGGCAATAGACTCGAAGACCGTTGCTATTCATTGGAACGCTGCGATTGGTTGCCCCACATTCTGGGGCGGGGCTTAGCAAAGGGTCAATTGAATGATCTGCAAGACTGAATATTCATTTTAGGGAGTTCAGTTAAAATAAGGATATTGTTGTAAAATAGGCTATAGGGCTGGACGAGCTTTAAATTGAGCAATGTTATTGGGTTATAAAATGGCCCAGAAGGAATGTTTTGGGATTCTGATTTCTATTGCTCAGTCCATGGTTAATTATTGTTATGGGGGGTCCGAAAACGTGACGATTTGTCCCAGTGCCAACTAATCCCTTTAAACGGTTTGAGACGAGTGACTGTGCTGTCTGCTCGCCAGACTCGGCTTTATCCGTTCTGTCATCTTAACATCAACCCTCACTCAGCTGGGCCCATGTAGGGGCAACACATCTATGAACAGAATACACACATTGTTTTGAAATATTTATAATAAAGTAAAATACATTTTGAATGCAGAATCAAAACGTTGTGTTCGGAATGAAAATCATACTGTTTGGCTGTTCGTTTTTCTTTAATCTCCACATTTAAATATTCGATATGCTAAAAGCCCAGAAGTGCCGTTGGTCGCGCAGTGAGGGTCGTATGTCGCTATTGTTCTGGGACTCGAGACATAAACGGTGATTTCAAGGGCCATTGAGCGCGCGATGGATTGTGCCTAAAATCCATTGAGGGGTGGAGGGCATCGATTATTCGGAAAACGGGACTACCAGAAGTGGACTAGTAGTATACATCTCTGGATGAATCGGTCCTTCTTCTCTGTGGTGCTAAAAGTAGTAATTCAGCAGATAATTAATTAGAAATGCTAAAACAAAGAGAACATATACTAAAGTTGCTACGGGTGTAGCAGTTTTGACTTAAGGGTATTATCCAATGTATGAAGCTACAGGAAAAAGTGTGTTGAATTCCTAATGTGTTCACTATTCTTTCAACCATCTAAAAGCACAACCAAATTCCAATTGAAAATCAATGTCTGATTTTTCGTTTAGTTATCACCTAAATGTGTTGTCAAGGCAGATTCAACCAGTTGAAAGCACACTAAAGTTCAAATGGGAATGCAATCTCAAATATTTTCTTGATTTAAACGACAAGTTTATGTGTTATCACTGTGCTTGATCTAATTGCACAACCAAATGACCTGGATTGCAGTTAGTTGAGATTACATTAAAGTACATTGTGCAAGTGATCAATGCCGTTTGAGATTTGGGGCAGATTATTATAGTAACTGGGAAAATGTCCACAGACAGTCCACAGACAGTCCACAGACAGTCCACAGACATGGGACCCTGAACATGCATGCTTTCTACGATTACATAAGAAGACATTTATTAACAGTAACCTCAAAATGTGGCCATGGAAGAATAAATACGGTTACACTAGTTTGTAAGATAGTCTGAAAATTAGGCTATTTACTGTCTTACTAAAGTGATATTGAATCGTGTTTCTTGACAAGGCAATCAAATATCAACATTTAAAGGAGATGTATCTACTGCTTGGATAGTTCCAGCTGAGCCACTGGCTCAATCCTATTCTTGAACTTTTATTTTCGGTTTAGATGGAGATGTGAATCCAACATATAATTTGTTAACTTGTGAACAATTTAATAGGCTATTTACCATATTGCAAAAGTGATATTGAATTGTGTTTGGTTGTCAACGCAACCAAATATCAACTTTTGAAGGAGATGTATCTTCTGCTTGATAGCTCAATCTGTGCCACTGAGTCTGGCTTTAATCAAGTTTGTCTACAAATTAATGATTGATGTGTTGGATTCATGTCTCCATTCTAACCAAAATCTAAGTTAAGGAAAATGAAGAAATCAGATAAAATCAAACTTTAAATGTACTTTAAATACAGTTTGATTTGATTTAATCCTATTCTTTAACTTTTATTTTAGATTGAGATGGAGACGTGAATCCAACATATTAGGCTGAATCAGTAGGCTAGCTGTTGATGACTTCCCAAATGCTATATCCCACTGGTCACAGACTTCAGTTTAACGTCTAGTTTTGATTTGCATTTGGTTGAGCTGTAAATTCATTGTGAAATTAACAAAACATTTAACCATGTCACTAGATTTAGGTTAAAAGTTAGGTGAAAAAAAGACAAAATTCCCATAAGTTGTTGACTTTTTGCAAATCAAATTCGTTTTCCAGGTTGATTCAACATCATCACATAGCATTTTTGGGGGGGAAATGACATGGAAACAACGTTGATTCAACCAGTTTTTTCCCAGAGGGATAGGCCTAAATAGCACCATTGATGATATATGATTGATAAAGTATGGTTATAATTCATTTACTTGGATGAACCTACACTTTGGAATGACTTTGATAGCAACAGTGAATCTATTAAGTGGAGATTTATCAACAATTGTTCTCACAACAGCACATGGTAGAAGTCAGTAACAAATATCAAAGCTAAGCAGGTCTGGGCTTGGTTAAAACACTGAAAGGATAGCTGTAGATAGATCAACTCTCCAGTAGGAGGTGCTGCCTAGCCTATTATATTCTTATGGTGGATATTACTGAAGATCTGACATTGTACGTCTAGGTTTGTCTATGTTGAAAATTGGTTACCTTGATGTCCTGTGGTTGAAATTTTACTCTCAAAACAGCAGTTGCAAACTTTGTTCAAAGCCAATGTATTTTCCACATAGATTCCACGTCACAATACATTGACAAATGACGTTGAAACAACCAGTTTGTGCGCAGTGGGACGTCTTGTTCTGTTCAAATGTAGCCTAATACAGATACAAGTTCCACTCTTGTGAGATCGGATGAAAAAGACAAGACAGTAATGTGCACAGTGCCATTTTTAATATTACATCAAACCTTTTTTCCCTTCTTTCTTTTCTGTCTCTGTAGCAAGAGGATACATCAGCTTATCGGAGCAGCTGATTAATACTCGTGAAAAATAGGTCTTTATTGCATGTCTTCACACCCAGAGTTAATACTTGGTGGAAACAAGTTGGTAGCCACTACAGCTGTGAATCACTTTGAATGCGATTCTACCAACTCTTAGGGCAACATTTATCCATAGTTTTTGTCAAAATTGCTCACATTTAGTACATTTGGTTGGGAATCATTGATGGTCAGCAATATTCAAACTTTGTCTCAGATTTTCAATCAAAGTTAAGTCAGGACTGAGACTAGACCGCTCAGGAACAATCTTGGGAAGCCATTCTGGTGTGTTTCTGGCATTAACATTGTGTAATTGTCCCACTGAACAATTCGTTTTCAAAAGACTGAGGCAGGTTTTCCTCTAACTTCTTACCTGGGCTTTTCTCCTTTCATATTTATTTTAAACCTGACAGTCCCTGACAGTCCCCAATTCCTGTCGGAGACAAGCATACCCATAACATAATGCTGCCACCATAATACTTGAAAATTCAGATGGTTTCCCTCTGTGTTGTGTAATATTGGATTTGACCCAAGCCTGTAGTTTTTAATCTAGGCCAAAATTAATTTCTTTGCCATGTTGTCCTTCAGTATTACTTAACAGCCTTATTGCAAACAGAATAGATGATTTAGATTTTTTTTTTACACAGGCTTCCTTCTTTTCACTTTGCGATACTGGCCAGGAATGTGGAGTGAATGCAATGCTCTTGATCCTCTGTTTCTTCAACTATTGTGGTGGCAGCATCATGTTATGGGTATACTGATCACCGGCAGGGACTGGGGAGTTTCTCAGGATCAAAAAAAATATTAAAAGGTGTAAAGCCCAGCTAACATTTTTCAGGAAACCCTTCTGAATATTACATATCTAATGCCAAAGACACACCAGAATGTTTTTCTAGTAGGTGCTGAGTGCTCCTGAATTGTTCAGTCTCAGTCCTGACTTAAATCGGCTTGAAAATCATACACAAGGTTTGAATACTGCTGTCCATCAATTACTCCCAACTAAATATACTGAGCTTGACATTTTTTTTCTGGTACTTTTTACCCCTTTTTTCTCCCCAAGTTCATGATATCCAATTGGTAGTTACAATCTTGTCCCATAGATGCAACTCCTGTACGGACTCAGGAGAGGCTGCTTCTTGGCACACCATCCAGCTGGTGACTGAAGTCAGCATGCATGTTCTCAGCCACCACAAGGAGTTGCTAGAGCACGATGGGACAAGGACATCCCAGCCGGCCAAATCCTCACCTAACCCGGACAACGATGGGCCAGCCAGCCAAACCCTCCCCTAACCCGTGCGCCACCTCATGGGTCTCCCAGTCGCGGCCGGCTGCAACACAGTCCAGGATCGAACCCGGATCTGTAGTGACACCTCTAGCCCTGCAATGCAGTGCCTTAGACCACTGTGCCACTCAGGAGGTCCCGAGCTTGACCAATTTTGACAGAAACAATGGGTATGTGTTGCCCTAATAACTGTGCAAAGTTGGTAGAATCTAATTCAAAATGATTCACAGCCGTAATGGCTGACAAAGGTGCTTCCACCAAGTATTAACTCTGGGATGTGAAGACATATGCAAACAAGACATCTTTGTTTTTTATTAATTTCGAAAATGTTCTATCATTTTTCTTTCACCTTGAAAATGTGGAGTAGGTTGTGTACACTGGTAAGAATAAAAATAGAATTTATTCTGTTGTTATATTTAATTTCAAGGCAGGAAAATGTAAAGACGGTGAAAGGGGTGTGTTGACTTTTACTAGGCAGAGTAAGACAATAAGCAAATGAGTAGTTAGGATATTATTCTGTACATGTCCCATACCCCTCATGGAGTCCTTGGAACTCTTCCTCACAGTCACATTACATTATCCATGCTCAGTGGTGGAAACAGTACCTAATTGTCATACTTGAGTAAAAGTAGAGATTTAATTAATAGAAAATGACTTAAGTAAAAGTGAAAGCCACCCAGTACAATTCTACTTGAGTAAAAGTCTTAAAGTATTTGGTTTTAAATATACTTCAGTATCAAAAGTAAACGCAATTGATAAATTGTATTTAAGTATCAAAAGTAAAAGTAAAAGTATAAATCATTTCAAATTCCTTACATTAAGCAAACCAGACGGCACCATATTCTTTTTTTATTTTATTTACTGATAGCCAGGCTCACACTCCAACACAATTTACAAACAAAGCATTTGTGTTTAGTGAATCCGCCAGATCAGGTAGTAGGGACCAGGGATGTTCTCTTGATAAGTGTGTGAATTGGACCATTTTCATGTCCCACTAAGCACTCAAAGTGTAACGACTACTTTCAGGTGTCAGGGAAAATGTATGGAGTAAAAAGCACATTATTTTCTTTAGGAATATAGTGAAGTAAAAGTAAAAGAAAAAAAGTAAAGTACACATACCACCCCCAAAAAACTTTTGTTATTACTTTAAAGTATTTTTACTTAAGTACTTTACATCACTGTCTATGTATGCTAAAGCTGCTGTGACAACTAACTGACGATTCTGCAAAAAATCCAACCGATACTCTAGCGTCCCCCTCCAACTTTTCTTCTCCAGGAGCATCCCAGCGTCTGGTGCACCATCTCAGTCCTATAGCTCAGCACTCCCCTATGTGCCACCCCCCTCCCTGCTGAATGCGCCCTATAAGCGACAGATGTTACTAGGGCAACAGTTGGTATTGAGAGGGACGGGCTTAAGGGGCCATCTGTCCAGGGTCAAGGTTTGAAAAGATGAGGCAGAAAGAAATGGTGGAGGTGGCACGTTCAGGAAAACCCAACGGCAAGTATTTGGGAGGATAAAATCAGGAAACATTGTTATTCTGTGGGTTGTTCAATGTCTGCCTTCTTTCAGTCATGATTGCCCCTGGGGAGTTAGGGTCCAGAAATTGTCTCAGAGGCTGCATTAACACAAGCAGCCCAATTCTGATATTTTTTCTAATGACTGGTCTGTGGACCAATCACACCAGATCTTTTCACAGATCTTTTTTTCAGAGCTCAAAAGACAAATTAGTGAACTGAAAGATCAGAATTGGGCTGCCTTTGTAAATGCAGCCAGAGTAGTGGTGCTGATCTAGGATCAGGTCCACCCTGTCCATACAATCTTATTAATTATGATGTAAAAAGCAAAACTGATCCTAAATCAGCACACCTACTCTAAGAGGCTTTGTGAATATGGGCTGGGGAACTTGGTACATATCTGTGACATAATATTGGAAAACAGGGCTACTCTAGTGTGAAGGCACCACCTTGTGGTAAGAAACAATACTGCATAACATTTGAGAAAATACTCCAATACTTAATTAAAAGGTATAAAATATAAAAACTTTATTAATTCACACCAAAATATTTACAGATAAGAAAAAAAACCACACCAAAGGCTAAAATATACAGTCCTTAATGTCAACTACATTATAGGTGCCGAATCAAACAGCCTCATGTAATCAACTGTTTTCTCCACCTCATCTCAATAAATGGCAGTCTTCCTCTGCAACAGTAGAAATGGCATGCTATTGACACGGGTAAACTACAAGTAATACACAGCTTAGGCCTCCAGAAGTTAACTGAAATTGAGCCCCAACCCTACAGCAAGTATCAAATAGCTTGTGAACTTAAAGAAACTATATAAAAGCACAACTCTCAGTCAAGGCATGAGTCTACGCACAGCAGAAAAATACAGGTGCATTGTGCAATGCATATATGTCAGGTATTTGCCTTGAATGAGAAGATGTAGGTGTATATGATGTGTATGACATGGGCATTGTGCACTGTGTGTGATGCTGCAATGTATATGACGTTTATTCTTTATACAGCAGTACTGTGTGTCTAAGACAATTTTCCCATTGGGGGCAATACAGTTTCTTATATAGGAAACTGTGTCAAAATATATAGGGTAGGGTTGGTGACTTACAATGTAGATGTGCAGTCTCTCCTGCTCCAGATGATAGAACTCAGCCACAGTCAGCTCCCCAAAGTCTTTCCTTATGGCCAGGAAGCCACAGTTAGGAGAGCGTTTGATATGCTCAGACCTACGGACAACCGAGAGCGGACAGCGAAGACAGAGACATGTAGGTCATTAAAGACTCAATTATTATCACAGTGACAACTCTAATGCACATTTCAAAGGTGTTTTGACTGAACAATAATGGTATTGAATCCAATGTGAATGGTGAGGAGGATATGATGGCGACTCATACAGTTAGGGCACAGACCAGTAATAACTCTGGTTCTAGTGTAAGTGAAAGGACCATACTTACCATGGGTTGTCCTCAGGCTCCCAGAACTCCTGCTCTCTGAGACAGAAGAAGCAGCAGGCCACGTCAGGCTCGTTCTCACTTGGGCAGTGGCAAACCCTGCCATCTGCAAATAGACACACTGTCAAGTCACAAAATAGATCTACCATAGGCCTATGGGCTGATGCTGTGGTATCAGCTGTGGTATCAATGACGGGTAGTAGGCAGAAACTAGAGCCTAGAGTTTTTCCTGGTCCGGGAAATCTTTCCTCCAAGTTACACTTTTTTAAAGGAGAAAGCTGTATAGGAGAGGCCTATGTTGCCACCTACTGTAGCAACAGCATAGGTGTAGGCATCCTGATAAATAAGAATACACCCTTTTCCCTTATATCCCAGCACACCGACCAAGAAGGCCGTTTTCTAATGTTGAATTGTACCTTACATGGTGAAAAATACACATTTATTTCATTGTATATCCCACCAGTGGCAAATATGTTGTTTTTAGATAGAATTCAAGCTATATTAAATCAAACTATTATTTTAGCAGGCTACCTAAACAATACATTTGAGAAGATTGACAGACATAGCAATAAAAAAGGCAAATTCAGTGAGCCTCAAAAAATTTGATATAGTGATATCGGATCATTCTCGGGTATCATGTATACTAACAGAAAATACACGTAGTGACAGAATATGTAGAATGAACAGAGTGCATCTTCAAGACCCGAAATCTATTAAATACATAAATGAAAGAATTAAAACCTTTGCCGTTACAAATGTAGACAAGGAGGAGAGAGAAAATCCGACCCCCAATATAATTTGGGAAACTTTTAAGGCGTACATTAGGGGAATGATAATCTGATACTCAGCAAAAGTTCAATATGAGTTGGAAATTTAAAAAGAAATAATAATAAATCACCATGTAAGATAACACCATTTCTGAACTTAAGCAGGAATATGATCTTCTACTTTTGAAGAGAGCCAACAACTACAGGTTAAACTCAAATAAAGCAAATTACTTAATGATAAATGAACCTGGTGAACATCTCGCAGCCCTCACAAAATACACGCCAAACCAATTCTAATTTTAAAAGATAAAGATACAAATGCATTAATTAGAAACAACACCGTGATTAATGACAATTTTAAAAGCTTCTATGAAAATCGGTGTAAATCAGAATTAGACAACATTTGGACTGATCCTACAGCCTTCTTAGACTCAACAACACTGAAGCAATTATCAACAGACAAAAAATAATCACTAAAAACAGATCAACCAAAAATCAATATTAGATGCTGTTAAAACAGTATTTACATAAATGACCACACACACATCACTCAATTCAGTGCTTCCTAGTTCCATGTATCAAACAGTTATTTCAGTTATATTAAAACCAGGGAAATCTGGAGAGTCCCCTGCTGATTACAGACCCAAGTTTAATAAATTGTGACAATAAAATAATAACAAAGCTCATAAGCAATATAACGGCAAAAGTCTTACCAGACTTGATATACCAAACAGGCTTTATTAATAATAGACATTCACAAACAAATACAAGAACATGTTTCATTTTAAAAACAAGATATAGATTTATCAATAATGGCTGTTGATGCCGGAAAGGCTTTAGACCATCTTGAATGGCCTTTTCTATTCAACACTTTAGAACCTTTCAACTTTCCAGCTGAAATAATACATTTAATACAATTATCATATAAATGTCCTAAAGAAATAATATACACAAATAATACATTATCTGATGAAATTGCTTCATCCAAAGGGTACCAGCTACAACATGTAGTGCCATTTTGTTAAATAAAATCCCCAAAAGTCTGTTTAGTTGGCGCCAATTGATTTGAGTAATCCACTCATTCAACATGCAGAGAAAGTAATCCAAAAAGCTACCGCTAAACTTTGTTAAAACAAGTCAAAATATGTTTATATTTAATCCTCAGATACCCTAAAAGGTAATTAAACTATAATATTTCATATGGCAAGAAGTATGTTCAATAGAAAAGGGATATTAGCAGGTGCGCATGCTCTTCATCGCGCGCATACACTGATTTCCAAGTCTGAGTCCCTGTACTAAAACTCATTATTCTTCCTCGTTTTGGAAGAAACAAGCTTGAAACCTTGAACAAAGACTACTGACACCCAGTGGAAGCCATAGGAATTCCACTGGAAGAGCATGGGCTCTCAAAAAAAATAATTCTGGTTGGTTTTTCTTAGGGTTTTCTCCTACCATATCTATTGTGTTATAGTCTCCTACATTATTTTAACATTTCTACAAACAGAGTGTTTTCTTTCCAATGGTACCAATTATATGCATATCCTGGGTTCAGGGCCTGAGCAACAGGCAGTTTACTTTGGGCACGTCAGGCGGAAATTGAGAAAAATAGACCCTAGCCTGAAGAAGTTAATAAGTGGCAACAAACAACAAATATATAAAGATAACTTCATCCCATTACTAAACAATTACAATATGAAAGCAGATCTAATTAAATGGAACAATCCTCCCATATATCTTACAGGTAGAATAAACCTCTTCAGAATGGCATGGCTCCCACAGTTTTTATATTTATTCTCGTTAATAGCAATTACCCCACCGAAGACATTCCGAGTATGCAAAAAGTATATTAGGTCATAACAGACTTTATATGGGAAAATCTTCGTAAGTCTTCGTATGTGGTTTTAACCTTCCAGCCTAGGAATTGTATCAACCTGCCACCCAAGGCTTTTACTTGCGACATATAGTTAAATGCACTAAAGAGGAACAATGGGTACATATTGAAGATTCTCATGCTCAACCTCAGAATCTTTTTACGTGTCTATTTTCAAAGGATAAAGCCAAGAACATGAACAACTTCATAGTTAAGAACACAATAACAATATGGAAGAAAATGAAAATGAAAATTCGCGATAAATAGATCCACATGGAAAACTAGGGGCAGATAAACCGTAAATTACTTGGTAATAGGAAATACATTTACTTCCATGACAAAATTAAAATACAATTTTGGATTGACCAATGTAGATATTTTCAAATACGTGCAACTGAAATGTTTCATATCACAAAATGTCCATTTAAAATCTTCTGGACATCAGAGCAATCTTGAGGGAATCCTACTTAACTCAGAAAACGATATGTGATAGGTAAGATATACAAAACCTTGCAGAGAGCCTATCCTACTGACAATCTCTTAGAAGCATATATAAACTGTTGGAACCAAGACTGACTGGCACAAGATGGAGAGAATGTTGGAAAATAAATAACGAAATTACAGTTAACGAACGTTTAAGCTTAATCCAGTATAAACTAATGTACAGAAGACAACGACATTGCTGATGTTTTGAATGGCTTCTTTGCTAAGGCTTGGACAAGCACCACACCTCTTGCCATCTCCCCCTGCCCATAATACAATAGAAAAGTCTATATACAATGTGTGCAAATGGCGTGAAGAGGTAAGGCAATAAATAGGCCATGGTAGCGAAATAATTACAATTTAGCAAATTAACACTGGAGTGATTGCCAGGGGTTCCTACTCCAGCTGGAACTCTACCTGGCGACCGTCCACCTGGCTCCTTCGGGACGTGAGAGCGTGTCCGCCCTCGTCTCCTGCCTCTCAGGCAAAGCCCTGGAATGGGCCAACGCCGTATGGAGTGAGGGAGACGCGGCGTTGGATCATTACGCTTTCGGGCAGTTTTCGACCACCCGCCTGAGGGTCGAGCGGCGGGTGACGTCTGTTCCATCTGAGGCAGGGGACGAGGAGCGCGCAGGATTTCGCTTTGGACTTTGGGACCCTGGTCGCCAGCGTGGGATGGAGCGACAGGGCCCTGATCGATCACAACCGGTGCAGTCCGTGCGAGGACGTCCGTCGGTGCGACTACGGTGGAAAGTCCAGACCAGGTCTCCACTGTGCGCATCCCCTCAGAATATGCTGATTTGGCTCTCGCCTTCTGTAAGAAGAGGCAAACTCAATTACCACCCCATCGACGGGGGGATTGTGCGATAAATCTCCTGGTAGAAGCAGCACTTCCCAGGAGTCACGTGTACCCTCTGTCCCAGGAGGAGACGGTGGCTATGGAAACATATGTCTCCGAATCTTTGGGGCAGGGATACATTCGGCCCTCCACTTCACCTGCCTCCTCGAGTTTCTTTTTTGTGAAGAAGAAGGATGGAGGTCTGCGCCCGTGTATTGACTATCGAGGTATCAATCAGATCACTGTGAGATACAGCTACCCACTGCCTCTCATAGCCAGTGCGATCGAGTCAATGCACGGAGCGCGCTTCTTCACAAAATTGGATCTCAGGAGCGCTTACAACCTGGTGCGTTTCCGGGAGGGAAACGGAATTTAGACGGAATTTAGTACCACCTCAGGGCACTATGAATCCCTCGTCATGCCGTACGGGTTGATGAATGCTCCATCAGTCTGTCAGGCCTTTGTTGACGAGATTTTCCGTAACCTGCACGAGCAGGGTGTAGTGGTGTATATCGACGACATTCTGATATACTCCGCTACACGTGCCGAGCATGTGACCCTGGTAGACTGTTGGAACATGACCTGTACGTCAAAGCTGAGAAAGGGCTTTTGGTCACCTGAAGGCTCTGTTTACCTCGGCTCCCGTGCTGGCTCATCCGGGTCCCTCTTTGGCGTTCATAGTGGAGGTGGACGCGTCCGAGGCTGGGATAGGAACCGTGCTCTCTCAGCGCTCGGATACGCCACCGAAGCTCCGCCCCTGTGCCTTCTTTTCGAAGAAGCTCAGCCCGGCGGAGCGAAACTATGACGTGGGGGACCGGGAGCTGTTGGCTGTCGTCAAGGCTCTGAAGGCATGGAGACATTGGCTTGAGGGGGCAAAACACCCTTTCCTCATCTGGACTGACCACCGCAATCTCTACATCCGGGCGGCGAGGAGACTGAACCCTCACCAGGCAAGGTGGGCCATGTTCTTTACCCGTTTTTTTTCACCCTTTCCTACTGACCAGGTTCCCAGAAGGATAAGGCAGATAAGGCACTGTCCCGGATGTATGACAAAGAGGAGCGGTCCATGGATCACACTCCCATACTCCCGGCCTCTTGCCTGGTGGCACCGGTAGTGTGGGAGCTGGACGCGGACATCGAGCGGGCGTTACGTACAGAGCCCACTCCCTCTCAGTGTCCAGCTGGGCGTCTGTATGTTCCGTCTGCTGTCCGCGACTAGTTGATCTATTGGGCCCACAAGTCACCCTCCTCTGGTCATCCTGGCATCGGTCGGACAGTGCGCTGTCTTAGTGGGAAGTACTGGTGGCCCACTTTAGCTAAGGACGTGAGGGTTTATGTTTCCTCCTGCTCGGTGTGCGCCGAATGCAAGGCTCCTAGACACCTGCCCAGAGGGAAGTTACAACCCCTACCCATTCCACAGCGGCCGTGGTCGCACCTGTTAGTGGACTTCCTGACTGATCTTCCTCCCTCACAGAATAACACCACGATCCTGGTCGTTGTGGATCGGTTTTCTAAGTCCTGCCGTCTCCTTCCTTTGCCCGGTCTCCCTACGGCCCTACAGACTGCGGAGGCCCTGTTCACACAGGTCTTCCGGCACTACGGGGTGCCTGAGGACATAGTCTCTGATTGGGGTCCCCAGTTCAAGTCCAGGGTTTGGAGGGCGTTCATGGAACGGCTGGGGGTCTCGGTCAGCCTCACCTCAGGTTTTCACCCCGAGAGTAACGGGCAGGTGGAGAGAGTAAACCAGGATGTGGGTAGGTTTCTGCGGTCATATTGCCAGGACCGGCCGGGGGAGTGGGCGGCATTCATCCCCTGGGCAGAGATGGCCCAAAACTCACTCTGCCACTCCTCCACTAACCTCTCTCCCTTCCAGTGCGTACTGGGATATCAGCCGGGATCAGCTGGGATATCACATGCGTTGTTCTGGATTTTTTTGTTGTTATCCTGTCTCTTACTGTTCAAATAAACCTACCATTAAAATGATAGACTGATCATTTCTTTGTCAGTGGGCAAACGTACAAAATCAGCAGGGGATCAAATACTTTTTTCCCTCACTGTAATATTGCAACTGGTACAGAATGTGGTCTGGCTGTAAGAGGGTTATGACTAACGTCCAGACCACTACTGTATGTTGTCTGGCTGTTTGAGGGTTAAGTAACATGGTAACATGGTAGGGGCCAATGTATGTTGTGTGGCTGAATGAACCTACTGTATGTGGTGTGTTGGTACTTCCAGGAAGCCATCACCACACCGTTTATCACCAGAAGCAGAGGGAGGGGTAGGTCAGAGGAGGGTCGAAGAAACCTCACCAGACACCCGACAAAACGAAACAAAATCTAGCACCTGCTTAGCAGTAAATCATGAGATACTGTCACAGTGGACACATATATCCACACACAGGCCAGCCGGGAAGGGCCTGGCTCAAATGCAATAGTAGTGTTTATGTAATAGTGTTAACTTGAAACTAATTCAATAAATGTCTCATAAAATAGTATAATCTCCAACTCCTATGGAGGAGGAGTACACGCCCATGTCTATTACAGCAAATATAGGGTCATCATTGGGTGTGTCCTAATAATATCTCCTTTCTGAAGTGTGCACATGTTCACTACTTTCCACAAATGTAAAAGCATTGGATTGGTGGAGGGATGGGCTTGGCATGGGCTAGATTTCTTATACCGGTAATTTCCTTTTAAATCAGTAAAGGGAAGTGAACAAGTACACACTTTAGGAGGAAGAAGAGATTATTGCGTTCCCTTTCAGTCAGTCAACTTCGATACAACATACTATAATTATACTATGGGGACCCGCACTCTTGGGACTTCAGTTGAAGGATCTACAATTACGCCTGACAAGCCCAATGAAATCCGTTCCTCACCCTGCCTTCCACATTCCCTCGGATTCATTCCACTCTTCACCCCGCTAAAACAAACAATTGAACAACTAGACTGTCTTACATGGCACCAACTAAACCGTTCCACAGTGGACATGGTGTCCTGAATGTTGTACTTGTTCTCATACGTTTTCTAATCACAAACAATTAGTTATTCTTCAATTTGCTGGTGCAATGACTAAGATGGCTAAGAAAATGACAGAGACAACAATGGTTAAGCTGGGTTCGGGGTCGAGATCATGCCCCCAGTCATGCAGTCATAGCATTTATCTGAAAGATACTTACAATCTACGTGTAGCTTGTCTCTGATTGGAGCACGCTCAGCCAAACCTCGCTCGAACCAATCCGTGTGTGCATTGCCACGTACTGCATACAAAATCCCTGGAATGATGTGGTGGCTGCCTGGGGGTGGGGTATGTGGTGGCTGCCTGGGTGTGGGGTATGTGGTAGCAACCTGGGTGTGGGGCATGTGGTGGCTACCTGGGCGTGGGGTATGTGGTGGCTACCTGGGCGTGGGGTATGTGGTGGCTACCTGGGCGTGGGGTATGTGGTGGCTGCCTGGGTGTGGGGTTTGTGGTGGCTGCCTGGGCGTGGGGTATGTGGTGGCTGCCTGGGTGTGGGGTATGTGGTGGCTACCTGGGCGTCGGGTATGTGGTGGCTACCTGGGCGTGGGGTATGTGGTGGCTGCCTGGGTGTGGGGTATGTGGTGGCTGCCTGGGTGTGGGGTTTGTGGTGGCTGCCTGGGCGTGGGGTATGTGGTGGCTGCCTGGGTGTGGGGTATGTGGTGGCTACCTGGGCGTCGGGTATGTGGTGGCTGCCTGGGTGTGGGGTATGTGGTGGCTGCCTGGGTGTGGGGTATGTGGTGGCTACCTGGGGTTCGGGTATGTGGTGGCTGCCTGGGCGTGGGGTATGTGGTGGCTCCTGTGCGTTCTGTCGCCGGTTACGGAGGCTACTTGAAGAGAGAGGGCGGCCAGGTTCGGTGGGCACGCCCGCCGCCTGTGTCTACCATTAGTCAAGCACCGCTTGCCTCTCTTCCAAGACTTGTTGATGAAGTGATCTGGTCCTACGTGGACTTTGGAGGCCATGCTAGCTAAACTAGTATTCCCCTGGCCTTATGGCAACCCCATTACTATTTTCAGTTCCTGGAGTTGGAGGGAGTGAAGGAAACTGGGTTTGCGTGCCCTTGCGATGAAGAAGCAGCCCCCCGAGCACTTGGCTGGGCTAACCCTCGGAGTGTGGGGCCTTGGCACGGATCTGAGTGACCAGTGCGCCCCTCAGCAAAAAAATTACTGTGACAACAGTGTCCCAACGTTTGGTAGTGCGGTTGGTGGTGCGGTTCCTGAAAGGTGTACGTTGTCTCAGACCAGTCTCTAAACCTATTGTTCCCACATGGGACTAGGCACTGGTTTTAGAGGCATTGTGTGTGGCCCCTTTTGAGCCTCTGGAAAGGTAGATCTGAAGATCCTATCCAACAAAACCTCCCTGCTCATGGCTTTGGCCTTGGCTAAAGGTGTTGGGGATTTCCATGCGTTATCCGTACACCCTTCCTGTCCAAATGCGGCCTTCGCCCCCCGAAAGTCATTGCTGTGTCTTACAAGTTCTTAGCTTGGAGCCATTTCCCTTTTCTCCTCCTTCACTTCTGAAGCGCATCGGAGGTTATATGCCCTATGTCCGGTGTGACCTTTACGCACGTACATTGAACGGACCTGGACATTCGGTTATGTGACCAACTTTTTGTCTGTTTTGCTAATCCACTTCACGGCAGGGCGCTCTCTAAGCAGTGTCTCTCCCACTGGATTGTGGAGTCTATCTCCCGGGCATATAGCGGGAAGGGGCACCAGGGGTGTGGCAGCGGCATCGGCCGTTGTTTAAAGTGTTGACTATAAGAGATATTTGTGCTGTGGCAAGTTGGGCATCACCACACACTTTTGTGAGGTTTTATCGCTGCTCCCAGGATAGCATAGTGTGCTTATGGCTGGGACAGGGGAAAGTCCCTAGGCAGCGCCCTGTCCACATTACCTAGACTGCCGCATCTGGCGGGGTCAGGTCTGGGTGGTCTGCCATGGGCAATTCCCTGGGGTGGGCTTGGGGCATGATTATATTTCCCCATAGTATGTTGTTCCAAAGTTGAATGACTGAAAGGGAATGTAACGTTATCACTTTAACAACTGTAACTCAATATTAGGAAGGTGCGCTTAATGTTTACTGCCCTATAGACACACACCAGGGTCAATTCTGAATTCAGTTTGTCGAATGGCTCTTTAATTCCAATTCAATTATTGAATTGGCCACACCCCACAGCAAGCATAATTTTAATTTAATTTGAATGAAAAGAAGTCAAATTTCATTAAATGAAATTCAAGTGGCATCATGTACCCTTACCAATACCATTTCCTAAGGTTGAAACATTTCATTTTTAAAATGTATTATCCTACAACTATTTTACTTAAGTACAGTGGTCTGGAAATATTCTAAGATCATGTTTTTCTATTTGTATAATAATTCACAATAATTAAATAATGTATAGTCATTTAAGTATCAGAATATTTTTTTCTTCCAAGAATGCATTAGATCAAAGCATTAAACACTGCAGAATGGAAGGGAACAATCTAACATCATGACAATCTAACATCATGACATAAAAATGCTCTTTGACATCTTTAAGTTCTAATCTGTAACGAATACACTGAGGCAGAGTTAGAATCCAAGTGCGGAGGTTTATTAAGGGCAGATTCCTGGGACATAAACGATAAGGCAGGCAGAGGGTCAGAACCAGAGGAGCAGTCAGATCTGTCGTCATGCAAAGGGATAATCCAAAAGGCAGAGGTCAGTAGGCAGGCAAGAGGTCTTAACAGGAACATCGGTACAACAGGCTATGAAAAACGCTCGGTAAGGCAGGGTAACTGGCAATACTTCGCAAAGAGTCAAAGAATAGCGGCAGGTTAAATAGTCAACCAGACAGGCAATTGGTGCAGAGGCAGCCAATGGAAAAGGAACACAGTCAGTACTCAGGCGAAGGCTCCCTCTGCTGGTTTGGCCTTACAAAACCCCCCTCTCTACGAGCGACTCCTGGAGCTTGACGTGGGCGTCCCCGTGGTCGTGGTGCTGGTCGGTCAGGTCTGGCTCTATGAAAGTCCTCGATGAGTGATGGGTTCAAGATGTCCTTGGCAGCGACCCATGCTCTCTCCTCCGGTCCATAACCCTCCCAATCCACCAGATATTCGAGCCGACCCCCTCTTCGTCTGGAGTCTAATAACTCATTTACCAGATAAGCAGGAGTTCCTTCAAAGTCCAGTGGGGGTGGCGGTTCTGGTGTCTCATGGTTAGGGTCAGTGTGCGTATGGACCGGTTTGAGGAGGGATACATGGAAGGAGGGAGAGATACGGTAGTTAGCAGGAAGCTCCAATCGGTAAGTGACCTCATTAATTAGTTTGAGAATTTTAAAAGGGCCAACATACCTTGGGCTGAGCTTCCTGCTTGGTAGCCTGAGCTTGATGTCCTTGGTGGAGAGCCAGACCCGTTGTCCTGGTTGATAGAGAGGATGTGGGCGACGTCGTCTGTTGGCCTGAAATTCTTGTGTTCTCACGGCCCGCTGGAGACGGATGCGCGCACTTTCCCACATCCTCTCACTGCGTCGAATCCAGTCATCCACTGCTGGGACGGAGGAAGGTTCGCCCGACCACGGGAACAGGGGAGGTTGGAACCCCAGGACGCACTGAAAGGGGGTTAGGCCTGTAGAGGTGTGTGTGAGAGAGTTCTGAGCGTATTCGGCCCATGGTAGGAACTCGGACCATCGGTGTTGCTCTCGACTGCAGTAGGACTGTAGATATCTGCTGATCTCCTGATTGAGGCGTTCAACTTGGCCGTTAGCTTGTGGGTGATAACCTGACGTGAGACTCACATTGATATCTAACTTCTTGCAAAAAGCTCTCCAAACTTGAGAGGGGAATTGTGTTCCCCGATCGCTGACGATATCCTCTGGAAGACCGTATATTCGGAAGACATGGTGGAACAGGGCTTGGGCAGTTTCCATGGCAGTAGGTAGTCCCTTTAATGGAATTAAACGTCAAGACTTGGAGAAACGGCCAATAATAACAAGTATAGTGGTGTAACTGTCTGAGGGGGGTAGATCTGTGACAAAGTCTATTGATAGGTGGGACCATGGTCGTTGTGGGATGGGTAGTGGTTTCAGGAGACCCGAGGGTAATTGTTTAGGTGTTTTGGATTGTGCACAGACGGTACAAGACTTGACATAAGCAGCTACCTCTGGAGCCATTGCAGGCCACCAAAACGAATTTTGGAGTAGACGTAATGTTCGAGAAATGCCTGGATGGCCTGCACTAAGGGAGGTATGGATCCATTGCATGATTCGTTGACGGAGGCATAGGGGTACATACTGTTTGTCAGGGGGGGCAATGAGATGGTGGGGGTTCGTGTCTTTGTTCCTGTTGTAACTCTTCCATGATATCCCAGGACACTGGGGCTAGGATAACTGAGCGCGGAAGGATGGACTCTGATGAGCAATGTTCGGTGGGTAAGTCGTAGCGTCGGGAGAGGGCATCGGCTTTACAGTTCTTACTGCCGGGGCGATAGGTTACGGTAAACTGAAACCGTGTGAAGAAGAGGGCCCAACGGGCCTGACGTTGGATTCAGGCGTTTAGCTCCTTGAATATATTCCAGATTCTTGTGGTCTGTGATGATTTGGAAAGGGTGGACCGCTCCTTCTAACCAATGTCGCCACTCCTCGATGGCTGCTTTCATGGACAGTAGTTCCTTGTTCCCCACATCGTAGTTACGTTCTGCTGCGGTTAGTTTCCTAGAAAAGAATGCCCATGGATGTAGTTTTCCTGGTTGACCGGTTCTCTGGGAGAGCACCGCCCCGATTCCACAATCAGAGGCATCTACCTCTACTATAAACGGAAGATTTGGGTCTGGGTGTCTCAGAATGGGGGCTGATGTGAACCTTTCCTTCAGGTTAATAAAGGCATTGGTGGCTTCCTGAGTCCAACCTAGCTTGGTAGGTTTTCTTTTAAGAAGAGAGGTTAGTGGGGCTGCTACAGTGCTGTAGTTGCGGATGAACCGCCTGTAGAAATTGGCAAAGCCTAAGAATCTTTGTAACTCCTTGACCGTAGTCGGTTGGGGCCATTCAGTTACGGCTTGGACCTTGACTTCTTCCATCTTTACTCCATGGTGACTGATACGGTAGCCTAGGAACGAGGTTTGTGTAACATGGAATTCGCATTTTTCTGCCTTGACATAGAGTTGATTGTTGAGTAATCGAGAGAGGACAATTTTTACATGGTTGATGTGTTCTGCCTCAGACGTGGAATAAATGAGAATGTCATCAATATATGCTATTACGAAGTGGTTTAGAAGATCCCTGAAGATTTCGTTGATGAACGATTGGAAAATGGCAGGTGAGTTGGTGAGCCTATATGGCATCACTTTGTATTCATAGTGGCCTCTAGTGGTGTGAAATGCAGTCTTCCACTCATCTCCCTTCTTTATCCGGATTAAATTGTAGGCGCTTCGTAAGTCCAGTTTGGTAAAAATGGTGGCTTCCCGTAGCTGCTCAAGGGCAGAGGGCACTAGTGGGAGAGGATAAGGGAATTTTATGGTTACGTTGTTCAGTCCCCTGTAATCGATGCATGGCCTTAATCCTCCATCCTTCTTTTCAAAGAAGAACCCTGCAGCGGCAGGAGACATAGAGGGACGAATGAAACCTGATTCTAGGGCTTCGGCAATATATTCCTCCATAGCTTGACTTTCAGGTCGGGAGAGAGGGTAAACTTTCCCCTTGGGTGGCATGGCATTGGGAAGCAGATCAATAGTACAGTCCCAGGGATGGTGGGGCGGTAGTTGAGTGGCCTTGGTTTTACTAAAGACTTCTGACAAATGGGAGTAAAAAGGGGGAATGTTTACAGTATCGAGGGTGTTGGGACTTTCAATCTTGGTGGTATGACAGGGTAGCAGTTTAGTGGGGAAGCAGTGATCAAAGCAGAAAGAAGACCATTGAATCAGCTCACCGTGATGCCATGAAATGTCAGGGTCGTGGGTAGATAGCCAGGGATGTCCCAGAATGATCTCGAACTTCGGGGAGTCAACGATGTATAGGGAGATGGATTCCTGATGCAGTACCCCGACATTGAGTGTGAGGGTTTTGGTTTGATGGGTGATCCCTTTTCCAATGAGTGTATCATCGATGGCAGTGATCTTGATAGATGGGGTACAAGGTTGAATGGGAATGTTATACTTGGTAATTAGGTCCTTATTGATCAGATTCAGAGCGGCACCAGAATCAATCATAGCTGTTAACTCACAAGAGAAGGTGTCAGTCTTGAGAGTTATAGGCAAGGTAAATGATTTATTACTGAGCAAGGAGAAATGTTCAATATTTACCCTGGTTATGGCTTGTGGTTTGTGTGGACATCCTAGCCTGCCATGGCCTGCCTCTCCGCAGTAATAGCACAGGTGAAGTTGCTGACGTCTCTCTCTTTCCTCTTCAGATAGTCGGGAGACGTTGAGTTGCATGGGTTCATCGTGAGGGCATGTCTCAATAATGGCGGGAATAGGTGAATCGCTTTGATTACCCCAGCTACTCTTGCGTTTAGGGGTGTTGACTCATAAGGTTGTCAATTTTGATGGCAAGAGTAACAAATTCCGAAAATGAAAAGTCCTCTCCCTTACAGGCCAATTCGGTTTGCAGTTCTGTATTGAGACTACGGTGAAACATCGCCCTTAGGGTTATATCATTCCACCCACTCTGTGCAGCCAGCGTTCTAAATTCAATAGCATATTCTGCAGCTGTGCGGTTACCTTGTGTAATGTTCATGATTTGTGTAGACACGTCCTGGCCTCCGGCAGGGTATTCAAACACCTCACGAAGTTGTTGGATGAAATATTCCATTGAATAACGTATCCGTGAATCAGAGTCCCATACCGCTGCAGCCCATTCAATCGCTCTCCCCGTTAGCAGCGTCATTAAGAACGCGCATTTCCCTTCTTCGGAATCAAATGCATCCCCTTGGTGATCAAGGTAAAGCTGGATCTGATTTAACGAAGCCCCTACATTGTTCGGCATTCCCATTAAACTTATCAGGAAGGGCAAAGCTCACCGTTTCAGGTGTAGGTGGAGGGAGTGATTGGATGTAGCTTGTTAGATGTTCGTTGACCGACTGGAGCGTGGTTAGTTGTTCCTGGTATCCCTTCAACACTTCGCTTTGATAAGCGAATGCCGCTTGAATGTCCAGAGTCTCCGCTGGATTCATGGGTGGCGAAGTATTCTGCAACGAATACACTGAGGCAGAGTTAGAATCCAAGTGCGGAGGTTTATTAAGGGCAGATTCCTGGGACATAAACGATAAGGCAGGCAGAGGGTCAGAACCAGAGGAGCAGTCAGATCTGTCGTCATGCAAAGGGATAATCCAAAAGGCAGAGGTCAGTAGGCAGGCAAGAGGTCTTAACAGGAACATCGGTACAACAGGCTATGAAAAACGCTCGGTAAGGCAGGGTAACTGGCAATACTTCGCAAAGAGTCAAAGAATAGCGGCAGGTTAAATAGTCAACCAGACAGGCAATTGGTGCAGAGGCAGCCAATGGAAAAGGAGCACAGTCAGTACTCAGGCGAAGGCTCCCTCTGCTGGTTTGGCCTTACATAATCAAACTAATATTTGAAATGGTATGCATATTATTTGCCTTAATAAGTGGCATATCCTTTAGATAAAATATTTGTCAAATGAATGAGACTTTCATGTTTTATGTCTCTGTTGAATTGGTTTAAATTGCTTTTAATTAAATTCTACTTCCTCGAATTCAAATTAAATTCAAATTCTGTTTCATGTGGGGTGGGGCCAATTCAAATTCAATTCCAATTCAGGGTTAGAATAATTTTTTTAACAGAATTGACCCCAGCCCTGAAACACACATAACCATATGACGTTGAATGGTTGGTGACGAATAGATTCAAATCCTATTCATGACTTTCACATGATCACAATAGCAAAACCTGACTTTTCAGACATTCACACTATTTCAGTGTTAAAGTATACTTAAGTCATAATCAACAATCAAAACAAGAGCTCAAGAGAAATGTCATAAAATATTGGTGGCCTCGGCCTCCTAGTCAGTACACATAAAACGTAACGATGTAGGGTTAGGGTTAGATGTCAGAGATACGGCACTCAGCTTTAACTGTTTGGGGTGTGAACTTTACAAGCCTGTTTATTACTGAGAGGTAGGGACAGTCATCGCCCTGTCCCCTACAGTAACCCTATCCCCTTACCCTTGGCTCGTGAAATGTGCTTACTGCTTCAAATTGTTTCCCCCTCTGCCCTTCTGCTGTAGGGAGACAGCCCGAGTCCTTGGGTGGAGGACTGGTTTGAATATGCACCACTTAAAATCATGATAATGTGCGATGCAGCTGATGGGGATGTATATGCCTCTGTGAATCACTGAGTAAGCAGTCACAGGAGGGTTATGGATGGCTATTTTGGAGGAGTGTGAATGGTGACACATTTGCTCATGGCTGTGTGAATGTATATTAGCATTGCTGATACTGTATGTACCACAAAGTTCTTATTGTTGTTTTTATTGGTGTGCTTTATCAACCTTCAATAGCATTAGTTTGGTATGGGATTGTATTTTATGTAAACTTCAGGCATTGAGCTTTCTGGTTTAGATAGATGTTCCATATTAGCTGTCTGTCTGTCGGTTGGGTCAGTGCCAACTTGCATGTGACAGGACTTTTCCTACTGTACAGTACAAGACACTGGTCCCTTTAATTACAGTGCCTCAGAGCTTTATTCTCAGCTTTGTTCCCTGGCCATGGCCCTAGGGTGATTCCAGATCTGTTTGTACTGTCTTGTCAACTTTAATGACTGTGACAAACATAGTAGTTGACAAGACAGCACAAACAGATCTGGGATAAGGCTATCCTAGTCCTTTCCTAATGGCTGCCTCTTCTGGGTGACTTTTTTTAATTTTTATTTTTATTTGACCTTTATTTAACCAGGTAGGCAAGTTGAGAACAAGTTCTCATTTACAACTGTGACCTGGCCAAGATAAAGCAAAGCAGTTCGACACATACAACAACACAGAGTTACACATTGGAGTAAACAAATATACAGTCAATAATACAGTAGAAAAAAACAAATCTATATACAATGTGTGCAAATGAGGTAAGATAAGGCAATAAGTAGGCCATGGTGGCAAAGTAATTACAGTATAGAAATTATATTGTCGGCCACTCCGTCGACCCCCAGATTATTCATAGACTCCATTAACATACTGTACGACAGATCTTCTGCTTTCAATAGACTGACATGTAGACATTTATCTCCATGCCGTAAGGTTCCTCTCTTTTCTTTATTGACACTTGACTCTCCTCCCTCCCTCCCTCCCTCCCTCCCTCCCTCCCTCCCTCCCTCCCTCCCTCCCTCCCTCCCTCCCTCCCTCCCAGCCTTCCACCCCCTCTCACCCTCCCTCTCTATCTCTTCTCTCTCTCCCTCTCTATCTCTTCTCTCTCTCCCTCTCTATCTCTTCTCTCTCTCCCTCTCTATCTCTTCTCTCTCTTCTCTCTCTCGACACAGTTGTCCTCACATATTAAGGTTCTGGTGGGATTAGCTGCTGGAATCTCCTGCATTTGTTTTGTTTTCTCACCGGGGCGAGGAGGAGGGAGGGAAAGAGAGCGACAGGGAGGGAGGGAGGGAAAGAAGGTGGGTGTGAAAGACAAGATGTGTTTGTGGTCTCTTTTCCACGTGTCCCACATTGCTAACGTCCGTAGCGTGAGGTATGCGCTTGCACACGTTCCTGCTTTGACTCTCGGAATTGATCAGAATCTTTGAAATGTCTGGATCTTTCTTCTCCTTGCATCCTCTTTTTGTCATGCCGGCCTTCCAGTGACCAGCGATGTGTTATGTCTTAAACCCCTGAATAGTTTCAAGCCAGGAGGGATTTCACACAGGAAATAGTTGTGTTCCGGTGGAGGTGCTGTGCGGTTGGACTGGGCCTGAACTGAGGGTTGGTGTTGCTAAACCAAGAACAGAGGGGAGGACTCAGAGAAAGAGACAAAGGGTGAGGAAGAGAGAGAGAGAGGGAGAGCTGGCAATGTGGCCTTCAGGTAAGGCTTTTTTTGTTTTATCTGTTTGGCTCTAGCTGTGGCGCGACAATAACCTGCTGAATTGTTATGGTGGTCTTGAGTTGTTGTTGTCGGGTGAAACACTGCACAGAAGAGATATTTTTGGAGCAAAATGGTCCGGGTCTTTGACAACGGTGTCATATTAGATGGCTGTTTTGTGTTGACTTCCAATTTCATTAGAAGAAGTTCCTTGATATTTCCCATATTGAACCAGTGAGCAATCTTCAGGGATGTTTTCATGGACCAAATATCATACATACATGGTGTATTCTTTTAGATTCTGGATTTGTCAGCCAAATATATACATATACCGTTAATGGATAGCTGACAACAGTAATGACAGCTACACCTGTTAACCACTCCACCTCTGCCTTGAACGTAGACTGGGCTGATTTTAGTTTGTGTGTATGCGTGTGTGTACTGTTGACTTATTCCACATTTTGTTTTGTTACAGCCTGATTTCTAAATTGGATCAAATACCCCCTCCCCACCTACACTCAATAGATCATAATGACAAAGTGAAAACGTGTTTAGAAAATGTTGAACAATTTCTCTTTAGATGTAACTTTAATGCAGCAAAATGTCAAGTGTGCATGGGTGTGTAGACTTTCACTAGTGACTGTATGTAAAAACATGTGGCCTGTGATGTCAACCATGTGACAGAGTCAGCGACAACATGTCACTGCAGAGCCCTGTCTCACCTATGACCCCTAAGAAGAGCTCCTCCTGTTGGCCACCTGGCCTTGCTCATCTAACCCCCCAGAATGTCCCTACCAGGTTCTTAAATAGAATCCAAAGAGTTCTATAGCTCCACATGGCGAAGTGAAGTTTTCAACAAAAATCATGGAAGCGGGGTACGGTAGCAATCTTTCCCCAATGAAAGCAGTTTGGCCAAGCCTGAATTCAGGCACTAACGATACACATAGTTAAAAAGAAATTGGTATTATGACTGGATTATAGCTCCCGTCCAAATGTCGAGAATGAGATACAGTACCAGTCAAAAGTTTGGACACACCTACTCATTGAAGGGTTTTTATTTTTTTTACTATTTTCTACATTGTACAATAATAGCAAAGACATCAAAACTATGGAATAACACATATGGAATCATGCATTTCAATTAATAGGTGTGCCTTGTTAAAAGTACATTTATGGAATTTCTTTCTTTCTTAACGCATTTGAGCCAATTAGTTTGGGGTGGTAGCCCTACTTGGTAAAAGACCAAGTCCATATTATGGCAAGAACAGCTCAAATAAGTAAAGAGAAATGACAGTCCATCATTACTTTAAGACATGAAGTTCAGTCAATATGGAAAACTTCAAGAACTTTGAAAGTTTTTTCAAGTGCATTTGCAAAAACCATCAAGCGCCATGATGAAACTGGCTTTCATGAGGACTGCCACAGGAAAGGAAGACCGAGAGTTATCCCTGCTGCAGAGGATAAGTTCATTAGAGTTACCAGGCTCAGAAATTGCATCCCAAATAAATGCTTCACAGAGTTCAAGTTACAGACACATCTCAGCATCAACTGTTCAGAGGAGACTGCGTGAATCAGGCCTTCATCGCCGAAACCACTACTAAAGGACGCCAATAATAAGAAGAGACTTGCTTGGGCCAAGAAACACAAGCAATGGACATTAGACCGGTGGAAATCTGTCCTTTGTTCTGATGAGTCCACATTTTTGGTTCCAACCACCGTGTCTTTGTGAGAAGCAGAGTAGGTGAACGGATGATCTCCGCAAGAGTTGTTCCCACCGTGAAGCATGGCGGAGGAGGTGTGATGGTGTGGGGGTGCTTTGCTGGTGACACTGTCAGTGATTTATTTAGAATTCAAGGCACACTTAACCAGCATGGCTACCACAGCATTCTGCAGCGATACGCCATCCCATCTGGTTTGCGCTTAGTGGGACTATCATTTGTTTTTCAACAGGACAATGACCCAACACACCTCCAGGCTGTGTAAGGACTATTTGGCCAAGAAGTAGAGTGATGGAGTGCTGCATCATATGACCTGGCCTCCACAATCACCCAACCTCAACCCAATTGAGCTGGTTTGGGAAGAGTTGGACCGCAGAGTGAAGGAAAAGCAGCCAACAAGTACTCAGCATATGTGGGAACTCCTTCAAGACTGTTGGGAAATACATTCCTTATGAAGCTGGTTAAGAGAATGCCAAGAGTGTGCAAAGCTGTCATCAAGGCAAAGAGTGGCTACTTTGAAGAATCTCAAATACAACATTTGTTTGGATTTGTTTAACACTTTTTTGGTTACTACATGATTCCATATGTGTTATTTCATAGTTTTGATGTCTTCACTATTATTCTACAATGTAGAAAATAGTAAAAATAAAGAAAAACCCTTGAATGAGTAGGTGTGTCCAAACTTTTGATTGGTACTGTATGTTCATGCTATAGTCACCAGTCAACATTACACTCAAAAGTTACTTCAACTTCAACCAGTGAATGCTAGTGATGGCTAGCTATGCCAGCTATTCTACCATTCTGTCTTAATGAGTGTTATAGCACACAGGTTCATTACGATATCACCAAAGTATGTTGTATCGGACATTTCAAACAACATTCCCAGCTTATTAAAAAGCAGAGATTTTAAGGATTTTCACATTCGTACCCCAGTACGACACACGTGACCGCAGTGAAACGTCACTCCCTGAGGAACTATGGAACTATATAAAAGCTGTGTGTGTGTGTGTGTGTGTGTGTGTGTGTGTGTGTGTGTGTGTGTGTGTGAGAGAGATGAGGCAGAGAGAGAGAGACGTTCTGTCTTCAAGGTGTAGTGTGAAAACAACAGGGATGTGTGAGAGAATAACGGTCAACATCAACATTCTCAGCCTCTACAGACCAGGGTGTATCCACTGACATCACAGTTCACAGCACACACACACACACACACACACACACACACACACACACACACACACACACACACACACACACACACACACACACACACACACACACACACACACACACACACACACACACACATCTAGAACACCTCCTCAGCTGTTGTTAATAATAGATTCATTAATACCATTCAAAGAAGTTGTCACGTCTGCTCCCGCTCTTCCCTCCCCCTGGCACTTGAGGGCGCCAGGTTGCCCTGCATCACGCACTCCTGCATCCATTACGCACACCTGCCTTCCCTCGTCACGCGCATCAGCCTTATTGGACTCACTCATCACCTGTTTATTTCCTCCTCTATATTTGTCAGTTCCCCAGCTCTGTTCCCTGCTGCTGCATTGATTGTTTTTTGTCTTTGTTTCCCGTGTTCTTGACGCTGTTCCTGTTTCGTGCCATGGCCGTTATTTATTAAACGTTTTACTCCCCGTACCTGCTTCGTCTCTCCAGCGGCATCCCATGTGACAGAAGTATGTACACTATTTTAGTGATCGTTGCTATGTTCGTACATAGGGCTGGCCCCACACAATACCCCATAATGACAAAGCCTAATACCCCATAATGACAAAGCCTTTATACATTTTTGCAAATGTATAAAATTTTTAAAACAGAAATACCTTATTTGCATAAGTATTCAGACCCTTTTCTATGAGACTCGAAATTGAGCTCAGGTGCATCCTGTTTCCATTGACCATCCTTGATGTTTCTACAGCTTGATTGGAGTCCACCTGTGATAAATTCAATTGATTGGACATGCTATGGAAAGGCACACACCTGTCTATATAAGGTTCCACAGTTGACCGTGCATGTCAGAGCAAAAACTAAACCATGAGGTCGAAGGAATTTAGTACATTTTAGAATAAGGCTGTAACGTAACAAAATGTGGAAATGTCAAGGGGTCTGAATACTTTCCAAATGCACTGTATTCCTACCTGATCAATAGTCTATATTTTGTGGTATCACTTCTCAGAAATCCAAACTGATATGCTTATCCTTTCAGACTCCCAGGTTCTGTCTGTTTCAATGGGAACTCAGACGTCTACAAAGGTCCTTTCCATCACGCTAACACCCACCATCCTAACCACCAATACAAAATAAATCATTGATGTAATCTCCGGTATGCAAACCTCTACAAAGCAGGAAAAGGCATTATGAAATGACTTATGTTGGTATATAGAGCAGTGGTTCTCAAACCCCCCTTTTGGAGCCCCAGCCATTCCATGTACTTGATCTATTCCAGAGCTAGCACACCTGATCCAACTTGTCAACTAATCATCAAGCCCTTGATTAGGTGAATGAGGTGAGCTAGTTCAGGGCTACAACAAAATTGTGACATGTTTGGGAGTCCCCAAGAAGAGGTTTAAGAAGCACTGGTATAGAGAATCTGATTGTCCAGTAGCTCTAGCTGGGTTCCTCAGTCCGGTATTTTGTACAGTACAGCAAGGTTATTTTAGTAAACAAAAACTGAAACTAATTATATATATTTTTTTTGTAAGCTAAAATCAATTATTTAACAAACCCATTTGAAAAACAAAAACTACACAAACTTTTATCTTTGATTCCAAAACGAACTAAAATAAAATAAAAACCATCATGAATTGTGTTCAGTTTCTAAACTTTGGGCAAAAATCGAATGGGATTTTATATGGGTTTTTCAAGCGTCTGAAGCTGGTTGGTAAATGTAGCCAGATTCTTTTAGCTTGGGAATTGCTGCAGAGAGGAAGAGGAGAAGCGAGAGGCTTGACTCCGCCCAAAAATCTGTCCAGTGCGAGAAGCAGAGGAAGTGCATATTTTTGGTATGGAGGTCAATGAAAGCGTGCGGTCAACATAAAAATGAATTGCTAATTTGCTAGGTGAGGCTTATTTGATCTAATATAAGTTTTGTAATGCTTAGCTTGTTACAGATGTACTGATTTATGATGACGCACGTGGCATTCCGGCACCTTTGAGAAAAACTGTTTTATATCAGAGTTGTGCCTGTTGTTCACACGCGTATCTGCCCTCTCATTCTCTACAATGTCCCCGCCTGATCCCCCTCCTCCCCGCCTGCCTTCCGCCTTTGCGGACATTTATTCCCATTATTAGTAATTAGTCCAGTATCTTGTCAGTATTGACGACTATCACTAGGTAACTTTAATCTTCTTACATATACTACTAAAGTTAAAAAGCATTGGATTGGATAAAATAAAAAAAATAAAAAGAAAAAAGCATTGGATTGGTGTAAACATAGGCGAGAGAAAGTTTCCTTCCACCATATTTTATGCACCAGTCTCGGCGCTATTCCTTTTAAATCCAAGTCACATTGAGATTGACTTAACATAATTTAAACATAACCTAACCTATGACCTGACCCATCATCACCTTATGTATTACTGCCCCCAGTGGCACGAAGTGATGTCACAAAAACACACTATACTATACAACACACATAGCTCCTAGCCTCCCACACATGCTTTCTGTCATTAACAATAAAACTGAAATGAAATAATATAAAAACGAAATATAAAGATTTGTATACAACTAAAACTAAATAAAAAGTATTAAATCAGGTCTGAAAATGTATTGAAACTAAACTGAATTTCAAATATAAAAACACAAAACTGTAATAACCTTACAGTACTGTGGTTCCTAGCTAGTGTGTACAAGCTAGCTGCACAAACAACAGTGGTTAACATAACGCCCTGGACAAGAGCTAGTGTTGTGGCACCTAGGGGGTGAATATCTTAGAGGTCAAACTGGCTTTTGATGTTTGTTGAATCTACAGTATGACACATTATTTCACCAAGGGCATATTCTGACATTTTCGCAAAAGTCCCCTATTTACATCAACCAATGATTTGCGTGAAACCCCGTGCATTTTTACCGAAACTCTGAATCAGGAGGAGACTTTTCAGTCATTATGAACTAGTTAATATGAAATGTGACTCTCTGCACTCAAACCTTGTTATTTTCTTCTGCCTTAAGTGGTTCCTACAACATGGAGGAAAGTCCCAAACTCTGGTCTCGACATTTTCAGATAACACATTATCTCCCCGTAGTATTTGTATCAGCTGGGGAGTTATTTTGGAGGAAAATTCCATTGAACTGTTTTGGGCTGATGAGAGCTTTTTTGGAGTTAAAGTCTGGTACAATGACTTACATTTGAGTTATTTAGCCAACTTACAGGAGCAATTAAGGTTAAGTGCCTTTCTCAAGGGTACATCAATAGATTATTTACCTAGTCGGTTTGGGGATTCGAACCAGCGGTTACTGGCCCAACGCTCTTAACCACTAGGCTACCTGCTGCCCTAACCTTCACCACCATCTTCAGTAACTTCAGTTTTTTCCCTTATTTACCCCTGTCCTCTCCTGTCCGGTCCTATGAGTGGGCATCAGAAGGAAGTTTTGGGAAAATGGATGTCTTAGCTTACATGTGATCCTTTTCAGTCTGGCCCCTGTCTAAACTGCTGTCCGGGAGGAGCAGGCAGCGAGAGTGGTATGATGTGGCACCTTCTCTGATGCCCGGGCTATGTTCAGCAGGGCACAATGTTGTGTAATTAAATGTAGAACACGGGATCATACCAGCTCTATTCATGGCATTTCTATCTGCAATGTTCCACAACATTTGCCTACTGAACATGCCTGTGTGTTCTGTTAAAAATAGTTGATACTGTATTGACAGGGCCCTACAACTAGAGAGCAGTAGAGCCTCATCACAGTCAGGGACTACTTTAGCGCGCAGTTGCTAGGTCCGTCTCTCACTGCCCGGGGGGATCAGTTCTGCCAAGCCATGTTTGTGACACTGACATCCATAGGTCCTCTCCTGTGATGTGATGACGTCTCACAGGGTGGCTGGGTGACACCGGGACACTCGGCAGGTGGCTAACTCTAACCCTCATGTGGAAATATGAGTGTCCATCCCTCCAGCTGGTGACAGAGATGTTGGTGGTTTAGGCTCACCCAACACCACATTACTTTTTCACTCTCAGGGCATTAGCCTGTCCATTTCTGACAATCACACAACAGGACCTGGATCCACATTTTCTTTCAAATAGTCTGTGTGAGAATCTGATTGGGCCTGTCTAGACTGCCGGATGGGCGGGATTTGCACTTTTGGGACTATTCCATTAGTTCCAGTATTTGAAAGAATAATAATACTTTTGAACCCAGGTCTGTAACACAAATGTTACCCCCAAAAGCTACATTGGAGAGCTGTTGAGTGCAGTATTATCTACAGTGGAGAGCTGTGGATGGCAGTATTAGCTACAGTGGAGAGCTGTTGAGTGCAGTATTAGCTACAGTGGAGAGCTGTGGATGGCAGTATTAGCTACAGTGGAGAGCTGTGGATGGTAGTATTAGCTACAGTGGAGAGCTGAGGAGGGCAGTATTAGCTACAGTGGAGAGCTGTAGAGGGCAGTATTAGCTACAGTGGAGAGCTGTGGATGGTAGTATTAGCTACAGTGGAGAGCTGTGGAGGGCAGTATTAGCTACAGTGAAGAGCTGTGGATGGCAGTATTAGCTACAGTGGAGAACTGAGGAGGGCAGTATTAGCTACAGTGGAGAGCTGTGGAGGGCAGTATTAGCTACAGTGAAGAGCTGTGGAGGGCAGTATTAGCTACAGTGGAGAGATGAGGATTGCAGTATTAGCTACAGTGGAGAGCTGTAGAGGGCAGTATTAGCTACAGTGGAGAGCTGAGGAGGGCAGTATTATCTACAGTGGAGAGCTGTGGAGGGCAGTATTAGCTACAGTGAAGAGCTGTGGAGGGCAGTATTAGCTACAGTGGAGAGCTGAGGAGGGCAGTATTAGCTACAGTGGAGAGCTGTGGAGGGAAGTATTAGCTACAGTGGAGAGCTGTGGAGAGCAGTATTAGCTACAGTGGAGAGCTGTGGAGGGCAGTATTAGCTACAGTGGAGAGCTGTGGAGGGCAGTATTAGCTACAGTGGAGAGCTGTGGTTAAAATCCTAGATCCAGAGGTGGTGGGGGTCAATGCGTCTCCCATTCAGACCGACGACCTATCCATTCAGACTGATTGATCTGTCTTTTGTGTGTGTCAATGACAGTGCAGACAGACACAGAGGTTAAAACTCTTGTTTCCTCTTCCCTTCCCATTTCCCCTCCTCTTTTCACACACCTGGTCGTTATTGCAGTCAGTCCATTCTTAGGTTACGTGACAATTCTCCTAAAGTGTGAACACACCTGGTGGAAGTATGGGCTAAAGGGTGTTCACACCATATTTATTACACCACTCCTTTTTTTTTTAAAGGGGCAGTGCAGTCAAAAACGTGATTTGCCTGTGTTTGACCCCGTGCCGGGGTCCGCGTCCACAAACAGTCCAGGGGCAACCCCAATATTTTTTGGGGGAGGGGCACATGGGGCGGTCGGCCGAGCCGAGGGGAGAGCCAGAGCCCGAATGGGAGACGATTGAGGAGTTTAATGAGGGATATCGGAGAGAGGTGTTGGCTAGGAGTATGCTGCAGAGCAGGCGTTTAGAGGAGTGTGTAACCAGGTTGCAGCCATCCAGGCTTCCAGTGCTCCTTCCCAGCCCGGTACGTCCTGTGCCAGCTCCTCGCATTCGCCCTGAAGAGCGTGCCACCAGTCCGGTGCAACCTGTGCCGGCTCCACGCACCAGGCCTCCAGTGCGCTTTCCCAGCCCGGTACGTCCTGTGCCGGCTCCCCGCACTCGCCCTGAAGAGCGTGTCACCAGTCCGGTGCAACCTGTGCCGGCTCCACGCACCAGGCCTCCAGTGCGCCTTCCAAGCCCGGTGCCAGGGCCGGAGCCTTCATCTGCGCCGGTGCCTAGTCCAGGCACGGCATCCAGTCCTGCTCCTAGGCCGGAGCCTTCCTCTGCGCCGGTGCCCAGTCCAGGCACGGCGTCCAGTCCTGCTCCTAGGCCGGAGCTTTCATCTGCGCCGGTGCCCAGTCCAGGCACGGCGTCCAGTCCTGCTCCTAGGCCGGAGCTTTCCTCTGCGCCGGTGACCAGTCCAGGCACGGCGTTCAGCCCGGCTCCATGGCCGGCTCCGCGGTCTGAGCACCGACGCTAGTGGCCCACCCGAACCCTCCCCAATCTAGTTTCAGGTTTTGCGGCCGGAGTCCGCACCTTTGGGCGGGGGAGGGCACTGTCACGTCCTGGCCATAGAGAGCCCTCGGGGTTCTCTATGGTGTTTTAGGTCAGGACGTGGCTAGAGGGGTTTTTCTATGTTGGAATTTCTATGTTGGTTTTGTGTATGGTTCCCAATTAGAGGCAGCTGATTATCATTACCTCTAATTGGGGATCATACTTAGGTAGTATACCTGTGTTTTGTGGGATATTGTTTTGTGCTAGTGCCTGTGAGCACTGCGTTATTTTGCGATCTGTTTCTTTGTTGTTTTGATTGTTTCACTTCAATTAATATATGTGGAACTCTACGCATGCTGCGCCTTGGTCCATTTATAACGACGATCGTAACATTAAAAGACCAATAACAAAGAGTTTGTCCTCTACTCTGCCAATAACATCTAGTTATCAGGGTACATGTTCCTCCCATTAGGCTCCTCCAATTAGGTCCCTCAAAATTAGGTCCCTAGCAAAATTCTTGCTTGAGAAATAGCTTTTTGCTAAGAAGCAATTTTGTTCTTATTTTTTGACTATTTTAATTGAAAACAACTACAGGAAGGTACTTAATTGTTACTCAGAAATGATTCGTTACTGAGAAAAAACGGATGCATTGGACCTTTAAAGCATTGAACGGAGTGGAAGTGAACAAGTGCACACTTAGGGCAGAAGGGTAGAGACACAGGCTTCAGTGGACCATACCCATCACCACACCGCCCTCCCCTCCACCTCTAACCCCAACCCATGGGTGAGGTGACAGAGGATCCCTACGCTCCTATTTCACCCTCTCATCATGACATCCATTAAGGCCTGCTCTAGACACACACACACACACACACACACACACACACACACACACACACACACACACACACACACACACACACACACACACACACACACACACACACACACACAGTGCCACTGTGGGGCCCCGACAGCACATTAGCGTTCGGACCATTGAGCCCAACAAGACCTGGAGTTGAATTATTGATAGCAACAGTACTAATGAGGAAACTGTATCCCCCTCCTCTGCTGACACATGCTGCGTCCCAAATGATACCCTATTCCCTTTATCGTGCACTTCTTTTTAACCAGGGCCCATAGTGCGTTGGTCAAAAGTAGTGCACTACATAGCGAACAGGGTGCCATTTGGGCCGGCAGCTAGAAGGACAGGGCTACCACTGTCCTGAGAACTGCAGGGAGGGACAGGCACATACAGAGACATCATGACAATAACAGTTATTGAGCCAGATTGACTGTCCAGGTCTCACACACACTAAGACCGGAACTAAAGACTCAATATGTCCTCCCATTGCAAAGTTGGGATCAAAATGACATTTCCAATCTATCGGTCCCTAGGCTGGAACTTAAACTGTTGTAGATAATGGCTTTTCCTACACTGTACTTTCCCACAGCAGCATGGAGGTCATTTCTGTAGTGTGTTTGATTGGAGTTGCATTCTGTTTGTACTGTATTATATAGATGTAGGAGCTTCATTTGATCACCCTGTCACAGGAGAACTTTTAAAATGTGTAGTGTATTTGAGATTTTAAAAGGCTTCTGAAGTTGGTGATTTCCACTTTGAAATTTCAGACGTGATTTTCCTCTACAAAAATGTCCATGAAGTATAATCCACATAATAATTCACATTTCCTGTTTCTGCAGGATTATTTTCCTGCTGTAGCAAACTGTCTCAAATTAAGATCCTACATCTGTATGTGTGTTTGTGGCTCCCTCCTAATATTTGTGTGTTTACATACAAAGCAGTGTGTGTGTGTGTGTGTGTGTGTGTGTGTGTGTGTGTGTGTGTGGAGTGTTTCTGCTGTGTAGTGCAGCAGTGAGGTATTAGAGGTGTCAGGCAGACTCTTTAGTATTCACTGCACCACTCTCTGACTCTCTGACTCACACACACACTGCCCCAGCCTGAGAGAGAGAGCGAGATAGAGGGGGAGAGGGAGAGAGGGAAAGAGGGAGGAATAGAGAGCCTGACATAAGAAGAGGAAGAGGGAGGGAGAGGAGGACATGGGAAGAGCGAGTGGGGGGAGGAGAGGAAGAGAGAGACTGACACAAGGTGAGAGAGGCAGGGAGAGCGAGACTGAGACAAAGGGAAAGAGAGAGAGATAGAGAGAGATGGAGAGGAGGACCAGAGAAGGCAACATGGCACTATAAAAGACAGGCTTGTTTCTCTAGCTAGCCCTAGGCCACGTGTTTCAGTGTGTTTGCACTGTGTGCTTTGAGCCCAAGGGGTACATTTTTTCACCGTTTTATGAAGCCCTTCTTTTTAACCGCCTGTCCACTTCTCAATGGAATCATGGCTCTGTGCTTCTGAAAAGGTCTCTCTCTCTCTCTCTCTCTCTCTCTCTCTCTCTCTCTCTCTCTCTCTCTCTCTCTCTCTCTCTCTCTCTCTCTCTCTGTCTCTCTGTCTCTCTATCTCCCCCCTCTCTTTCTCTTTCTTTCTCTTACACTCCTAGCCCTTGATGAGTCTTTTCAGGACAATTGTTGAGTAAGGGATGAGTTCAGTATAGACATAGCAAGATACATTATTTAGTGGGTAGCTTGTTTTCCGTTCACAAGCAGTGTGTTTTTAATATCTCCAGTTAGCTACTGCATTGCTATGGGCTGCAGCTTAATTCAACTCCCTCTCTACGCCACATCTCTCTCTCTCTCTCTCTCTCTCTCTCTCTCTCTCTCTCTCTCTCTCTCTCTCTCTCTCTCTCTTCTTCTGTCTCACTGTCTCATTCCTCATGGTCCTCTCACCACCTCTCTTGTCAATCCACGTCTCTTCCTCCCGCTGTCAGTTTGCATTTCGTTTAATCTCTCCCCCTCCTTCTCCTGCTTCCTCCGCTCTGTCGCTTTCTATTCCATCTCTTTTTTCCCATCCTCCCCTCTCTCTCATTCCCTCTGTCCAAATCCTGTTCTTTAAGGGCAATAGACAGGGGTGGCAGAATGCATAACCTTGCCTAGACAGGTTAGAAAGTGAGAGGAGGACAGGGAGAAGGAGAGAAAGAGAGGAGTAAAAAGTTAATCCTATAAATCCACGGTCACATGGAGTCAAAAACCAAAGGGACGGGGGGGAGGGGCAATAAACGACGAGAGAAAGCGGCAGATGCAAGCCGACAAATACTCTGGACAGAGGGGTGACGAGAGAGGGGGATGGAGGGGGAGACATAGGGCGAGAGAGAGGGACACACATACATTATTAGTCCAGCCCTTTCTCAATCATGACTTACACTCTGCAAGTGGCTGCCGACACTCCCATTTGTCGAGGCTGCCGCCAATCAGAGCACGCAAGTAAGGTGCCTTTAGTGCATTTCCTGACTTCTCCGGAGATGAAGATCCAGCCACTGTAGCCCCTTCTCATTCTGTGATTGGATAGTTAGACTTTGGGTAGTTAGCTCCCCCTCCCTCTTCTTTCTGACGTCCACCAACCCCCTTCGTCTCTCCGACTGTCCCCAGGCTTACCTGAGAGACAGCACAACTGCACCAGCGTTATCCACCCCCCCTCCTCCTTTTCTCCTCCTCCACATACTGCTAGTCACCTGGTGAGGACAGACAGCATGGGCAACAGTAGGAGCAATAGCAGTAGCAGTCTCCAATCACATGTCATTCTACTGCTTCTCTGACTTGCTTGCCTCTTTCCAGAGAGACAGAGAGAGAGAGAGAGAGAGAGAGAGAGAGAGAGAGAGAGAGAGAGAGAGAGAGAGAGAGAGAGAGAGAGAAAAAGAAAAAGAATTTGGAGCCATTGTCCCCTTGGAGAAAAAAGAGAGACGGGGGAAACGAGGGAGCACTGTTAAACGAGAGGAGCAGTGAGAAGGAGAAGTCATAGGATGATTTTGGGTGAGTTTTTGTTGTTTATTTCCCTCCGCAGCTTGTTCTTTTTGGGGAGGTCAAATGTTCCTGTTGTACAGTACCACCATCCATCAAAAACGGGATTATTTTATCATAGTCTCATTCACTCAAAGTCCTAACTACGCTTAAGCTGTCTGTGGTGGTGTTACTGAACACCAGTCCAAATGTATGAAGCCTCCTCCAGAGTGATTGTGATTGTATAAGTAATCCCAATAATCTATTTGACGTGTTAGAGTAGTGATTGTGCTGGCAGAATATCATGAAGATCTGTTTGGTCACATGACATGACCATGCTCCACAGCTCTCCTCTCCGGTCCTTCCCTGTCTGTCCTGCGAGGGGAGGTTGAGGAGGGAGAGATGTGTCAGATAACAGCCCATGACAGAGATGCAGCTACGCATCCTGCAACTCACCGGGCACCAACAGTCATGTGAAGGTTACATGTGAAGGTTGTCGGGTCTATACATCGTCACATGTGAATTTCGACATTCTCCTTTGGTGCTGTAGCGTTCCTAAAATCTAAAATGATTGCATTTGCTGTTCCTACCAAGAGGAATTCCGTGCGGAAATCCTAATTGTGTATGAATAAGGCTACGACAGTATAGTTTGTTGCTAGATACCGCAACACGCACTGTAATGCATTTGTATCTAGTATAGGCTATGCATCATGATCTTGTTTAGTATTCAAGTCTCATAGTCCACATGTGGGTGAGGGGAGAGAGAAGCCTTCCTTCCAGGCTCTCTGCTGCTAGTCAGCTCATACTAGCACTCACTACCGCTACAGGGGACAAGAGCTCTGCTATCGCAACACTGTAAGTCCCCATGCTACATAGATTGGGTTTTATGTGTGTGTGTGGGTGTGTATCTGTGGTTCTGTATGTGTTGTCACTTGTGTTGTGAGAGACGCTGTGTGTGTGTGTGTGGTCTTGTACTATATGCGTGTCAGTCTTTGAGCTGCGCTGTGTGTGTGTGTGTTGCTATGTGCTCTGGCTCAGGAGAGGCCACATTGTTTAACGCACGTCTGGGCTGATTCAGAGGCAGCTAATGCTCCTCTTCTCCGCTCCCCTCTCCTCTGCTCTGCTTCTCCATCTCCGCTCCCCCTCTCCTCTGCTCCCCGCCAGGCATGTTTTTCAAGGAGACAGTAATGATTATAGGGAGTTATGTCATCTGAGGTGTGTGAGTTCATATTGCTTAGAGAATAGTGACAGAGAGACAGAGAGAGAGAGACAGACAGACAGACAAAGTGCCTGTCTTCTGCCTCATTTAAGCGCTCTGCTCTGCCTCGCTAGTGTGTGTGCGTGTGTGTGTGTGTCTGTGTGGATCACTAGAGGCCCAGCTTAATGAGGTTGAGACAGGAGATGTGTTAATAGCATCATTAACCCTCTAACTACAGCTGTCTCACTCCAGACTAATTGTTCTGATCTGTACGTGGAACTGTCTGTTTGATGATGTCACCATTAGTTTTCATTCTCATATAGAAAATGATAGAATGTGGCAAGTCTACTCATCACCAGTAAGTTTGAATTGTAGAGATCCCATTAAGTTGCTATTCTAATTCCTAATACTGGTATGAATTCTATTCTGTTCTATTTCTTTATTTTATATTATACTCCATTTTGAGCCCTGAATTCTGATGACAGTATGAATCGTATAGCAAAAGGCTGGGAACTGCCAGTGACCTCACGATACTTACTTAGGTGTTGATACGAAATGTGTTGTGATTCTTACGATTCTATATGTATTGTGATTCTTACGATTCTATATGTATTGTGATTCTTACGATTCTATATGTATTGTGATTCTTACGATTCTATATGTATTGTGATTCTTACAATTCTATATGTATTGCGATTCTTACGATTCTATATGTATTGCGATTCTTACGATTCTATATGTATTGTGATTCTTACGATTCTATATGTATTGTGATTCTTACGATTCTATATGTATTGTGATTCTTACGATTCTATATGTGTTGTGATTCTTACGATTCTATATGTGTTGTGATTCTTACGATTCTATATGTGTTGTGATTCTTACGATTCTATATGTGTTGTGATTCTTACGATTCTATATGTGTTGCGATTCTTACGATTCTATATGTATTGTGATTCTTACGATTCTATATGCAGCGATTGTTACGATTCTCAAGGTATTGCAATTCTTATGATTCTACATGCATTGTGATTCTTACGATTCTATGTGTCGTGATTCTTACGATTCTATATGTACTGTGATTCTTCCAAATCTATATGTATTGTGATTCTTACGATTCTATATGTATTGCGATTCTTATAATTCTATATGTATTGTGACTCTTACGATTCTATATGTACTGCGATTCTTCCGATTCTATATCTATTGCGATTCAATACAGTTCTATATGTATTGTGATTCTTACGATTCTATATGTGTTGTTCTTCTTACGATTCTATATGTATTGCGATTCTTACGATTCTATATGTATTGCGATTCTTACAATTCTATATGTATTGCAATTCTTACAATTCTATATGTATTGTGATTCTTACATTTCTATATGTTGCAATTCTTACGATTCTATATGTATTGTGATTCTTACAATTCTATATGTTGCAATTCTTACGATTCTATATGTATTGTGATTCTTACAATTCTATATGTATTGTGATTCCTACAATTCTATATGTATTGTGATTCTTACAATTCTATATGTGTTGTGATTCTTACGATTCTATATCTATTGTGATTCTTACGATTCTATGTGTTGCGATTCTTACGATTCTATATGTATTGTGATTCTTACGATTCTATATGCTGCGATTGTTACGATTCTCTATGTATTGTGATTCTTACGATTCTGTGTCGCGATTCTTACGATTCTATATGTATTGTGATTCTTACGATTCTATATGTATTGCGATTCTTACGATTCTATATGTATTGTGATTCTTACAATTCTATATGTATTGTGATTCTTACGATTCTATATGTATTGCGATTCTTACGATTCTATATGTATTGTGATTCTTCCATATCTATATGTATTGTGATTCTTACGATTCTATATGTATTGCAATTCTTACGATTCTATATGTATTGTGATTCTTACGATTCTATATGTACTGCGATTCTTACGATTCTATATCTATTGCGATTCAATACAATTCTATATGTATTGTGATTCTTACAAATCTATATGTATTGCGATTCTTACGATTCTATATGTATTGTGATTGTTACGATTCTATATGTACTGCGATTCTTATGATTCTATATCTATTGCGATTCAATACAATTCTATATGTATTGTGATTCTTACGAATCTATATGTATTGCGATTCTTACGATTCTATATGTATTGCGATTCTTACGATTCTATATGCATTGCGATTCAATACAATTCTATATGTATTGTGATTTTTACATTTCTATATGTTTTGTGATTCTTACAATTCTATATGTAGTGCTATTCATACGATTCTATATGTATTGTGATTCTTACGATTCTATATGTATTGTGATTCTTACCATTCTATATGTATTGCCATTCAATACAATTCTATATGTATTGTGATTCTTACGATTCCATATGTATTGTTATTCTTACGATTCTATATGTATTGCGATTCTTACGATTCTATATGTATTGCGATTCTTACGATTCTATATGCATTGCGATTCAATACAATTCTATATGTATTGTGATTCTTACATTTCTATATGTTTTGTGATTCTTATGATTCTATATGTATTGTGATTCTTACAATTCTATATGTAGTGCGATTCTTACGATTCTATATGTATTGTGATTCTTACGATTCTATATATATTGTGATTCTTACGATTCTATATGTATTGCGATTCTTACGATTCTATATATATTGTGATTCTTACGATTCTATATGTATTGCGATTCTTACGATTCTATATGTATTGCGATTCTTACGATTCTATATGGGGACAAGAGAGAAGACATGAGAAAACATGTTTTTAAAAGTGCTGAAAACAATTTGCCTCTCTATTTAAAAAGAAGATGGAAAGTGAAAGTGGATGTCTCGTTGGTTGTACAACTGAATGCATTCAACTGAAATGTGTCTGAGAACAAGCTATGAAGGAAAAATACTGGAGTTTTGGTGCAGCTACAGCCAACGAGCACAAAAACAATATTACGATATTGTCAAAACAATACGATACAATATATCACCATAAATAATATCCCCATCTGTAACTGTATCACTAGTATATCACACTAAAACAAGGGAAATATCAGACAGTTATTTATTATCAATATGTAGTGTGATATGCTCATAATAGCCTGCGTGCTGCTGTGTATGTGTAAGGTTCTGTGGTTCTGTGAGGAGATCAGTATGGACCAGACTGAAAGGGTGCATCCCAAATGGCACCCTATTCCCTACATTTATAGGGAATAGGGTGCCATTTTCTCCTACAAGGTGATAATACACATTTGAAATGCAGTCGGACTTGGTGGTTTTCCTCACATTTAATGGCCCATAAAGTCTACCACCACCTTTGCAGATGAGGTTAAAAGCGGCAGATAACCAGACGCTATCATTTTGCTGTCGATTGTATCTCATCTCTTTGGTTCACTATTGTTTTGTTGTCTATCTTACACTTTGTGTGTCAGAACCCTTTTATTTGTACTGAGTAACATTCGTCTCTATTGGCTTATACATTTTCGATGTTGACATTTCAGTTGTTTTAGCGGTGAAAAAGCAAATGTCATTCTAATGACCTTTACAACGTCTGTACCGTCTGATCAGCTGATACACTCCTGATATCCTGATTTACTATGTAGATATTACTCTGTTCAGCTCTGATAACATAACTCTACGACAAGGTGACACATTGCATTAGACAAGATAGGAACACAGAATGTATGCGTGTGTGTGTGTGTGTGTGTGTGTGTGTGTGTGTGTGTGTGTGTGTGTGTACAGCGTGTATGTACGTATAGTACCGTGTGTATGCATCAGTGGATATTAGTACATCGGTAATTTGCGTAATTTCCCTCATTTGTTTCTACATTTGACCTTGAGCTCAACTCCCCATAACTACCCTCTATGATGACTACACATATATCTATGCCCTTGATGTTCTACTACACATATATCTATGCCCTTGACGTTCTACTACACATGTATCTTTGTCCTTGATGTTCTACTACACATATATCTATGCCCTTGACGTTCTACTACACATGTATCTTTGTCCTTGATGTTTTACTACACATATATCTATGCCCTTGATGTTCTACTACACATATGTCATTGTGTTGTACTACAGATATGTCTATGCCCTTGATGTTCTACTACACATATATCTATGCCCTTGGTGTTCTACATACTGTATATCTATTTGTTAAATGTCAGGGTCCCTGGCACAGAGCTCGTTGGCTATAGTCACAACGCTGACGGTGCTGACACTCCTGATGCTGATAATAGCAGTCACCCATACACCACACCATGGTCATGTTCATTACGGCACACCGAAGCAAAACGTTTAGCAACAGAAAGGGAACATTTGTGTTTCTTATTGGGCAGGGTCATGTAATTCCTCCATGTTTCAGTGGAGTTTTCTTCTGTTTGGTGCTAAGTGAATAGGATGTATTTGCGTCTCTCTCGGTCCTCACTGTCTCGCCCCTGGGCTGTGCTGCACCAAGCCTGGGGGTCTGGAGCTGTTGTTGCTGCTGTCATCTGGATCAGAGCACAGAGGAGGGGGAGGAGAGGATAGGAGGAAGAACATTACTGCAGCATATAATGGGTAACATGATCACTGGGCCCACTGGACTCCTCCTGATGTGGAGATACCCAGCCTATTCAATGTGGCTCTAGATGTATTGTGATCAGCTGCCACATCCCCCATTGACTGCACCTGGAGGCCTGAGGCTACTAGTAAGGGTCCTGCTGTAGACAAGAGGCCTTGTCCAACATTCTTATGAAAAAAGGTGTAACCTAGAACCAAAAAGGGTTCTATCATTCTTCTCCGTTGTGTGAAAAGGTTTTACCTAGAACCAAAAAGGGTTCTATCATTCTTCTCCGTTGTGTGAAAAGGTTTTACCTAGAACCAAAAAGGGTTCTATCATTCTTCTCCGTTGGGTGAAAAGGTTTTACCGAGAACCCAAAAGGGTTGTCTTACAAAGACAGCCATAGCGGCATTTGGGCATGTTTAGCTACAAGTCTGTCTGTGTGTCTAGTTGAGTCAGAGCCTTGCTTCAGCTCAGGGCAATGTACTGTGCTGCATATCTATCTGGTTGTCTATCTGTCTCTTTGTCTTTGTGTTAGTGTGTCCATTACAGACCCATCTGTCTTCATAGCACATCAGTCTCACAGACCAACCTGTCTGCATAGCTAGCGGTCACTCATGAGAAAACATGTTTACATTGCCAAAGCAAATGAAATAGATAATAAACAAAAGTAAAATAAACAATATTTTTTTTTACAGAAAACATTACACTCACAAAAGACATTTCAATTGTCATATTATGCCTATATACAGTGTCGTAACGATGTGCAAATAGTTAGAGTGCAAAATGGAAAATAACAATACACTGTTAATCTCTCTCATCCTCTTCCAATCTCTCTCTCTCTCTCTCTCTCTCTCTCTCTCTCTCTCTCTCTCGTTGGAGGTCAACCAAAAGAGAGACAGTCAGAAATGTGTTTGTTTTCTCAGCTCAGCGTTTCCCCTCATTTCCCCTCTATGGCTGTCCTGTTGTCACGCACACACACACGCGCACGCACGCACACACACACATACACAAACACACTGCTGTCTCTCTTTGGTGTCACGTCACAATGACGCAGCAATTACAGTTTTTTACAACCACTTGGGCACTAATTTCAGAACCTGGATGTCATTTTCCAAAGCTTTAGACACAAAACTCACAACCGATGATCAAAATGCAAATTTTTCAAAACTCTTAACACTTTTTCCAATTGCTTGGATACAATACACATAAAGCTAAGATCATTTGTTCATTAAACAAAAAATCACCTGTTCAAAATGACACAACTTAACATCAAAGTATTACCATTTCAAAATGCAATTCACACACAACATCTGAGATGACTGTCTATTCATTTCATTACAATGATCTAACTATCAATTGATACAACTGTTGCATTACTCTTAATGCAGAGTTTTATGGAAACTGACAAACAATATTGCATGTTTAGATCATGAAAGTTTCAGGATAACGAGATCCATGACCTCTCTCATTAACAAGGTGTTTTTGCCCACAGATCTGCCGCTCACTGAGTGTGTTTTGTTTATCGCATCATTCTCTGTAAACTCTAGAGACTGTAGTACGTAGAAATCCCAGGAGGGCAGCTGTTTCTGAGATGCTGGAACCACCATGTGTGGCACCAACAATCATACCACGGTCAAAGTTTCTTAAATTACGCGTCTTGCCCGTTCTAATGTTTGGTCGAACAACAACTGAAGCTCTCTACTCTATATACTCTATATATTGGGTTGCAGGCAGCCACATGATTTTCTGTTCGAAGGAGCAGGTTATTTGCTACAATGATTCTACCAAAACTCAGAAGATCAGCCGTGGCCTCAATCATCGGAACTTTCCGCAATGAGAACCGGTAAGTCTTCAGCATGCACTAAACATTAGCCTACTCTCAATTGTCAAATGACTGTATACTGCATGCCAATGTGTACCACAGAGCAGGTGATGTGACTAAATGTGTTCTTACTGTAATTTTCCCTGCAGAATTGAGACTAGGCCAAATAGGGGAGGCAGAGGCAAAATTCTGACTGACCAACAAGAGCGGGCTGTGGTCAATTTGTTTTGGGACAGAAATGATATTCGCCACACAGAAATTTGGCAGCACGTCTTGTACATTGACGACATGTTCAAGCCATAATTTTGCAGACTATTGCACACATGCTGAAAAGGCACCAAGTGTCTCTAAAACAGCTATACCGTGTGCCTTTTGAAAGAAATGCAGACAGAGTGAAGCAACTGAGGACTGAGTATGTTCAGGTATGTTCAGTTTCAAGATCCTGTTGTGAAAAATTCCACAAGAATTATACATCATTGTAATCAGTAATTTTCTTTCCAAAATGTCTTTTTAGAGGGTGATGGAGCTGGATGCTGACGAAAGCCATCACAAATTCCTCTTTTTGGATGAGGCAAGCTTCAACCTGGCCAAGACAAGGAGGAGAGGTCGGAATTTCATTGGCCAGAGGGCAACCATCTAAGTACCTGGACAACGTGGGGCCAACATCACCATGTGTGCGGCTATATTGGAAGATGGTGTGGTGGGACACAGGCCTCATATTGGATCATATAATGCAGCTCTCCTTGTAACCTTCCTTGATGAGCTAAATCAGGTCTGTAGAGCTGATGGCGTGACCTATGTCATTGTGTGGGATGTCAGGTTCCACCATGCTCAAATGGTGCCAGCATGGTTTCAGGCCGATCCACAATTTACCACCCTGTACTTACCCCCATACTCTCCTTTCCTTAACCCGATTGAGGAATCTTTCTCCACATGGAGGTGGAAGGTATATGATAGGCGCCCTCACGAACAAGCCACCCTTCTCCAGGCCATGGATGACTCATGCAATGACATCACGGCAGACCAGTGTCAGGCCTGGATTCGCCATGCCCGAAGATTCTTCGCAAAATGTTTGGCTAATGAAAACATCCATTGTGATGTAGATGAGAACCTGAGGCCAAATCCACAAGACAGGGTTGATGGAAATATAGAAGTACAGTAATCAATCCTTTGTTCTGCTTTTTACAGTAAGCCAGTTGAGGAACACTGCAGTTGACGTTTCACTGTAGTTTTCTTCTTTTTTGTAGGTAATTATTTTTGCTTTGATTCAAAGAAACCTATGTTGTGATTATATAGTATTTCATCAATACATTTCAGATTTTGTTCAATGATTCCACTGTGTCTGTAGTATTCTCTCTACTAGTCCTTTTACAGTGATGTATTATTTACGTGTAGTACCATAATGAAACATGTATCAACAATTTTGTACTACAATATTTAATGATTGTACGAACAACTACACAGCGAAACTATCGGTATCTTGTGTGTGGGTGATCTAAATGAATGTTCCTATGGTATTTCATGATAAATGAGTTATTTGAACCAATGATTCTGCAAGTACAGGGTTTCTTTAAAGCTATGAATGCCAAATGCAATGTTTTGAACATTGGACAGCCTGTGTTTGTAACGCCCAGTCCTGGGTTTACAGGCTGGAGCGTTTTGGGTTCATTTTGGTTTAGGGGTTTTCACAGTTCTATGGTGTCTAGTTCTATGTTGGGTTAATGGCTCCCAATTAGAGGCAGCTGAGTCTCGTTGTCTCTAATTGGGAACCATTTATATGGTTGGGAATTGCACCTTAGTTTGGTGGGTTATTGTATGTTCATGTCATGTTTATGTTAGGCTTATCGTGTTCGGTCGGGTTCTTGTCAGGTTTCTACAGTCATGTCTAGTTAGGTTTCTCCGTTCGAGGTTTAGTTAGGTTTCTTCCGTCGTGGTTAGGTTTAGTTCTCTTTGTGTATAGTTTAGTATTTAGCGTTAGGGCTCACGTCTTGTTTCTTCGTCTATGGTGTTGTTTTCGTTCTGTCCCGTGTATTATAATTAAATCATGTATTCTGGCTACATCGCTGCGTCTTGGTCTGTCCGTCCGGAAGAGAAGCATGACAGTGTTACAGCCTGTGTTACAAGTTTTCAGATTTGTGTCTAGAGCTTTGAAAAATGACCACAAGGTTCTGAAATGAGTGCCAAAGTAATTGTAAAAAACTGTATTATCCAACTCCACTAAATGAGCCAGGGCCAGGGGTACGCCTGCCTACAATTGTGACATCGGCACAGTTTGTCCCTCAAGGCTTTCCCCCATAGAAAAAAACACATAATTGAAACACATGAGAATGGGGAAATCTGAATGCAAATACACCACAGACTTTGTTATTGCTGAGTGGATTTTATTTCTTGATGCTTTTGTCAAACTCTCTCGCAAACTTTCCGTAATCCATTAGTACCTTGAAGTGCTGTGTTGTTGCACGGCTACCTCAGCTACATCACTTAATCAGTCAGTACCTTATAGTACGTCACTCTCCTAAAGTGCCTGTTCTGTTTTCTTATGCAAAGACTCAATACCGCAGCTCTTTTCAAAACACTCTTTTCAAAACACCGATGACCCATGGTGGCCATGGGTCATCGGGCCAATCCTTAATGTCGAGCTCTGTGTTATGTGGTTACTGGTGATCCTCTGAGGCCTCCGTAGTTCATGTCATGTTAAGAAGTTTTGATAATACTTGGTCAGTCATCAGCCACTCGTTTCAACTGCAGAACAGGACTCTTTCACACACTGACCGTTCCGTTACGGTGTGTTCCATTCTATTACAAATCACACTGGCCAAGTTGGCCTCTTCTTTTCAAGCGGTTGAATCCTATTCTTTGTGAAGCAGTGAGCTGGGAATTCCTGGATGGTTTCATAATATTCCACTTCCCTTGAGCTCCCTCCCGGTAGTCTCTGTCAGTGGCAGTGCTCCCCTCGAGAAGATAGAAGCACTATCATGATCATTAGAATACATCTCTCTGATCTATGGTAGGAGAGTAGTGGGATGTAGTGATTTTCCTCTCTGAGTGATGAAACTGTTCCGTAGGCAAAAGGTGTCTTGTGTGTGTGCACATGGGTCTCTCTCTACTCATGTCAGTGGTGGGTTACTGCTTAGATTGATCCCACATCACTCAGGTCCCTTTCCCCTCCTCTCCTCTTCTCCCTTCCTTCCTTCCCCTCCTCCATTAGTTTATGTTGTAGTGACTGAGTGTCAGCCATCACATTACTGCTGGCCACATCAAAGCCAATTGACATAGTTGAATCTCAGCATGACAGGGGGGATTAGTGAATTAGAGCCATAGGAGGTCTTCACACACATTCACATCAAAACAAATACAGACGCAGTACCCCCCAAAAAATGACATTCTCTTTTTTTGATGCCTTGATGCAGGAGGAAAAAAGACTAGAGGAAAAAAGAAGAGAGGAAAAATGCAAGTGAGACTGTTTAAGCGTGGAGACATACAGTAGTAGCTCTCTAGACTACAATTCCCAGGTGTCTTTTATCTACGTAGCCCCTGCAGCCAGCAGCCTGTCCTAGTCTGTGTGTGTGTATGTGTAGCCGGTGTGAAATGGATAGTTAGCTAGCGCGGTGCGCGCTAACAGCGTTTCAAATCGGTGACGTCACTCGCTCTGAGACCTTGAAGTAGTTGTTCCCCTTGCTCTGCAAGGGCCGCGGCTTTTGTGGAGCGATGGGTAATGATGCTTCGTGGGTGTCAGTTGTTGATGTGTGCAGAGGGTCCCTGGTTCGAGCCCAGGCAGGGGCGAGGAGAGGGACGGAAGATATACTGTTACATATGTGTGTGTCGGTGCGTGTGCACACCAGCCCCTGCAGCGCCAGCCTGTCCCATTGAATGCACTAATGTGAGACACAACAATCCCAGTCAGGTGCAGCTACGCTGTGCTTCACAGAGCACCACTATTTCACTGATGGTACAGAGGCAGGTGGCAGCCCAGGTGTATGGAAAATATACAGTGTGTGTGTGTGCGTCTATGAACTTTGTTGGAAAGAGTATAGTTTTTATGGGAGTCTATTTAGGTGATTCCTCAAAAAACTAGAAAACAAAACCAACCATGATCTTGGGGGATTTTCATGAAATTTTATCCACGGAAGGGTTTTTTGGGGGAAGGATTGTTAATATATAGTTGACATTTGTGTCTTAAAGCATCATTTAGAAGTAATTAATTGCATTTAGAATATTTATGACATTGTTGCCTTACCCAGGCCTCTTTTAAGACTCCATAATGTTTCATCTGTAGGTGGTACAAAGCTATGTAATAGGAGTACTATTTTGTTTTCAAAAACTATTTTCTAATATTACTTTGATATTATATTGAAAATACATTTTTGGGGATTTGGCAAATGTTTCTATGTATTGTTGAACATAACATACTCTAGAGCACATCAAAGTTCCATAGTGGGATCTCTGACACTTTTAGTTAGGATTCAATTTGTAAGCATTACAACAGAGTGAATGTGAAAATGGATTCAAAATGGTCATCCTCTGCTGGTGATTTGCAGGATGTGCAATGATACAACTAAAAGGAGAGCTGTGATTGGTTACATTGCCTCCTATGCCAATTTCTCTGTATAAGATGGGGCATAACTTTAAAACTAGAGGAGATACCACTCTGGAACTTTGATATGCCCGTAGAGTATATTATGTTCAACAATATATTAAATAATATGCCAAGTCAAAAAGAGTATATTTTCAATATTCATGTTTATATTTTTCATTATTCATAAAGGGATGGAAGACAATTGTTATTGAAATCAAAATACTACTCATATTACAGAGAAAGCGGTAAAGCTTCGTTTGACACCACTTTTTGCTTCATAGCACCTATTGATGAAACATTATGGAGTCTTAAAGGAGGCCCAGGTAAGGCCAAAATGTCACAAATGTTTAAACACTTTAAGATACAAATGTCAAATATATGTCAACAGTCCTTCCTCCAAAGGACCCTTCTGTTGATTTACACTTTGTGAAAATCTACAAAATCATGGTCTTTTTTTGTTCTAGTTTGGTGAGGAATCATCCTATCAGAAATTCATACAGTCCTATAATGAGATCCTGTCATAAACCAGTCCCAGCTCAGTGGATAAAGGTAGCCTCATGTTGACTCTGAGCTGTTTGTTGTTTGTGCACATTGGCATCAACATTGATATCCCAATAATAGTCAAGACCCAGAGGGGATAACATAATGAACATGGCTTTGTTGTAGCTCTGTTGGGTATACTTGAACTGTTTGTTCACATTGGCATCAATATTGGCATCAATGTTGATACAGTTAATGTTCCAAATAGCAGGCCACAGAGACCCAGATAGCATTCTACTACTCATTTAGCATGATTTGTTTCATTTCAATAGCACAAGGGAACCCAATCAACACTAGGAAGTAGGAGACGGGTAGAAAAACATTCCGAACACGCAGCAACCAAGCGTGCTTGAATGAAAAGGCATTAGTCTTTCTCTTTGAAATCCACTGTAAACAGTGAGGCCAAATGCCCTCTTCCAGCACAAGAATGTTGTTTTTGACTTAGTCTAACCTATATTGATTGAATAGGGACCTACAGTCTGTGTCTGTCCTCAATTTGGTTTCACATTCCCTCATATCTCAGCATGCACATTTTAAAGAGTCCACATTTCTCCATCCATCATCTCATTATGGCCTTGAAGAAATGTAGAAATGTGCTGTTAGGTGAACGATGATGAATGACATTTCTCAAAGATCAGTGGTTTATTAAAAGGTTGAGTCCTGCCTCTCCCTCCATGTTGCATTACTCATGCCTGTTCTATTTATGTGTTCTGCTGAGGAGAAAAAGAGAGGGAGGTATTCTGAGGAAAATAGGAAGAAGGGGAGCGACAGATGACATGGAGGAGAAAACGGTGTTTGTAATAGGGAATAAGCTCCGTGGAGGTCTGGGTGTTGTTGAGATAGAGATAGATAGGGTTTCACACAAAGACCAGGAGAAAATCAATTCTCCTTGAGACACGGGCAAGGTCAGTGCACGGGGACATAGAGAGGAAGGAGGGAGGAGGAGGTAGAGTTGCAAGTTGGAAAGAGCGATAGAGGGAGAGAGAGATTGAAGGAGAGGAGGGGGGAGTGGAGGTTGAGAGAGAGATAGAGTGAGAGAGAGAGAGAGATTGAAGAAGAGGAGGGGGGAGTGGAGGTTGAGAGAGCGATAGAGGGAGAGAGAGATTGAAGGAGAGGAGGGGGAGTGGAGGTTGAGAGAGCGATAGAGGGAGAGAGAGATTGAAGGAGAGGAGGGGGGAGTGGAGGTTGAGAGAGCGATAGACAGAGAGAGAGATTGAAGGAGACGAGGGGGGAGTGGAGGTTGAGAGATAGAGTGAGAGAGAGATTGAAGGAGAGGAGGGGGAGTGGAGGTTGAGAGAGCGATAGAGGGAGAGAGAGATTGAAGGAGAGGAGGGGGGAGTGGAGGTTGAGAGAGCGATAGAGGGAGAGAGAGATTGAAGAAGAGGAGGGGGGAGTGGAGGTTGAGAGAGAAATAGAGTGAGAGAGAGAGAGAGATTGAAGAAGAGGAGGGGGGAGTGGAGGTTGAGAGAGAGATAGAGGGAGAGAGAGATTGAAGGAGAGGAGGGGGAGTGGAGGTTGAGAGAGAGATAGAGTGAGAGAGAGATTGAAGGAGAGGAGGGGGAGTGGAGGTTGAGGGAGCGATAGAGGGAGAGATTGAAGGAGAGGAGGGGGAGTGGAGGTTGAGAGAGAGATAGAGGGAGAGAGAGATTGAAGGAGAGGAGGGGGGAGTGGAGGTTGAGAGAGCGATAGAGGAGAGAGAGATTGAAGGAGAGGAGGGGGGAGTGGAGGTTGAGAGAGCGATAGAGGGAGAGAGAGATTGAAGGAGAGGAGGGGGGAGTGGAGGTTGAGAGAGCGATAGAGGGCGAGAGAGATTGAAGGAGAGGAGGGGGGAGTGGAGGTTGAGAGAGCGATAGAGGGAGAGAGAGATTGAAGGAGAGGAGGGGGGAGTGGAGGTTGAGAGAGCGATAGAGGGAGAGAGAAGATGGAGGAGGGAAACGGAGGGGAAGGAGCGATAGAAGGGGAGAGATTTGGTTCTTCTAAGCAACAGCACAGCAGAGCTCCTGCCTCTCTACCTTAACTCAAAGCCTCAGCTTCATAGCCTCATGTGTACAACATAGAGAATGTGATGTGAACACTGTGAACGCTACCACTCACTGCTGTAATGAGAACACACACACACACACAGAAATCTCTACAGCTTCTTTCTCAGAGCCTGACCTTTTCTTATGGCTGTGGGGGAATTTCTTCAGTGTTACCTCATTCATCCATCCATATTCTCTCCCTTTAGTACCGAGGGGAATGGGAATCGTGATACAGTCTGTATGTATCACTTCCGTGGGAACATTGCGCTTAAGTATCAGATTATGTTGTCTGGAAGTAGCAGCAGCTGTGGAGCTCTGAAACCCGAAGTGAGGCCCAATCCCTAACGCTTCTACATGCTTCTACGCCGACCTGCCGGGTGTGGTGGTAGATCCGGCAAGCCTGCTACAGCCAGCATCGATATTAACATGTCCCTCAATGGATGCTGGCCATGATGTGTGTGTTTTAATGGTGTGTGCTTTAATGGTGTTTCTAATGGCTCTGGTTAGTAAAAGAGAGAGAGAGGGGGGGAGAGAGGGAGGGAAGGGAAGAAGGAGAGTGAGATAGGCTGGATGTGCAGGGCTGAGGCTGGGCTCAGACCTGCTTGCTGTGACAGTGGATCCAGCGGGCCTTACCCTGCCTTGGCTGTGGGCCTGGAGAGGTAAACACCTGGCCAGCAGGTAAATATAGACTGCATCCCAAATGGCACCCTATTCCCTTTATAGTGCACCATATGTAGTGCACTATATAGTCCCAAAGGTAGTGCACTTTATAAGGAATAGGATGCCATTTGAGATGCATCCATGATATAATATGGAAGCTGCCGTTTGCTGGCTGCATGGTGGACTCAGTACTGGCATCTGGTATGCACACCTGTCTCCACCCACACCTCGCTATAGGCCAAGCCCACCCAGAGAGAGGGAGGACTCTGCTGGGGCTTGCACTACTGCCCTACCTCTGCCTGGGGGAGAAAGGGGTAGGGAGAGGGGGAGGGAGAGGAGAGGGGGAGGGAGGGAGGGTAGGTTGTCAGAGAGAGGTGTGGACCAGAAGGCTGTAAGGGACACTCTGGTGAGGTGGTATCTCAGGTAAACCTAATGTATGTACAGTGTTCCCCTGAACTAATTTCACCATTTTCACCATTATTCTCAGCTTTTGTTTTATATTATGATAGAGGTATAATTACACTGTTCATCTCTTCACTGTGAAGAGCGCTTGAATGAAGGGGCCACTTCATTTCACCATTGTCACCATCCGTCATCAGGATTGCTTTAGCAGGTTGTGGAAGAGAAACTACTCTGTTCATCTGTTCACTGTGTACGAGTGCTTATTATGAGGACAGAGTTCTTTATTGATAAGAGGACAATGAAGAGTACTTGATATGGAGGGGCACTTGCGATTGATAGAACAATGAATGGTTTGTTGTGTTGTTGATCACTGGTGGGGCTCCTCTATTTGTAGAGATCTGATAGGGATAGAGTAGTGGAACTGTGTTTTCAGGCCAAACTCTTAATCTGCCTCTCATCCTCTTCTAATGCAATCTCTCTCTCTCTCTCTCTCTCTCTCTCTCTCTCTCTCTCTCTCTCTCTCTCTCTCTCTCTCTCTCGCTCTCTCTCGCTCTCTCTCTCTGTCTCCCCTGTGTCTATAATGGGCTTTACGCTTGAATGAACTGCAGCACACACACACACACAGACATACACACACAAACACCCATACCCCATTCAAATGCAGACCTGGGCTGTTAACATGTGGGAGGCAAAAAGAAAGAGAAACACCTATTACCATAACATTAACATAGAGAGCATCAGCGAATTGGTCAGTGAACCGACTTCAGATCTCGTCCTCTTGCTCCCACTCATTTTGATGTTGTTGTGGAGTTAGTAGTAAGAGCCCTGTCTTGTGATGGATGTGGAAGCATAAAATTACATAGAAGAAGACTGATTTATAGCAGCTCTGTGGGGTAGAAGCACAGAAGTGCGTCATGGCATTGCAGAGTTCTAAACCATTGTGATAACGTCTGCTAACAGCAGCACGCCACATTCTGTTCTCTGGGCTCTATTTCCACCGGTGACGGCTTGTATAAATGGGAGAGATTGTATTTACAGTGTGTTGGCAGAGCTTATTGTGTCTGAGGCAACGCTAGCTCAATAATCACCAGAGCCACAGCCACAAATCTTCATTAGCCGATTAGCCGAGAGAGAGACAGCTTGTGTTCTTTTTCCTATATTTGTGAGCCTGTGTGTGTGTGTGTGTGTGTGTCACCTTCCCTCCCTCCCTCCTGTCTCCTTTACTTAATCTTGAACCTGTAAAGTGTAAACTTGACCCCTACAGTGCCACTTTCTTACCTGAGTCACACACACACACACACACACACACACACACACACGTTATGTTGTTCCCTGAAAGAGCATAAGCAGCCAAGTGGTCATCAAGACACAAGACAGAACAAATTAAGGTCACAGCGGGAACAGCCAAGCCAGCAAACCACAGTATGTGTCTGCATCCATGCCTGTGCGTGTGGGTCCATGCCTGTGTGTGTGGGTCCATGCCTGTGTGTGTGGGTCCATGCCTGTGTGTGTGTGGGTCCATGCCTGTGTGTCTGGGCAAATCCACATGTTTGTGTGACCCTCTACAGCTGAAAAGGCATGTCCTACCTACCTAACACCCTAGAGAGTCGTTGGATGTGTCCAAAATGGCAACTTATATAGTGCACCATGAAGGGAATAGGATTTGGGATGCACAGGTTTGGGACAGGTTGTCACACAGTCCAGAACAGTAGCATTCCCCATCCCGTTGGCACTTAGAGGAAAGCCTCTCTGTGCCATTTGGATAAAAGGATGAAAGGTGTCACTGCCTTTCAACCCAAGGAAGTAAAACGGAACACTGTCTGAATGCTCGTTTGCACTGTCTTTCTTTGTCAGGCTGTAGCTCTTTGATATCAGCAGAGTTAGAAGTAGACGCAGGTCTGTGATCAGGGATCAGATTCCCTCTTCCATTCCCTACAGGGAGGGCAGAGCACAGTGAATCACCTGGAGTCTGTTGTGTTGGACCCATCACATGTTCTGTAAAAGGGAGCCATTGGGAGGATCTATTTCAGATCACTTTGAGGTGTAATAGCTCAATCTCACAGCACAGGGCACTTACAGGTCTCCTGTCTCACTCTAACCATGTGTCAAAGGTCAAAGGAAGGGAAGGACTCTACCGAATGCCAATAAAGTAAGACTGAGGCTTTTTGTTGTGCCCTTTCGTTGTCATCAAACCCCGTCCATTCCTCCTTCCCTCTCTCTCTCTCCCTCCCTCTTTTCCTCCTTCCCTCTCTCCCTCCCCCTTTTCCTCCCTCCCTCCTTCCATCCCTTCCCCCCTCCCTAGATTCTTCCCTCCCTCCCCTCCCCTCCCCTCCCCTCCCTCCCTCCCTCCCTCCCTAACCCCCATTCACACCATCATGAAGGTGGCCAGACCCCGTCAGGCAGACAGCTCTTCTCTTCCCATCCCTCTACCTTCTTTTCCCAAGACTTCCCCTCAAGGGCGGTATCCAATTCTGCCTGTGTGTGTGTAATCCATCACTGCAGGCCTGCAGCAGGGTGACCTTGACAGCAGGTAACCTCACAGGGTGCTCCTCCTGCGACACGGGCACAAAGGAGGTGTGTGTTTGTGTGTGTCTTTATGTGTGTGTCTTTATGTGTGTGTCTTTATGTGTGTGTGTGTGTGTGTGTGTGTGTGTGTGTGTGTGTGTGTGTGTGTGTGTGTGCGTGCGTAATCCATCACTGCAGGGCTGCAGCAGGGTGACCTTGACAGCAGGGAACCTCACAGGGTGCTCTTTCTACTGCCATGACACGGGCACAAAAGAGGTGTGTGTGTGCCTGTGTGTGTTTGTGTGTTGATACAGTAACAGCAGAGGACCGAACACCACACAGAGAGCAAGTATACCAGGTTGTGGTTGTGTGGCAATGATGACGCAGGCAAATAAGTCCATGGTCATCAATGATTTATCTCCCTGTGTTGTGATGTGAAGGGGGTGAAGTTGTGCTCTATGACAGACGTGGAGGGGTATGTATGGTGCAGAATTAACTCTGTCTCTTTCTCATCCCGCCAGGAGCTTCACTGGTGCTCTGTTACCCTTCAATTGCCCCTCTGTTGTCTCCTGTCTCCCCACATTACCCCAACACCCCCGAGCTCTTAAAGCCACATTCTCTCGTTCTCTCTCACTTCCTTCTTCTCCTTTTCTCTCTCTTCCTCTTTCATAGCTGCATTTACCTATTCTTTTATCCTCCCCTTTGCGTACCTGTACTCTCTCTCTCTCTCTCTCTCTCTCTCTCTCTCTCTCTCTCTCTCTCTCTCTCTCTCTCTCTCTCTCTCTGTCTGTCTCTCTGTGTCTCAGCCTCTATAATTTTGTCAGAAACAATCAGTGGATTTTCCATTTCACTGCCCAGCACTGCCGCAGTCTGAGACGTGGTACTGGGATGGAGGAGGAGGGAGAGAGAGGAAGATGGTGAGAGGAGGAAGAGAGAGAAAGAGGGCATGAGAGGAAGTAACACACACACACACACACAGGTAACTACCAAAGTAATGATAACACAAGTAAAAGAGGGATACAAAGTATATTGAAAGCAGGTGCTTTGGCTCCTGAGTTAATTACAGTTTTTCCCCAATTGTTAACACACGTTTGCTGAAACTACATCTCAGGCACTCAAACTCTAAACACAAAACACAAAACACAAAACAGCCAATTTCCCCAAACCCCACAGACATCTTGCAATATGAAACACAGCAATCAAAATCATGTACTCCCTGCTCAAAATTAAACTCTGCATACAAATGACACACACACACACACACACATCAAATTAATCTAACTAGTGACAACCAAGATTACACTAATGTGAGATATTCAAAACACTGCTTTCAGAACCTATTTCAGTGTAAAGACTAAGATTTTGTTCTTATACCTTAAACTGTTTGTGTGTACTCAAACAAGAAAGGAACACAAATGCAAACATTTTGTTTCATATCTCAACATGACTTAATACATGTCCAACAGCATACTGTAAGCACACATACAGTAAACATTTTGCATTTGTAAATATATTTTGCATATGCAAAGGAAGAAAAATAGGCCTATTTGTTCTACTGTATGGTATATTAGATCAATTGTATGGAATAGATAAAGAAACTGGGATTTAAAAAAATAAATATATAAACAATGTCACGAAACAAATAATCCATTGGGAAAACAAAATCAGTCGTGTCTCTTGTTTTGGTCCGGCCACAGCCCTGAGCAGCCGGATGGAAACTCACGTTGTCCCAAATCAGAACATACATTTGCTGCTCAGGATCACCTGGTCCTCTCTGTGTATGGTCCAAGGGTGGCATGGCGGTGGAGGACCCCGTTGTGGCTCATAGCTGCGCATATGGTGACATTTCCCCCGCGCTGGCCAGGTACCTCAACAATGGCACGTTGACCAATGACGTTACTTCTTCTCTACTTCTTCTCCTCATCGTCTTCACTAAACTGAATCCAGCCTCATCTATGAATATGACTTCCTGGGGGATGGGACTTGCATCCAACTCCATGATTCTCTGAAAGGACAGTAAATACTGTAATTGCTGTATAGTAAAGTTCACTGGCAACATTAATGAGTCTCTAATGTTTCTAGAGAGTAATACTAGTACATTACTTACTGCACTTACTGTTTATCCACTCTTTGGAAATTCCTTTCAAATGGGATTCTGTAGATTTGCTTCATCCAGAGATGGTGTTTCTGAAGGATGAGGGCTGTGGTTGATAAGCTCACTCTGATGCTATGGAAGACGGCAGGGTTTCCAATAATCTGTTGTTGGATTCTCCGCAGTCTTATGGCATTATTTCCACCTACCATTTGCTTAATGGCAGCCTCCTGTTGGTCTATAAATAGTCGCATTCTACCACCATGTGGTTGTCGTCCTTCAGTTCTACAAAATCAAAATAGCGTACGGTACAGTAAACACTACAGTAATACAGTGGACAAGATAAACATGTTACAAAATAATATAGCTCCCAATTTCATACATACAGTAATACATGAAACATTGACATTGTTTCCCCTTACAGTATGTATTAGGATCTACAGTCTTTACTGTATTTTATGCTGTACTACTGTCAAGTAGTAAAGGTAGTAGGGAGATCCAATGTCTGCAGTACATACCTATTGTCATTTTGGAATGTCCGGATGATGGATGCTACGGTGAAGCGGCTCAGATTGGGCTGCACTCTCTGCCCAGCCTCTCTCAAGGCCAAACCACATGGTCCACCACAGTCGCCCGAATTTCATCAGATATTACTCTCCTTGTTCTTGGTCCACCTCCACCTCCACTTCCACCTCCACCTCCACCTCCACCTTCACCTCCACCTCTACTTCCACCTCTACCTCCACCTCCACCTCCACCATTCTCTGCCAAGTTTACTTCCATTGATCTCCAAACTCAGGAGTACTCACCTGTGGTCTTTTTAGCCATACCAAAGGTCTGATTGCAAAGTGAACATATAAGCAATTAGTGTTTTCACATGTGAAGAGGGAAAGGGATCAGTTGCTAATTTATCTTAGCTTGTTGAACAGCGTTGTGTGTTGTGTTTTGCCAAATGTTTGTTATAGAATTGCACATCTGAGTGTAAAGCAAAACATGTGCCAGTAGTATTGCAGATTTGGTGTCTGGTTCTGCTAAATTAGTTACAGGTTTTGTGCCTCATGGACCAATTTCAGTGTGTAAACAATTGGGAAAAACTGTAAGCAATTCAAATACCATCAAGCTTAGGGTCATGTATAAAAATGCTGGGAAGGCCATTATTTTGGCTACCATGGATATGCCCCCATAGAATGACAACGCCCCCATCCACAGGGCACGAGTTGTCACTGAATGGTTTGATGAGCATGAAAACGATGTAACCATAAGACATGATAGGGCGGGAGGTAGCCTAGTGGTTAGAGCGTTGGGCCAGTAACTGAAAGGTTGCTGGATTGAATCCCCGATGTGACAAGGTAAAAATCTGTCATTCTGCCCCTGAACAATGCAGTTAACCCACTGTTCCTAGGCTGTTGTAAATAAGAATTTGTTTTTAACTGAGTTGCCTAGTTAAATAAAGGTTAAATATATTTAAAAAAATTAATTTAAATAACATGGCCGTCTCAGTCACCAGATCTCAACCCAATTGAACACTTATGGGAGATTCTGGAGCGGTGCCTGAGAGCATTTTTCACCACCATCAACAAAACACCAAATGGGATTTCTCTCAGAATGTATATGTATGTACATACATACCAACATAAATACATACATACAGTGTATAAATACATGTACACATGTACACAAAGTCTGCATCAGTCGCACATTCCATCACACATTGCTGACTCCCATTGTTAGGGTGGAGACATCACTTCATTATGTACAGTATCTCTGTCATGATCTTCAGTTTACAATGCAATTGTTTAATCAGCTGTGTTTGCTAGGGATGGAGAAAAAGTGTGACACCACTCTAGCCCCCGAGGACTGGAGATGCCCATCCCTGCATGTTATAGACAGACCATTGACAGACTTTATCGCCAGTCCATCCATCATGGGGATTTCCGTTCTAGTAATTCTATTTCTATGATAAAGACATTCAGCATCAGTATCCTCATGCATCAACTCCCATGTTGGACACATATGTCCCTACTGGTGGCCAGAAGCTGGATCAGGATCAGATTGCCTTGTCCTACAGACTGAGATTGTGTCCCAAATGGCAACTTATTCCCTTGATAGTGCACTACTTTTGACCAGAGCCCTATGGGCAGCCCTTGGGAATAGGGTGCCATTTGCGATGCATCCAGGCTGTGTGGTTGAGTAGACTGTTACTTACTCGCAAGATAATTGCTGGTGATAAACTAGCTCTTCAGACAGCATCATGGATTCAGATGACAGAGGGTTTGTGTAATGGAAGGAACCAGTGATGTATCTAGACCCTTAGCGCTAACACACACAGTTATTAGTAGTCTGAGTGTCATTAGGCATTCAATTAGTAGCTAACATTAATGTAGTCAAAGCTGGGTTTAGAAGAGATCCACCTCTCACAAAGATCATTTTATAGAGTTGTGTGTGTGTGTGTATGTATGTTTGTGTGTGTGTGTCATCAGTATGCTAATCGTACATAAAAAGATGGAGGTTGCCTGGCTAGGGGAAGGAGAGGAGGGAGTGGGAAAACAGTTGGTAATGGAGAGGAGGAGGGGGTGAGAAAGTATTGAAGAGCGGGAGGAGGGGGAGAGAAAGTAGGAGTTAGGTGAGGAGAAAGTGGGCAAGAGGGGAGGATTAGCTAGATGAAGGAGAGGAGGGAGTGGGAGAACATTTGGCGATGGAGAGGAGGAGGAGTGTACAGAAAGTGGGGGAGAGGGGAGGATTGGGGGAGGAGTGTAGAGAAAGTGGGCGAGAGGGGAGGATTGGCTTGGGGATGGAGAGGAGGGAGTGGGAGAACATTTGGCGATGGGGAGGAGCAGGAGTGTAGAGAAAGTTGGGGAAAGGGGAGGATTGGGGGAAGAGTGTAGAGAAAGAGGGGGAGAGGATTGGGGAGGAGTGTAGAGAAAGTGGGGGAGAAGGGAGGATTGGGGAGGAGTGTAGAGAAAGTGGGGAGAGGAGAGGATTGGGGAGGAGTGTAGAGAAAGTGGGGGAGAGGAGAGGATTGGGGGAAGAGTGTAGAGAAAGTGGGAGAGGAGAGGATTGGGGAGGAGTGTAGAGAAAGTGGGCGAGAGGAGAGGATTGGGGAGGAGTGTAGAGAAAGTGGGCGAGAGGAGAGGATTGGGGGAGGAGTGTAGAGAAAGTGGGCAAGAGGAGAGGATTGGGGGAGGAGTGTAGAGAAAGTGGGCGAGAGGAGAGGATTGGGGAGGAGTGTAGAGAAAGTGGGGGAGAGGAGAGGATTGGGGAGGAGTGTAGAGAAAGTGGGCGAGAGGATTGGGGGAGGAGTGTAGAGAAAGTGGGGGAGAAGGGAGGATTGGGGAGGAGTGTAGAGAAAGTGGGGAGAGGAGAGGATTGGGGAGGAGTGTAGAGAAAGTGGGCGAGAGGAGAGGATTGGGGAGGAGTGTAGAGAAAGTGGGGAGAGGATTGGGGGAGGAGTGTAGAGAAAGTGGGGAGGATTGGGAGGAGTGTAGAGAAAGTGGGGAGAGGAGAGGATTGGGGAGGAGTGTAGAGAAAGTGGGCGAGAGGAGAGGATTGGGGGAGGAGTGTAGAGAAAGTGGGGGAGGATTGGGGAGGAGTGTAGAGAAAGTGGGCGAGAGGAGAGGATTGGGGAGGAGTGTAGAGAAAGTGGGCGAGAGGAGAGGATTGGGGGAGGAGTGTAGAGAAAGTGGGCGAGAGGAGAGGATTGGGGGAGGAGTGTAGAGAAAGTGGGCAAGAGGAGAGGATTGGGGAGGAGTGTAGAAAAAGTGGAGGAGAAGGGAGGATTTGGGGAGGAGTGTAGAGAAAGTGGGCGAGAGGAGAGGATTGGGGAGGAGTGTAGAGAAAGTGGGGGATAGGGGCATGAGAGACTTGGGGAGGAGAGAGGGGTGTGAAAGTGTATGAGAGGGGACATAGTGTCCTGCTAGTCAGCAGTTTGGGCAGAGAGACTAAGCCTCTTCAATTAGCACCTATTAATTACTCATCAAGGATGGAGGCATGACCGTGGAGGGAGGGCAGGAAAGGGAGGAGGAAGAGGAGGTGGGGAGAGAGGGTGAGGGCAGGAAAAGGAGGAGAGGAGCGGGATGGGCAACACAGAGTGCAAAGAGTTGCCCTGCCCTTCTGAAGGACCCTTGACAAAGTAATGTGATCTAAGTTGAGCACTAGTAAATAGACACTATACAGGCGAAGCTTGGCCATGAAGCATTTTTTAATGGCAGAACGCCCATGAAATGATGTGCTGTTATTTAACTTGCTACGCTATACTTGTTATATATTGCTATATATAGCCTGAGGTGAATCATCATTTGATTGAAATGGACTTTGGATGCAGCAGCATAGTCACTATATGACGCAGTAACACTGTGCTATTGTGATAGAATTTAGGTTTCCAAGGGTAGAATTTTGATGTTGATATATAACTGAAGTAGATTGAGCCCCATCTGTCGAGATACTCCCTCTAACCCTAACGTGACGTTGTGGAATGTGGCTGTTATGTTCCGTGTAATTCACATTTCTCCGTGACATCTCATGCAGGAAGTCATCTATCCCCTATTCTCAGGAATGAAAACATGGGCGTACTCGGTAGACTCTGAACCTCTCAGAGCCCTCAACGGTCCTGGTGGGACAGACCCCAGACACAGTCTCAGGCTCTTTCTTTAACTCCTCACGTCCTCCTTCTGTTAAATAATATGTGAGAACAACATTTTTTGTGAACAAATGTTTTATTTCGATCGATGTGCCTCACAGAGTGGAGTCTGACATTCGCAACGGCGGATACACTTTGGAGGAGATGGGAAACGTTGCCCAAGCTACGTCAATGGGCCGCACGGTGCATTGTGGACGATTCTGGGACAAAGAGTGCTCTCCTTCAAGGAGTGAATGGGAGTCTATCGGGTGCTACCTCGAAAACCCAACATTAGCACGGATTTTGTCAACAAGAAGTACATTACAAATCTTTTCTGAGATATGAGATAATTACCTTGCTATCTGTAATGTCGTGTGGCTTTGGAACCGTGACATTACGTACTTTCGAAGGAAAATAGTCACGCTTCTCAACACACACTGACTTTGAGAAGGGATTGTGTGACGATTAGCTTAGAAACCGTGTGACGCAGCATGACAATGTCAATGTGACTGGTCTGCTGGGTGGGGCGTTATACGCTCCATAATGCATTGGATTCCTATCTCGTTTCTCTAATATCTCTGGCAACGGCACCATGCAATGCACCCTCGACTGATGAGGCAGACAAATAGGAATATTGCAAAAATATGATCAATGGCTCGTTCGAGAGAAGACATCCTCCCGAGTTATGACGTCGGCCAGTATCTGACATTTTTTTAATTTTTATTTCACCTTTATTTAACCAGGTAGGCAAGTTGAGAACAAGTTCTCATTTACAACTGCGACCTGGCCAAGATAAAGCAAAGCAGTTCGACACATACAACAACACAGAGTTACACATGGAGTAAAACAAACATACAGTCAATAATACAGTAGAAAAAAACTAATCTATATACAAAGAGTGCAAATGAGGTAGGATAAGGAAGGTAAGGCAATAAATAAGCCATGGTGGCAAAATAATTACAATATAGCATTTAAACACTGGAATGGTAGATGTGCAGTAGATGAATGTGCAATGTAGAAAAACTGGGGTGCAAAGGAACAAGATAAATAAATAAATAAATACGGTAGGGGATGAGGTAGTTGGTTGGGCTATTTACAGATGGGCTATAAACAGGTGCAGGGGTCTGTGAACTGCTCTGACAGCTGGTGCTTGAAGCTGGTGAGGGAGATAATTGTCTCCAGTTTCAGAGATTTTTGTAGTTCGTTCCAGTCATTGGCAGCAGAGAACTGGAAGGAGAGTCGGCCAAAGGAGGAATTGGCTTTGGGGGTGACCAGTGAGATATACCTGCTGGAGCGCGTGCTATGGGTTGGTGCTGCTAAGGTGACCAGCGAGCTGAGATAAAGGCGGGACTTTACCTAGCAGGGACTTGTAGATGACCTGGAGCCAGTGGGTATGGCGACGAGTGTAAAGCGAGGGCCAGCCAACGAGAGCGTACAGGTCGCAGTGGTGGGTGGTATATGGGGCTTTGGTAACAAAACGGATGGTACTGTGATAGACTGCATCCAATTTGTTGAGTAGAGTATTAGAGACTATTTTGTAAATTACATCACCGAAGTCGAGGATCGGTAGGATGGTCAGTTTTACGAGGTTATGTTTGGCAGCATGAGTGAAGGATGTTTTGTTGCGAAATAGTAAGCCAATTATAGATTTAATTTTAGATTGGAGATGTTTGATGTGAGTCTGGAAGAAGAGTTTACAGTCTAACCAGACACCTAGATATTTGTAGTTGTCCACATAATCTAAGACAGAACCGTCCAGAGTAGTGATGCTGGACGGGGGGACAGGTGCGGGCAGCGATCGGTTGAAGAGCATGCATTTAGTTTTACTTGCGTTTAAGAGCAGTTGTAGGCCACGGAAGGAAAGTTGTATGGCATTGAAGCTTGTCTGGAGGGTAGTTAACACAGTGTCCAAAGAGGGGCCAGATGTATACAGAATGGTGTAGTCTGCGTAGAGGTGGATCAGAGACTCACCTGCAGCAAGAGAAACATCATTGATGTATACAGAGAAGAGAGTCGGCCCAAGAATTGAACCCTGTGGCACCCCCATAGAGACACCCAGAGGCCCGGACAACAGGCCCTCTGATTTGACACACTGAACTCTATCGGAGAAGTAGTTGGTGAACCATGCGAGGCAATCATTTGAGAAACCAAGGCTGTCGAGTCTGCCGATAAGGATGTGGTGATTGACAGAGTTGAAAGCCTTGGCCAGATCAATGAAAACGGCTGCACAGTAATGTCTCTTATCGATGGCGGTTCCTTTAGGACCTTGAGCGTGGCTGAGGTGCACACATGACCAGCCCTGAAACCAGATTGCATAGCGGAGAAGGTACGGTGGGATTCGAAATGGTCGGTGATTTGTTTATTAAAACTACTTAGGGAGCAGTGGGGCGCTAGCCGGTGAAATGTAAGGCGCCAAATTCAAAATCCAAAAGTTGAATTATTAAACATTCATCAATATACAAGTGTTGCATAGTTATCAAAAGCTCTGATTCTTGGCAATATCACAGCGTTGTCAGATTTCAAAAAGGCTTTACAGCGAAAGCACAACATTTGATTCTTTGAGGATAGCCCCTATCATATTTTATGCATTAGCATGAATCCATAACCAAAGCGGGTCTCATAAAACGCATAAAATCGCTAATATAAAATCCCTTACCTTTCGAAGAACTTCTGCTGAGGGCTTCCCAAGTGTCCAACGAAGACATCCAATGGTTCTTTTGTTAGAAAAAGTCATTTATTATATCCATAAATCTCAGTTTGTTTGGCGCGTTATGTTCATAAAATACAGCGTCCACTCGCCCATTGAACCGTGAAGAGAACACATTCAACCTATACCTAAACACTTGTCCAAGAACAATCAAACATTATTGATAATGTATCCTTAGGAACACTTTTATGTATATTTACTATAAAATTTCAACCGGATTATAAACTGGACGATAGGAAAGGAAAGAACCACAGCGCGCGCGAGCCCGTGAACGCCCCTCCTCTTCTGTTTACATTCTGTGACTAGTTCAAAATTCTTCTTCTATTACCATCCAGAGCAACCTAACATCACCAAACACTGTCTAGAGACTGTTGACATCCAGTGGAAGCAATAGGTACTGCAATCTTACTCCCATATATGGCTGTTTTCCATAGGGAGGGGTTCAAAATGAGGCAGTGTCAAAAAACACTTTTTCCAGGACAGACATTCCTCGGGGTTTCGCCTGCTATATCAGTTCTGTTATACTCACAGACAATATTCTAACACTCTTAGAAACTTCAGAGTGTTTCCTATCCAATAGTACTAATTATGTGCATATCCTGAGTGGCAGGCCTTTTCCTGAGTGGCAGGCCTTTTACTTTGGGCACGCCAGACTCTCCAAAACCGACACCTCAGCTGCCACTCCCTAAGAAGTTAACTTGGCTTTCAAAGACTTTAGAAAGGCAGGGTAGGATAGGAATCGGTCTGTAGCAGTTTGGGTCAAGAGTGTCTCCCCCCTTTGAAGAGGGGGATGACTGCAGATGATTTCCAGTCTTTGGGAATATCAGACGTCACGAAAGAGAGGTTGAGCAGGCTAGTAATAGGGGTTGCAACAATTTCGGCAGATAATTTTAAAAAGAAAGGGTCCAGATTGTCTAGCCCGGCTGATTTGTAGGGGTCCAGATTTCGCAGCTCTTTCAGAACATCAGCTAACTGGATTTGGGAGAAGGAGAAATGGGGGAGGCTTTGGCGAGTTACTGAGGGGGGTGCAGGGCTGTTGACCGGGGTAGGGGTAGCCAGGTGGAAAGCATGGCCAGCCGTAAGAAAAATGCTTACTGAAATTCTCAATTATTGTGGGTTTATCGGTGGTGACAGCGTTTCCTATCCTCAGTGCATTGGGCAGCTGGGAGGAGGTGCTCTTATTCTCCATAGATTTTACAGTGTCCCAGAACTTTTTAAAGTTTGTGTTACAGGAGGCAAATTTAAAAGCTAGCCTTGGCTTTCCTAGCTGCCAGTGTATATTGGTTCCTGACTTCCCTGAAAAGTTGCATATCATGGGGGCTGTTCGATGCTAATGCAGAACGCCACAGGATGTTTTTGTGTTGGTCAAGGGCAGTCAGGTCTAGAGAGAACCAAGGGCTATATCTGTTCCTGGTTCTACATTTCTTGAATAGGGCATGCTTATTTAAGATGGTGAGGAAGGCACTTTTAAAGAACAACCAGACATCCTCTACTGACGGGATGAGGTCAATATCCTTCCAGGATACCCGGGCCAGGTCGATTAGAAAGGCCTGCTCGCTGAAGTGTTTTAGGGAACGTTTGACAGTAATGAGGGGAGATCGTCTGACCCATTACGGATGCAGGCAATGAGGCAGTGATCGCTGAGATCTTGGTTGAAAACAGCAGGGGTGTATTTGGAGGGCAAGTTGGTTAAGATGACATCTATGAGGGTGCCCGTGTTTACAGCTTTGGGATTGTACAGTGGGGCAAAAAAGTATTTAGTCAGCCACCAATTGTGCAAGTTGTCTCACTTAAAAAGATGAGAGAGGCCTGTAATTTTCATCATAGGTACACTTCAACTATGACAGACAAAATGAGGAAAAAAAATGAATTTATTTGCAAATTATGGTGGAAAATAAGTATTTGGTCACATACAAACAAGCAAGATTTCTGGCTCTCACAGACCTGTAACTTCTTCTTTAAGAGGCTCCTCTGTCCTCCACTCGTTACCTGTATTAATGGCACCTGTTTGAACTTGTTATCAGTATAAAAGACACCTGTCCACAACCTCAAACAGTCACACTCCAAACTCCACTATGGCCAAGACCAAAGAGCTGTCAAAGGACACCAGAAACAAAATTGTAGACCTGCACCAGGTTGGGAAGACTGAATCTGCAATAGGTAAGCAGCTTGGTTTGAAGAAATCAACTGTGGGAGCAATTATTAGGAAATGGAAGACATACAAGACCACTGATAATCTTCCTCGATCTGGGGCTCCACGCAAGATCTCACCCCGTGGGGTCAAAATGATCACAAGAACGGTGAGCAAAAATCCCAGAACCACACGGGGACCTAGTGAATGACCTGCAGAGAGCTGGGACCAAAGTAACAAAGCCTACCATCAGTAACACACTACGCCGCCAGGGACTCAAATCCTGCAGTGCCAGACGTGTCCCCCTGCTTAAGCCAGTACATGTTCAGACCCGTCTGAAGTTTGCTAGAGAGCATTTGGATGATCCAGATGAGGATTGGGAGAATGTCATATGGTCAGATGAAACCAAAATATAACTTTTTGGTAAAAACTCAACTCGTCGTGTTTGGAGGACAAAGAATGCTGAGTTGCATCCAAAGAACACCATACCTACTGTGAAGCATGGGGGTGGAAACATCATGCTTTGGGGCTGTTTTTCTGCAAAGGGACCAGTACGACCGATCCGTGTAAAGGAAAGAATGAATGGGGCCATGTATCGTGAGATTTTGAGTGAAAACCTCCTTCCATCAGCAAGGGCATTGAAGATGAAACGTGGCTGGGTCTTTCAGCATGACAATGATCCCAAACACACCGCCCGGCAACGAAGGAGTGGCTTTGTAAGAAGCATTTCAAGGTCCTGGAGTGGCCTAGCCAGTCTCCAGATCTCAACCCCATAGAAAATCTTTGGAGGGAGTTGAAAGTCCGTGTTGCCCAGCGACAGCCCCAAAACATCACTGCTCTAGAGGAGATCTGCATGGAGGAATGGGCCAAAATACCAGCAACAGTGTGTGAAAACCTTGTGAAGACTTACAGAAAACGTTTGACCTCTGTCATTGCCAACAAAGGGTATTTAACAAAGTATTGAGATAACCTTTTGTTATTGACCAAATACTTATTTTCCACCATAATTTGCAAACAAATAAATTAAAAATCCTACAATGTGATTTTCTGGATTTCTTTTTCTCATTTCGTCTGTCATAGTTGAAGTGTACCTATGATGAAAATTACAGGCCTCTCTCATCTTTTTAAGTTGGAGAACTTGCACAATTGGTGGCTGACTAAATACTTTTTTCCCCCACTGTATACACTGGACACGACAGGACGAGGACAAAAGACGTCTGACTGCTATGTCATACCGGACGCATTTCTGCCTGCTTGAACGCCAATAACTCAGATACACATGAAAACATGAAATGACCCAGGGAATCGATAGAACATCACTCAGAGATGCACTAAAACAAGTTAACATTCAAAATGGGTGAACCTTTCCTTTAATGGACAGGCCTCACTACTATGTGTTACTGTATGGCACACTATCCCCATTACCGCAGTAGCACAGGAGAGGGAGAAAGGAAAGAAGGGAAGGAGAGAGGGGGAGGAAAGAGGAAGGAAAGGGTAGAGAAGAAGGCGATGGGAAGAGTAGCAGAGGAAGGGGAGGAGAGAAGGAAGTAGAGAGGAAAGAGAGGAAAGAGAGAGAAAGGAAATAGGAAGGTGAGAGAGAAGAGAAGGAAGAAAGGAAAGAGGAGAGAAGAAGGGGTGGGAATGAGAGAGTAGGGGATAGAGGGAGGGCTGATTTGGGATGCGTGGCACGTGGAGTCAGGATAACCATCTTTTCTACAGCCCTCCTCCTCCGGCACCGGCACCGGCACACTGCTTGCTCGATCACCATTTACTGCAGAGAGAGAAGAGAGAGAGAGAGAAAAGAGAGAGGAAAGAGAGAGAAAGGAGAGCGAGGAAGAGGCACAAGCCAGCGTAGGCGAGGTTGATGGAGGGAGAGCGAGGGGGAAAGAGCAGGAGAGAGGAGGGGTGTTCAGTGATGCATGGAATGAGGAAGAGGAAGTGAGAGAGTAGAATAAAGAGAGAGAAAGAAAGAGAGAGAGAGGGTAATCACTCTGGATACAAAGGAAGGAAGGCATAGCAGAGGAAGAGTGTGAGGTGGTGCAAAGCTGACGCAGAGGAACACGTGGGCTACAGTATCTATGGGTGTGCTGTGTACACGTTACACGAAACACACACCGCAAAGATGACCAAGACCAACATTCAGAGGGTCTCATCTGCTGTTGTCTGCTCATGGCTGTGTGATTCACGTGAAAATAGAATCCCTGCCTCTCTGTCTGAGGGAGATATACTTAAACATTTTGTCATTGTTTCCCGGACAATGCTGCTTATGGCAGCTGGGCTACCTCAAAAGAAGACAGTGCTTCAGCGCTCCACATGAGGTCCTCACCATACCTAATTGAGTTATACAACACTTTATTACAGGTTCCACCAGCTCCTCTCTCTCTCTCTCTCTCTCTCTCTCTCTCTCTCTCTCTCTCTCTCTCTCTCTCTCTCTCTCTCTCTCTCTCTCTCTCTCTCTCTCTCCCCCTTCTCTCCTCCCTGGCTGGCTCCGGTTTGCAGTATGGAGCAATTACGGAGATGATATTGGCTGTCAGTCAGCGGCTCAGAGATGAAGCCTGGGCTCTTTTACATGCTAATGCAATGCCACATTCAATCAGACCTTTGTATGACAGAGGGGAGGGCCACAGCTAGCTCAACTCATTAAAAAAGAAACAGCATCATCACAATGAGGCTAGATGGCTACGGCCATAACACAGCAGCCATCACCTCAGACTGAGTTTGGGGCGGATAGAGTTTGCAGACACACACCATCACTTTCTCTCTCTCTGTAGTCTCCTCTCTCTCTCTCTCTCTCTCTCTCTCTCTCTCTCTCTCTCTCTCTCTCTCTCTCTCTCTCTCTCTCTCTCTCTCTCTCTCTCTCTCTCTCTCTATGTCTCTCTCTCTCTCTCTCTCTCTCTCTCTCTCTCTCTCTCTCTCTCTCAAATTCAAATTCAATCTGCTTTATTGGCATGAAAAACATTGTGTCAATATTGCCAAAGCAACAATGTATACAATATACATTGTAATAAAATTCTAAACAATAAAATAATAACAATAAAAAGGTAACAGTCAATAGTAGAAATGTAATAAATATACAAATATAAATATGTAAAATGAAACTATAACTGACTTATAACTAAATAACGGTCATCTTCACCATTACATCAGTACTACGACTACCATCATCATTACCACTACTACCACCCCCACCATCATTAAACTGCTATCATTACCATCACCCTACTACCATCATCATTACCACTACTACCACCCCCACCATCATTAAACTGCTATCATTACCATCACCCTACTACCATCATCATTACCACTACTACCACCCCCACCATCATTAAACTGCTATCATTACCATCACCCTACTACCATCATCATTACCACTACTACCACCCCACCATCATTAAACTGCTATCATTACCATCACCCTACTACCATCATCATTACCACTACTACCACCCCCACCATCATTAAACTGCTATCATTACCATCACCCTACTACCCATACCACTACTATTTGGAATGATAAACAACAATAATAATAGTAATAACAATAATAGTAATAACAATAAAAGTAATAACAATAATAGTAATAACAATAAAAGTCATAACAATAATAGTAATAACAATAATAGTAATAACAATAATAGTAATAACAATAATAGTAATAACAATAAAAGTAATAACAATAATAGTAATAACAATAATAGTAATAACAATAAAAGTCATAACAATAATAGTAATAACAATAATAGTAATAACAATAATAGTAATAACAATAAAAGTCATAACAATAATAGTAATAACAATAAAAGTAATAACAATAAAAGTAATAACAATAATAGTAATAACAATAAAAGTAATAACAATAATAGTAATACAATAATAGTAATAACAATAATAGTAATAATAAGTAAGTTACTACTTACTATGCAGATGTTACTATTCAGTGTCCCTCAGGTTGTGGCAGGCAAATACATATTTGGCTGCAAGAGGAGCCATTGCTCCTTCACCCATGAGTATTTTTTGTTTTTCCTCTGGGTTTAATAAGTTAAAATGTTGAATAAATGTAGTCATTTCTGTGAATAATGAATCTCTTGGTGAGGAATATTTATCACAGTAAAGGAGAAAGTGCATCTCTGTTTCTACCTCCCCTGTCGTGCAGTGACCACATACACGCTCCTCTTTGGGTAGCCATGTCTTTTTATGTCTGCCGGTTTCCTATTGCCAATTGGTGGTCACTCAGCCTATACTTGGTAAGGATCTGTCTCTGTTTCGTATCTCTGACAGAGTAGAGATGATCATCCAATTCATATTCTCTGTTTAGGGTCAGATAGAAATTTAGTCGGCTTTGGGATTTTGTTTCATTTTTCCAATGTTGTAAATATGAGTCCATTGATTGGTTCATGATTTTGTTTATTGGAATTCTTTCTTTTGAAGCAGTGCTGGTGTCAGCTTGTTTGGTTAGGTCCAACACCAGCTGACTGAGAGGGCTCGTTTCTGGGCTCAGCTCTTGGGTTTGAAGTGCTTTAAATTGCAGACTTGAATTTGGACTTGAATTTAGATGTAGCCAAAATTTGAATAATCTTTTCTGTATTTTCATTACTACTGGAAAGCGGCCCAATTCTGCCATACATGCATTAGTTGGTGTATTTCTCTGGACTTGTAGAATTTTCAGACAGAAATCTGCATGTAGGGCTTCCATTGGATGTTTGTCCCAAATTTTAAAGTCCAGTTTATTGAGTTACCCCCAAACCTCACTTCCGTAAAGAGCTATTGGTAGGATTACACTGTAAAATATTTTGGTCAAAATTCTAATTGGAATGTTGATTTTGAATAATTGCATTTTTATTGCATACAATGCTCTGCGGGCTTTTTCTTTGAGTGCATTCACTGCCGTATAAAAGTTTCCCGATGCAGATATGGTCAGACCAAGGGATGTGTAATTTTTAGTGTGTTCAATGATGGTGTTGTTCAGGATGAATTTATATTTGTGTTTCTGTTTTTTTTTCTCAAAAAATCATGATTTTCTTTATTCTTTTTTTTTACTCCCAGGGCCCAATTATGCCAATATTGCTCTAGAATTTTAAGGTTCTGTTGAAGACCTTCTTTGGTTGGTGATAGAAGTACCAAGTCATCAGCATATAGCAGGTATTTTACCTCTGTGTCAAATAGTGTGAGTCCTGGGGCTGGAGAATGGTCCAACATGTCTGCTAATTCATTGATATAAATGTTGAAAAGATTTAGACTCAAACTGCAGCCTTGTCTCACACCTCGACGTTGTGAAAAGAATTATGTTCTTTGGTTTTAGATTTTTATTGCACACTTGTTTTCTGTGTACATACATTTTATTAAGTCATACACCTTTCCACCAAGCCCACTTTGGAGAATTTTGTAGAATAGCCCTTCGTGCCAAATAGAATCAAATGCTTTTTTAAAGTCAATAAAGCAAGCAAAGATTTTGCCCTCTTTTTGGGGGTGGATGTGTTTATTAATTACTGTGTGTAAGATGTATATATGGTCAGTATTGTGATTGTTAGGGAGAAAGCCAATTTGACATTTTTTTCTTGAAGAAAGGTTTGAATTCTTGAATTCAAAATGCTGCAGAAAAGCTTTCCCAAGTTGCTGTTTACGCAAATTCCCCTGTAATTATTGGGGTCTGATTTGTCTCCACTTTTGTGGATAGGGGAGATGAGCCCCTGGTTCCAGACATCAGGGAAGCAGCCAGAAGTTAAAACCATGTTGAACAATTTAAGCACAGCATTTTACAACTCAGGTGTGCTGTTTTTAATTTAATTTCTGATGTTATCTAGACCACAAGCCTTCTTTGATTTAATAGATTTGAGCTTTTCCTTTAGTTCTTGTTGGGTTATTGGGTAATCTAATGAATTTTGGTTGTGTTTAATGACTGATTCAAGGACTTTAAATTTTTCTTGAATTTCTAATTGGTTCTGTTGTATGTCTTTTTGTGGAATGTTTTTGTATAGATTATCAAAACAAGTTTTCCAAATTCCTTCATCTTGTATGGCTAATTCTTGTGGCTTTGTCGTGCTTAAATTGTTCCACATGTCCCAGAACTGATTTTGGTCAATTGCATTTTCAATTTCATCAAGTGCCTTGTTGGTATAATTAAATTTCTTACGTTTCAGTGTATGTTTCTACTGTTTCAGAGTTTCAAAGTATTCATAGCGTAGCTCTGGGTTGTTTTGCTGCTCATTTTTTTCATTTGACATTTGTCTTAGGTGTTTTCTAATTGTTTTACATTCGTTATCAAACCATTTTTCAGAAACATTTTGTTTTTTGTTCTGATGTTACATTTCTATGGTTTTCTCAAAATTGCTTTCGGTGCTGCTTTTTGGAATATGCAATTGATGTTTGTCACGGTTCGCAGGTTTGGCTGTCCATTGCGGTGTGTGCTGTTCTGGTCTGATCGCCTATCAGTGTCAGCTGTGCTGACGAGCAATCAGATCAGCCGCAGGTGTGTCTCGTTTTGTGGGTCCTATATGTAGTCTGGTGTTTGTCATGTTGGTCGTCAGATTGTTTTGTTACTAGGTTTCTGTCTCGCTGTCTGTGCAGTTCCTCCTTCCAGTTCCTGTTTTATTTGGATTACCTTGCCTTCTGTGTCTAGCAAAGGATCTATCTGCCAGTCTGAGACTACACTCCAACCAGCCTTGTCTGCTCTGTTGTATTCTGAATAAACCTTTTCTCATTCGCAATTGGATCCAGTGTCTTCGTGAGCTGACAATGTTTTGAGTAGCCGAATTGACACCTTCTTTATTGTTTTGGTATTGTGAGTTATTGAAAAACTGTATAGAGTTCATCATTTCATTTGAGTTGAATGTTTCAATGAATCTCTCTGCACTGTTTTGAGCCCATCTGTACGATTGGTTTATGTTGTCGAGTTTATTGGGCTGTTTTTTTTATGAATCTTGCCGGTTAATTTCTTCAGAAACACGATCTGACTGTGATCTGACAGTGGTGTCTGTGGTCTGACAGTGAATGCACTAATGGAGGACGGGTCAATGTCAGTGATGGCATTATATCTCTCTCTCTCTCTCTCTGTCACGTTTCACTTCTGAGGGGACAGACCAAGACGCAGCGATGTAGCCAGAATACATGATTTAATAAATCCACGGGAACAAGACGGAACAAAACAAAGAACGGAGAACGTAACGATGAACATAACTGAACAAACAAACACAGCTATGAACATACAATAACCCACGAACCCAGAGTGAAACCTACTAGCCTAAATATGGTTCCCAATTAGAGACAACGACACACAGCTGCCTCTAATTGGGAACCATTACCCAACATAGAAATACGACACCTAGAATGAACAAACCCTACACAAAGACAAAACCAAAACGCTCCAGCCTGAAACTCGGGACTGGGCGTTACAGTACCCAAAGGCGCGGACTCGGACGCCAAAAGTCTGTGGGGGGTCTTGAGTGGGTCGCTTTGTCCCAGGTGGAGGCTCGGTGCTGGCCGTGCTGGTCTGACATCCAGAACCGGAGGCCCTGGGCCTTCTCCAGGAACTCTGGTGCGTGGAGTTGGAACTGGCCGTACTGGACTCGTGATGCTCACTGGAACGCTGGTGCGTGGAGCAGGAACTGGCAGTACTGGACTCGTGATGCTCACTGGGACTCTGGTGCGTGGAGCAGGAACTGGCAGTACTGGACTCGTGATGCTCACTGGGACTCTGGTGCGTGGAGCAGGAACTGGTCGTACTGGACTCGTGATGCTCACTGGGACTCTGGTGCGTGGAGCAGGAACTGGTCGTACTGGACTCGTGATGCTCACTGGAACTCTGGTGCGTGGAGCAGGAACTGGCAGTACTGGACTTGTGATGCTCACTGGAACTCTGGTGCGTGGAGCAGGAACTGGCAGTACTGGACTTGTGATGCTCACTGGAACTCTGGTGCGTGGAGCAGGAACTGGTCGTACTGGACTTGTGATGCTCACTGGGACGCTGGTGCGTGGAGCAGGAACTGGCAGTACTGGACTCGTGATGCTCACTGGGACTCTGGTGCGTGGAGCAGGAACTGGTCGTACTGGACTCTCTGAACGCACGGGAGCTTGGTGCGCGAGCCGGGACAGGGCGTGCTGGACTCTCTGAACGCACGGGGAGCTTGGTGCGCGGGCCGGGACAGGGCGTGCTGGACTCTCTGAACGCACGGGAGCTTGGTGCGCGGGCCGGGACAGGGCGTGCTGGACTCTCTGAACGCACGGGAGCTTGGTGCGCCGGGCCGGGACAGGGCGTGCTGGACTCTCGGAGCGCACGTGGAGCTGGGCGCCGGAGCCGGAACAGGACGTGCTGGACTCGGAGCGCACGGGAGCTTGGCGCGCGGGCCGAACAGGACGTGCTGGACTCTCGGAGCGCACGGGAGCTTGGTGCGCGGGCGGAACAGGGCGTGCTGGACTCTCGGAGCGCACGGGGAGCTTGGTGCGCGGGGCCGAGCAGGGCGTGCTGGACTCTCTGAGCGCCAGGGAGCTTGGTGCGCGGGCGGAGCAGGGCGTGCTGGACTCTCGGAGCGCCGCGGGGAGCTGGAGTGCGCGGGGGCGAAGCAGGGCGTGCTGGACTCTCGGGCGCCGCGGGGAGCTGGAGTGCGCGGGGCGAGCAGGGCGTGCTGGACTCTCGGGCGCCGCGAGGAGCTGGGTCGTGGAACAGGGACTGGGCGTGTAGACACCACTACACGGACTGGGATCTTGGAACACGGAACTGGACTCTTGGAACGTGGAACAGGGATCTTGGAACGTGGAACAGGGATCTTGGAACGTGGAACAGGGATCTTGGAACGTGGAACAGGGATCTTGGAACGTGGAACAGGGATCTTGGAACGCGGAACAGGGATCTTGGAACGTGGAACAGGGATCTTGGAACGTGGAACAGGGATCTTGGAACGTGGAACAGGGATCTTGGAACGTGGAACAGGGATCTTGGAACGTGGAACAGGGATCTTGGAACGTGGAACAGGGATCTCGGAGCGTGGAACAGGGATCTCGGAGCGTGGAACAGGGGTCTCGGAACGTGGAACGGGGACTGGACGTGTAGAAACCTCTACCCGGACCGGGAACCTGATATGGAGAGCCGACACCATATCTCCAGCTAGCTCACTAACCCTGGCCTCATGGGTGAGTGGAGCTGGAATCTCTCGGACTGGGCTGTGGATCCGCATCGAGATTCTGCCCGTAGGACCACAGGATAACATGGACCCAAAAGGCGCACTGGAGACCTGGCTCGCAGAGCTGGCACCACTCTCCCAGGTAGCACACAGACCTCGGCCCGACCAATGAGTGGCGCTGGGATCTCTCGCACTGGGCTGCGGACACGTGCGGAGACACCGCACACGGAACTGGAGCAGGATATCCGGGTCCCAGGAGACGCACCGGGGACTTAGTGCGCAGCGATGGCACCACTCTTATTGGCTGAACACTTCTTTTCGCCCGACTGATGAGTGGAGCGAGAATCACTCGCACCGGCCTCTGAATCCCTATAGGGGAAACCGTGCGCAACACTGCATAGCACGGCCTCCCTTCGCTGCGACGCTCTCCCCAACGCTCTCTCCATAAAGCACGAGGGGTTGGCTCAGGAGTCCCTCCTGAACCGGCCAACCTCCTCGTGTGCCCCCCCCCAAAAGTTTCTTGGGGCAGCCTTACGGACCTCCGTGCCAGGCGAGATCCGATGAGGTCCTCCCTGGTCCAGCACTCCCGAGTCTCTCGCTGCTTGGTCTTTTGCTGGTGGGTTATTCTGTCACGTTTCACTTCTGAGGGGACAGACCAAGACGCAGCGATGTAGCCAGAATACATGATTTAATAAATCCACGGAACAAGACGGAACAAAACAAAGAACGGAGAACGTAACGATGAACATAACTGAACAAACAAACACAGCTATGAACATACAATAACCCACGAACCCAGAGTGAAACCTACTAGCCTAAATATGGTTCCCAATTAGAGACAACGACACACAGCTGCCTCTAATTGGGAACCATTACCCAACATAGAAATACGACACCTAGAATGAACAAACCCTACACAAAGACAAAACCAAAACGCTCCAGCCTGAAACTCGGGACTGGGCGTTACACTCTCTCTTGTTGGTGTAGTAGGGGAGGGTAAGGGGGTGAGGGGGCGAGATTGGGTGCAGGACTCCAACAAACAAAGAGAGGGGATGATGCCAAGTCAGCTCCCTCTCCCTCCCCTACCTCACCCTATCTGTCTGCATTCAACCCTAACCCTCATTTTGTTTTCTTTCACTTTCCAAATTGAAGTCCAAGGTCATGTGGGGGGATCCTACTTAAGGGCTGTGACACCAGGGTGCATTTGCACTGTTTTAATGCACAAGTTTTATAATAATATTAATGTTCAGTGTGTGTGTGTGTGTGTGCACTGCACATCCCTGTGACTATGCTTGTGTGCTTGTAGTCAAGAGGTTAAATAATGAGGATGGAACCATGGGGAAGCATAGTGGTTGAACAAATATATTTTGTCTGACATAATACAGAACTGAATGGTGAAGCTACATTTATCCCCCCGCCACACTATACAACAGTACTTCAGACAGCCGTGTGAAATGTATTCATTACTCATGACTGGCTGTGTGTAATACTAGTTTTAAAAGTCTCTACCCTCATCCCATCTAGTTCATTTAGAAACTGCAGTAGAGTGATTTAGGGACAGGATTTGTTGTGTCTCCCCCCCATGTTCAAAGAACCAGATCATAAACAACCAGGTTGTTGATTGTGAATGAACATTCTCTGAATGCAGGGTTGAGAGTTCCCATAGACCAAAGATGTATCATAACCAAGGCTGCGTCTCAAATGGCTCCATGTTCCCTACATTCTGCACTACATTTGATCAGAGTCCTATGGTCCCTGGTAAAAGTAGTGCACTGTAGAGGTAACAGGGTTTCATTTGTGACACAGCCCATGACCAAGCAGAACCCCTGAATAATGCATCAGTTAGCTGCTAGCATGGAGAGAGAGAGAGAGATATGTTGAGTGTGCTCCTAGTGTACTCCAGTCTCTGAAACAAGTGGAGAGCATGCATACTTGCTTCTTTACTGTGTTTATGTGTGCATCCCATATGGCATCCTATGTAGTGCACTAGATAGGGAAGAGGGTGCCATGTGGGATGCAAACCTTCCTGAAAGGGAGAGAGTTAGAGAAGAACGCTCTTGTATGTCTTTGACAAATGTGTGTATCTGTGGTTCAGATGAGTTTTCCTGTAAGAGATAATGAGGAATACCAGGAGAATTCATGCTTGGCTGGGAAAGTTTTCCCTGTGTTTTTCGTTGTTCACTTTGCGTAATAATGTAGTAGATATCAGATGAATTAGTTTCTATTGACTATGAGGTGTTTTGAATGCCAGTGATTTGCTTAACCGTGAAGTGACTACTATATACTGTGTGTGTGCGTGTGTGTGTCTGTGCGGGCGCGTGCCATGCATGTTTGTGTGAATCTCAGCGTGTGTACTCCAGCTACCCAGAATCCTGTGCATGGTTGTGATGGACAGTGTTTTAAACAACAGGGTCATCTGTGATCACAGCAATGGCAAGTGACATTAAAGTGGCCCTGGGCAAGAGATTGGGCGGGGGGATAAGTCAATATTATGTCCCTAGAACAGTGTCCTGTAGGACAGTGACTTCCTGTGGTATGGGACATTGTTGTTTGGCAACCTACTTAATATTCATATACTGTGTACTGTTCATACATTACTGTACAACACAGGAGCTGTACAGTGATGGCTGCCAAGAGCACGCATGTCGTCATCCCTACTGTTCTACTAGTCCGCTGGAACCTGCCCTTGTACTCTTATGGACTGGGTTTCTCTTGTTACCAGAGCTTCTGGTGCTGGGGAATGGAGTCATTATTGCTGTCATGCTATTCCCTGGACTGCTAGTGTTGTGTTGTTGTTATTCAAATAATGGTTGTTCAGGTAGAATGTTTTGGCTCTTCTCTTCTCTCCCCCTCGCCCCTCCTCCTCTGTGCTGTGGTAATCTGTGAGGGAATCTGGTATTGCTGTTTCTCTCTGTCCATTCTCCTCACTGTGTGTTTGGGTTAATCCAGCTGTCTGTGGTGAGGGATAGAATTCCATACTTGAGGGCAGAGGGCTGTGAGATGGTAGCAGGGAAGAAAAGGATGCCTATTGTTGTTGGATGGGAGGTGTGTGTACGTGTGTGTGCGCGCTCATGCGCGTGTGTGCGAGGCTGTGAGAAGGTGCATGGAAATAAAAGGGAGGGGGTTGGAGGGGGATACTGTAGGGATTGGGTGGGAAAAGGCTAAAGGGGAAAGGAACAGACAGCAGAGGAGAGGACAGGGGAAAGAAAGGAACAGGGGGAGGAGGAGAGGAGAGGACAGGGGAAAGAAAGGAACAGGGGAGGAGGAGAGGAGAGGACAGGGGAAAGAAAGGAACAGAGGGAGGAGGAGAGGAGAGGACAGGGGAAAGAAAGGAACAGAGGGAGGAGGAGAGGAGAGGACAGGGGAAAGAAAGGAACAGAGGGAGGAGGAGAGGAGAGGAGAGGACAGGGGAAAGAAAGGAACAGAGGGAGGAGGAGGAGAGGAGAGGACAGGGGAAAGAAAGGAACAGGGGAGGAGGAGAGGAGAGGACAGGGAAAGAAAGGAACAGGGGGGAGGAGGAGAGGAGAGGACAGGGGAAGAAAGGAACAGGGGGAGGAGGAGAGGAGAGGACAGGGGAAAGAAAGGAACAGGGGGAGGAGGAGAGGAGAGGACAGGGGAAAGAAAGGAACAGGGGGAGGAGGAGAGGAGAGGACAGGGGAAAGAAAAGAAAGGAACAGAGGGAGGAGGAGAGAGGAGAGGACAGGGGAAAGAAAGGAACAGAGGGAGGAGGAGGAGAGGAGAGGACAGGGAAAGAAAGGAACAGGGGGAGGAGGAGAGGAGAGAGGACAGGGAAAGAAAGGAACAGGGGGAGGAGGAGAGGAGAGGACAGGGGAAAGAAAGGAACAGGGGAGGAGGAGAGGAGAGGACAGGGAAAGAAAGGAACAGGGGAGGAGGAGAGGAGAGGACAGGGGAAAGAAAGGAACAGGGGGAGGAGGAGAGGAGAGGACAGGGAAAGAAAGGAACAGGGGAGGAGGAGAGGAGAGGACAGGGGAAAGAAAGGAACAGGGGGAGGAGGAGAGGACAGGGGAAAGAAAGGAACAGGGGGAGGAGGTTGTTACGGTGTTTTGCTCAAAGCAGGAATGTCACGTCTCCATTGTCTCTCTCCCTGCCCCCAACCCTCTCCTATTATGAGCGGGTTGGCTGACAGACCCAGTAGTTCTGTGTTCTGGACTCTAAATGTTGTGTCCTTCCTTCCATGTCTATTCCTCTGTAGAGGATGTAGTACGGAGCTTGTAGGTCTGTCTGTCTCTTTGTCTGTACTGCTCCATGCTGTGTGTATTACATTATCCAGCACCACTAGTCTAATCTGATGGCTCTGCGGTGGACACCTTAGTCTTCTCACAGCCACAACTCAGCCAACTGCTTGCCCTTCTAGAACCATCTATGTATCTCTGAGTCAGACCTCAGACAGGCAGTACAGACAAGCCCTTCAGCCAGTAACATTCACAGAGTAACATTCAGAGTGGACGAGAGTGGATCGTCTTACATGCAAAGCTGGCCTTCAGCCAAATAGGGATAATTTATTAGAAAAGCTGTAATGAAAGATAGAAACCTGAGGAAGGAGAGAAAGAGGACAGAGGAAGAAAAGTGGGTCGGAGGGAGGAAGGATAGAAAGAAAAGAGAGCTGAATCTAATACCTGTGTGTGTTTTTGGCCTGCTAAAATGTGTGTGTGTGTGTGTGTGTGTGTATGTGTGTGTGTGTGTGGGGGACTGCCGGCTTGTCCCTTCCGATTAGAGGGGGCTGCCATTTCTCTGTCATTATTGACCTCAAAACAGCACAAACACTCTTCGTCACCACACACATCCTGTGTCTACACACGCACACACACACACACACACACACACACACACACACACACACACACACACACACACACACACACACACACACACACACACACACACACACACACACACACACACACAGTCACACGCCAACACACACACTCATTAACTCATTCACCCACTTACTCAATCACTGTAGGCTAAAGTATTTATAACCTTAGATGCACTGTATGTACTTGTAGTATGAACATGAGTACTCAACACTGACACTGGGATGTTGGACTACTGATGCCAATTGAAACAGATTTAGCAATGAATGGTTTCCTAAATGAGGTTGTAACAAAAGCCTTCTGTCCTCATTCAGCACCATCATAATGACTAATGGCTTATAATGGATCTGAAGCAAGCAGTACACCATTCACTAGTCACGTTAATAATGCTGTATCCTTAGCAGCGCCACCTTCATGGATAACACACAGATGGGGAAAGTCCTCGAAATCAGTGGTGTTCCACAAGGCCCAGCAACTGGATCAAAAGAATCTCTGCTGCTACCGTCAGCTCCGATGAGAGCCTACCTGAGCCTTTGGAGTGTGTGCGTATGTGTGTGTGTGCGTGCACACGTCCACGTCTGACCGTGTGTGTGTACATGGCAGCTAAGAGCAGATTTATCTAAGGATTAGCGTGTGCATCTGCTTCTGTGCCTGGAACACGTGCACATGCAGGCCTGGGGCCACGCGGGCAGAGTGAGGTGGGTGAGGGAGGGGTGAGGGAGGATGAGGCGGGTTAGGTAGGGGTGAGGGGTTACTGTGGCTCACTGACCCTCCACACTACTTTTAACATTATAGCTCTTCATCCCTTCATTCATCTTTTCTGCATGTCTCCTTCTCCCTGTACCCTCCGTTAGACGACCCAGTCGTCCATCTCTCTCTCTGTACTTCAACTGTATCTTACAGGAGACCAATTCTCCCCCCTCTCTCCATCTCTCTCTCTGAACTCCACCTCATATGTTACAGATGACCCAGTCAACCCTGTCTGTACTCCTCCTTATACGTTACAGAAGACCCAGTCAACCCTGTCTGTACTCCTTCCTCCTTAGATTAGAACAGAAGAACCAGTTTCCCTCCCTCCCTCCCTCCCTTAGTGCTGACTGGCTGGGTCTCCTGTCATATCTTTCCCAGAGACACAGCTGGTAATTAAGCCTCATAGCCTTGATTCACCTGTTAATCAGATCAAGGTTTAGTACTGTAGGTCCTTTTTTGGAGGATTTTAGGCATAGCCCTGCCTTGCTTATTATATCACCTTACACACACAGACACACAGACACACGCACACACGCACGCACGCACACACGCACACACACAGGGTACATCTCCTGCTGAGGGACCAGAGCTGATGTTGGGGTTGGGGCCTTCTTCCATGATCCAGTTACTCCCAGGGAGGGATCAAGTATCTCTGGGTAAGAGGGGTGACAGGACAGGGGCATGTGTACTCACTCACTGTCTGTAGTCCTCTGAACAGAAATGAACACTCCATGTGCTTTAATCAATTTAATTTAATTCAATTCAAACTTCATTTATTAAGAATAGCATTTCCTGATGAACAAATTACAACAAAATACAGTGTCCATATGAGGACAGCCTCAGAATCAAGAGTTTGTGTGGGTGTAGACTTGGGTTTGGATGTCACAGTGCTCACTTGACGTAGAGTTTGATCTATTGCTGATCCACACAGACATATCATTTATTTCCATAGGGCAGCGAGGATCCTTTTAATGCCACAGTTCAACCAAATACTTTACAAGTCTGTACTAAAATTATTGAAATTGTTGTGCTACTAAATGTTTAGGTTACGGACACCATATCATTACAGGTGAAATGTTCTCGCACGCGTGTGCACACGCACACACGCACACACTCACACACGCACACACACAAATCCAAGCCCTTCAGTTAGCTCATCATGCATCTCTATGGTTTTGTGTACTTGCCCCAGTGTGTGTGTTCATGGTCTGCTGTGTGTGCACTGCGATTAGAGTCGGACATGCCCTGACTGATACCCAGCTCTGAGGTAGCGGGTGGGCAGCCGGTGTGCAGCCTCGAGTGGCTGAGCCCTCCACAGCTCTATCACAGATTCAGAAAATCAGCTGTGCAACACACAGTTATGTCTAAGAGGCAGCTGTTGGCGCTCCTTTCTGCATAATCATTCATGGCACGACTGAAGTGGTGGTTTCAGGCACCACATCAAAGAGAGTCTAATCCCTCTATCTTATACACATTTCAAACAGAAGACAGGATGTGTAGATTACAGTATTCATACCCTGATTAAAAAATGAAAAGAAAGTTCTATCATCTGTGTTATGTAATTGAATAAATGTTCACATATGTACGAAAAACAATCTCTTGAAGAGCAAAGCGATGTCCCAAATGACGGCTATTCCCTATATAGTGCACTACTTTTGACCAGAGCCCTATTGGCACTACATCGGGAAAAGGGGGCCATTTGGGACGCACTACATGCTTCTGAAGGTGACGTGGGGACATCCTAGTGGTCAGTTGTAGCCACTGCGGGATTGTGTCCGTCCATTGGGTTTGAATCTTGGTTGACCCTTGGTAGATGGAGTTCACTCACTAATTCCCATTCATTCTACTGTGCCAACATGAGCAAAGACGAGTTATAGCCTACCGTGCTGGCCTGGTTACGCATTCACCATAGTTGCTGGAAAGGCCCATGTGAAAAGAAACAGTATGATTTAGCAAGCTAGCGTGAAGAGGGTATAAAGGATCAATATGTATAATAGTGGTTCCTTTGAAAAAGCCCATCCTCATTGCTTTAACACCGAAATAAAACTGTCCCTGTTCCTTTTAGCATCTGGGTGCTTTGCTGTTTAGTCATTAGTTTTAATAACCCTACGAGCAAAAGACGGACAAAGACGTCAAAGGACTTATTTTTGGTTGAAAGAAAAACATTGAAAAGACGTCTTTGTGCTCACTGGGAAGTTGACTTAGCATCAAGGTCCTTTTCTGTATAACTTCTTCATATGGGCTGAGGCAGCCATCTAGAGAGAGCACGACTAACATACTAGAGAGAGCACGACTAACAGAGTCAGCCATTGACGTAGATAAGCTGGTAAGATGAGCGATCCAGGTAAATGATGAGCCACTGGGCAGACTCTTCTTAATGCTAATGAGGTGTGCACGTTGAAGTGTTTAGATGAGCTTGTAGCTTCCGCAGCTGGTTGTCTTGAAATAACAGTGTAGTAGTCATTAAAGGGACCAAAGACGGCTCCGTTTTATGGGCTCTTAACCAACCGTGCCACTCTGTTCGTTTTTTTCGCAATATTTTTGTTGTTGTATTCAGCGCATGTGACAAATAAAATTTGATAACGGGATAGTGTAACATTTTGTCAATGAATCCCTTTTTTGTACTTCCCCAGAGTCAGACGAACTCATTGATACTATTTATATTTCTCTGTGTGCAGTTTGAAGAACGTTTCTGGAGCCATTGCTATTAGCTTCAGCGCAATGTCTGAAAATCTATAGGAACCTCTAGCATGTTTAATGTCGCACTACCCCTTTAATGTCAGGGGACTAAAGGTGAGAAGCTCTGTCAGGACAAAATGTAGTGAAAAGAGATTTAGACTCAGGGAGGAATGTTGCCCTTTCACAAGACTGCCACTTGCACATGACCCAATCTTTTTAAGGTGAGCGTTAAGCTGGAGGCTTAGCGTCCATATTTTTACTTGAGTGTCTCAGAGTGTGTCTGAACTCACTGAATTGTATGTGTGTATGCTAGGGGATGGGCATTTGAAAGAAAGTCTGCGTTCGAGTACTATCATGGAAATAATTTAGAAATAAGTTAGTACTGTAGCATGTTAGTTCGAAACGGTAGGCTGATTACCAGTCCCTTTAAATAACATTCCACATCTTGCCACTCCTTGTCATTGCCAAAGAGACTGGTCTTTCGGCAATCTCTACATTCAATATGCAGCTGGATTTACAGTGCCTTGCAAAAGTATTCACCCACTTGGTATTTTTCCTATTTTGTTGCATTACAACCTGTAATTTAAATGGATTTTATTTGGATTTCATGTGATGGACATACACAAAATAGTCAAAATTGGTGAAGTGATAAGATAAGATCTGGTGCCACCAATTACCTTCAGAAGTCACATAATTAGTTAAATAAAGTCCACCTGTGTGCAATCTAAGTGTCACATATTCTGTCACATAATCTCAGTATATATACAGCTGTTCTGAAAGGCCCCAGAGTCTGCATCACCACTAAGCAAGGGGCACCACCAAGCAAGCGGCACCATAAAGACCAAGGAGCTCTCCAAACAGGTCAGAGTTGTGGAGTTGTTGTGGAGTTGTGGAGAAGTACAGATCAGGGTTGGGTTATAAAAAACTATCAGAAATTTGGAACATCCCACGGAGCACCATTGAATCCATTATAAAAAAATGAACGATTATGGCACCACAGCAAACCTGCCAAGAGAGGGCCGTCCACCAAAACTCACGGACCATACATGGATGAGGCAACAAAGAGACCAAAGATAACCCTGAAGGAGCTGCAAAGCTCCACAGTGGAGATTGGAGTATCTGTCCATAGGACCACTTTAAGCCGTACACTCCACCGAGTTGGGCTTTACGGAAGAGTGGCTAGAAAAAAAACAATGCTTAAGAAAAAAATCTGCAAACACGTTTGGTGTTTGCCAAAAGGCATGTGGGAGACTCCCCAAACATATGGACTCTGGTTAGATAGTTAGCTTTTTGGCCATCAAGGAAAACACTATGTCTGGCGCAAACCTTAAACAATGCCACTTTATATAATGTTTACGTATCCTACATTACTCCTCTCATATGTATATACTGTACTCTATACCATCTACTGCATCTTGCCTATGCTGTTTGGCCATCGACTCAAATCTCTAGCCACCTTAACAATAAAAAATTGGATGTAATAAATGTATCATTAGACACTTTAAATAATGCCACTTTATATAATGTTTACATATCCTACATTACTCATCTCATATGTATATACTGTACTCTATACCATCTACTGCAGTTTGCCTATGCCGTTCGGCCATCGCTTATCCATATATTTATATGTACATATTCTTATTCATTCCTTTACACTTGTGTGTATAAGGTAGTTGTTGTGAAATTGTTAGATTACTTGTTAGATATTACTGCATGGTCGGAACTAGAATCACAAGCATTTCGCTACACTCGCATTAACATCTGCTAATCATGTGTATGTGACAAATCCAATCCAATTTGATTTGATTTGAAACCCAACACCTCTCATCACCCTGAGAGCACCAGTGAAGCATGGTGGTGGCAGCATCATACTGTGGGGATGTTTTTCATCGGCAGGGATTGGGAAACAGGTCAGAATTGAAGGAATGATGGATGGTGCTAAATACAGGAAAATTCTTGAGGGAAACCTGTCTTCAAGAGATTTGAGACTGGGACAGAGGTTCACCTTCCAGCAGGACAATGACCCTAAGCATACAGCTAAAGCAACACTTGAGTGGTTTAAGGGGAATGGAATGGCTTTGTCAAAGCCCATACCTCAATCCAATTGAGAATCTGTGGTATGACTTAAAGATTGCTGTACACCAACGGAACCCATCCAACTTGAAGGAGCTGGAGCAGTTTTGCATTGAAGAATGGGCAAAAATCCCAGTGGCTAGATGTGCCAAGCTTATAGAGACATACCCCAAGAGACTTGCAGCTGTAATTGCCGCAAAAGGTGACTCTACAAAGTAGGGGGGGGGGAATAGTTATGTATGCTCAAGTTCAGTTTTTGTCTTATTTCTTGTTTGTTCCACCCCCAAAAAATTGGCATCTTTAAAGTGGTAGGCATGTTGTGTAAATCAAATGATACAACACCCCCAAAAATCTATTTAATTTCAGGTTGTAAGGCAACAAAATAGGAAAAATGCCAAGGGGGGTGAAAACTTTCGATGGAAGTTTAAGAGCAACTACAGTGGGGAAAAAAAGTATTTAGTCAGTCACCAATTGTGCAAGTTCTCTCACTTAAAAAGATGAGAGAGGCCTGTAATTTTCATCATAGGTACACTTCAACTATGACAGACAAAATGAGGAAAAAAATCCAGAAAATCACATTGTAGGATTTTTAATGAATTTATTTGCAAATTATGGTGGAAAATAAGTATTTGGTCACATACAAACAAGCAAGATTTCTAGCTCTCACAGACCTGTAACTTCTTCTTTAAGAGGCTCCTCTGTCCTCCACTCGTTACCCGTATTAATGGCACCTGTTTGAACTTGTTATCAGTATAAAAGACACCTGTCCACAACCTGAAACAGTCACACTCCAAACTCCACTATGGCCAAGACCAAAGAGCTGTCAAAGGACACCAGAAACAAAATTGTAGACCTGCACCAGGTTGGGAAGACTGAATCTGCAATAGGTAAGCAGCTTGGTTTGAAGAAATCAACTGTGGGAGCAATTATTAGGAAATGGAAGACATACAAGACCACTGATAATCTTCCTCGATCTGGGGCTCCACGCAAGATCTCACCCCGTGGGGTCAAAATGATGGTGAGCAAAAATCCCAGAACCACACGGGGGGACCTAGTGAATGACCTGCAGAGAGCTGGGACCAAAGTAACAAAGCCTACCATCAGTAACACACTCGCCGCCAGGGACTCAAATCCTGCAGTGCCAGACGTGTCCCCTGCTTAAGCCAGTACATGTTCAGGCCCGTCTAAAGTTTGCTAGAGAGCATTTGGATGATCCAGATGAGGATTGGGAGAATGTCAGATGAAACCAAAATATAACTTTTTGGTAAAAACTCAACTCGTCGTGTTTGGAGGACAAAGAATGCTGAGTTGCATCCAAAGAACACCATACCTACTGTGAAGCATGGGGGTGGAAACATCATGCTTTGTGGCTGTTTTTCTGCAAAGGACCAGGACGACTTATCCGTAAAGGAAAGAATGAATGGGGCCATGTATCGTGAGATTTTGAGTGAAAACCTCCTTCCATCAGCAAGGGCATTGAAGATGAAACGTGGCTGGGTCTTTCAGCATGACAATGATCCCAAACACACCGCCTGGCAACGAAGGAGTGGCTTCAGAAGAAGCATTTCAAGGTCCTGGAGTGGCCTAGCCAGTCTCCAGATCTCAACCCCATAGAAAATCTTTGGAGGGAGTTGAAAGTCCGTGTTGCCCAGCGACAGCCCCAAAACATCACTGCTCTAGAGGAGATCTGCATGGAGGAATGGGCCAAAATACCAGCAACAGTGTGTGAAAACCTTGTGAAGACTTACAGAAAACATTTGACCTCTGTCATTGCCAACAAAGGGTATATAACAAAGTATTGAGATACTTTTGTTATTGACCAAATACTTATTTTCCACCATAATTTGCAAATAAATTCATAAAAAATCCTTCAATGTGATTTTCTGGTTAAAGTGTACCTATGATGAAAATTACAGGCCTCTCTCATCTTTTTAAGTGAGAGAACTTGCACAATTGGTGGCTGACTAAATACTTTTTTCCCCCACTGTACACACATAACATTACAACCTGTTGCGGTCATTCCCTTGTGAGAAGGCAGTGTCAGTGCAAGATCATGTTGTTCTAAGTGGCTAGAGAGGACTCCGTAACGAGAGAGAGAAAGAATGACACAGAAAATGTTAGCATGCAAAATGTTATAGAGCTGCATTTGCTTCAAGTTGTCGCCGTTAAACAAGAGGAAAGAAACGCAAGACTGGCACCTGTCGTCATTCCTCGCACATATGCTGATCATCACGACTTGGTTCCATTTTTACAATTTGTTATGCTAATTTCAGTTGTGTTATGTATCCCTCCTCTCTTATTAAGTTATTCTTAAAATGTTTATTCTATATTGCGTCAAATTTGCATGCACCCAATGTTTTCATGGCGTGGCAAAGAGTGGAATGTTAGCTAAAGAGACTGGAACCCAGGCTAGCGAAATGGGGCTGAATGCAAAAACAGTTTGCGCTATGCTAGTTGTTCCAATTGCTGGTTGTGCTGATTAATACACAACTGAAAATGAAACTCAACATCATTTCACTGCATTTCACAGGCCACTCCATAAAGACATCTTAAAGTTTGAGTAAATGTTACCTGTTAATAAGTTTTGAGCAACTGTATTATATTATTAGAAACAAATACAAACCTTGAATCGAGTACTCAAGTACTCCCGCCCCTCCTTAGTGTACGCCTGTCCTGTGTGATATTGTATATTTTGCCCCCTGTGATAGTTATGCTGACTGTTGTGTTCAGGTGAAGGGGGTGACTGTGCCCCGTGCCCTCCCTGCATCCCTCCCTGCCCCTCTGCCCTGTCTCTCGGTACCTCTGCCGTTCCTGTCAAGCCTCCAGACGAAAGGAGAATACCAAGTGGCTCTAGGCCAGAGTTGATACCTGCATCCTAAATGGCAGCCTCTTCCCTATTTAGTGCACTACTTTTAACCCAGACCCATAGGGCTCTGGTCAAAAGTAGTGCACTCTATATGGGATAGGGTGCCATTTGCATTTGGGACGCAACCTCTGTACGTACTGGGCCAGGCCCTGTCCCTGTGGTTATCAGACACTAAGCCAGCCTCCATTGGCTAAATGAATTGGCAATTTCTGACTGCAGCTTTGGTCACAGCTGTGTACAGAGTCTGGTCCCTGCAGGATAAGCTAGAGGGATGGAGAGAGATAGAGAGAGAGAGAGAGAGAGAGAGCAGCTACATCGTCATATTTGTATTTTATTTTAGATGTTTTATTTATTTAAAGGGGACAATGAACATTAATCAACATCAATATTACAATAATGCAACATCCATGTAAATGTGCCAGGGTTAGCCAAAAGCTAATTTGCACCAGTAGTCCCAGGGCAGCTAAGAACAATCACACAGTCACTACACAAATAATCACTAAAACAATACAAAATACAAATACATTACATCCAATAACATATCATTCTTAACGACAACAACAACACTGTCATCAACTGTCGTCTTACATATGAGGAACCACAGATAACTAATGTGTACAGGTTTGGATAGATTTTAGTTTTCAATTCAAATGTAAAAGTGCAATAATCAGTGCAGCCTCTCAAGTCCATGGGCATTGCATTGCAGTATATTGTAGCTCTAACAGAGAAGGCCGATTGGCCGATGTTACTGTGTCGAAGAGGGACAACGCAGTCCCCTCTAGTTACTGCCCTTGTTGTCCTGGAGTCCTTGAGCATGATATGCCGGCATAAGGGTGGAGGGGCAAGACCATGTAGGATCTTAAAGACAGGGCTTGCATCTACATACTGCTTAAAGCTATCCAAACGAAATAAATGATGTTTGTACATGATACGACAATGGTGGTAACTGTTTGGCTTGCAGAGTGATTAAATTGGTTTCAGAATGGTAGCTCCTGCTTGTGACCAGCATGTTATTGAAAGGCATCATCTGTTCTTTGTAATGTTCTAGCTTGGGTAGAAAGTAAGAATGAACTTCAGATACCGTGTTTACCTCTAAAACAGATTGCTTGAACCCCAGTCACTCACTGTAGGAAGTTATATATCTAATGGATTTACTGTGTGCATTGAGAGGACTTGGTTACGTCAGCTATATATCCTGTGTAAGCACTGCCCTGTGTTTTATGTATACATTATAGAGGAGAGAAGTACAGTAGGAGTCAGTAGGATAATCTATAGGGCAGGAATATACTGGAATATACCTAATACATCTAGGACAGAGCATCATCACAACCACACACACACACACCATCATCATAACCACCACACACACACACACCATCATCATAACCGCCACACACACACCATCATCATAACCGCACACATAAAAACACCATTAAAAGACTTAGCTTCACTCAGTACTGTGGTTGTCAGCATTTTCACAGACAATATTTCTTCAAGCATATTTGAAGCTATCTGGCTCATCTGAAGGGCAGGTCCCCTCCTTTCTGTCTATTGGACCACCTCTGCCAACGGTCCCAGGGCAATATGTGCCGGTATGGGCAGTTCAGTGCCAACCACTTCCCCTTCCTCCTCCTTCTCTCCCTCCCTTCACTGCACTGAATGGCCATAAGCAGTGTTCCTGTTCCTATAGCGTGTGAAGACTGTATGGAGACAGAGGCACCTTTCAGGACATTGACAATATATTGGATGATTTCAAGGTTAAAAAAATACATTCATATCCCTAGATCCTACAAGTCACGTGGATCCTACAAGTCACAAGGAAAAGACCAAGGCCGATTCAATTCCATCTCCTTAACTGTTTGTTGATTCCTACACGCGGTGAAATAACTTAAGTCATTATGAGCTTTTCCTGGGATAAACTAAATAAGCTCCTTTCTTCACTTCTATAACGATGAGTCTCCACAGGGAGTGGTGGAAATCCTGCTTCTCGCACGCGTACATACGCGGATACACAACAGACACACACACACATACATAAACCTTTATTTTTGCAGACCACTTCAAATCAAATTTCTTTGTTACATTTCCCTCTTTAGATATCAACCTGTATCTCAGCTAAGCCTCCTGCTCCAATCTGTGGTTGTTTTCCTCCAGCAGACTAAACCAAAACACACGCTCACATACATGTACCATAACCGTAGGCAACAGTTTGCGTTCTGCCACAGCACCCCGTCGCTGAGAAATAGGATTGTGGGAGATTTACCGGGAGACGGAGGCCGGGAGCACAGTTGGGGTAGATAAGACTTATCAGTCACAAACAGACTTACTGGCAGATCATTTTAAATTTTTGAATCAGTTTCTCTTCCCTCGTTGCCCTTCTCCCTATTTTCAATCAGCCCCCTCCCCCCGCTCCCCCTCCGCCCTGTCAATAATACGCCATCACCAACGACACCACCTCTTCCTCTAAACTTCTCTTCATTTTCTCTCCCAAATCCACCTGCAGAACCTGGTAATGCAAGTCTTTCTACTTTATGCTCTCTCTGTCACACGCATATTGCTGTGTGTGTCAGTGGGTGTTTGTGTGTGTGTGTTGCGACCTATGTGTTGCAGCCTGTTTAAGACTGTTACTGTGTGTGTGTATGTGTGTGTATGTGTCCCGCCCCAGGCCATGTAGTGTAGTGTTACTAGCTAGCTGTAACACTACACTACATTGGCTGCGTGGTAACGTTGCAGCCTGTTTAAGAGGACAGATTAAAGCCTCAGAGCGTGGCATGGATTCCTGAAGAGTTGCAGGATTTAACGACATCCAAATGCTCCAGCCTTCCCTTCTCTTCCTCTTACTCCCCCCGTCCGTCCGTCCGTCCGTCCATCCGTCTGTCACTCACACACACACACACACACACACACACACACACACACACACACACACACACACACACACACACACACAGATCAGGTTCCAAGGGCCACTGATGGGATCAGTGAGTATGTATGCCCGCGGACGACAAAAGAGATTCTTGCCCACCTCATAAGACTTCCATGGCTGTGTGTGTTTGATGGCTCTTGGTGAATTGGTAGCTGCTGTTTAGTTGTTGTCTCTCTGAGTAGAAATAAGTTCACTGTATGTGATGAGGTGCTTGTTCTGGCTGTTAAGATCTATTGGGCTGTGCTCCATTGTTCTTTTAAAGGGACTTTATTGAAGATGGGATTGTAATCAAACAACATGTCTCGTCATTTATATTTTAGGGGGCCCGACCAAAAAGCTTGCATCGTTCTAGGCCTTCCGTGTGTGTGTTTATGTGTGTGTGACGAAACAAAATGGAATTCAAATAATTGAACTGACGTTGGTCAATTTGTTTTAAAAAAAAACTACATTTCGATTAATCGCTCAGCAATTTAGAACCATTCAAAATCCTATTTTCCCTAACCCTAACCCTAGCCTTAACCCCAAAACCTAACCTTAACCATAACCTTAAACCTAACTCCTACCCCTAACTCTAAACTAACACGAACTCCTAGCCCTAAACCTAATTCTAATCATAACACTAATTCAACCTTAACACTAAACCCCCTAGAAATATAATTTGACCTTGTGAGGACTAACAAAATGTTAGTTTGCTTACTATTCTTGTGGGGAATAGTAAACACGTCCACACACACAACCATGCACCCACGCACACACACACACACACATACACACACCACACACACACTATGACAGTGTGATTTACTATGTGTGCTAGCCCCCAAAGGAAGCGTTGATTTAATGGGGTAATTATACACTGGGGGCAGGAAGCAGACAAACTGATTTACACACACTGGCTGGGGTCTCTCTCTCCCTCTCTCTTTGCTCTAAGGGCAACTCCCCTGCTCCCTCTGTTCCTCTGGAACACTTTACGTCCTATTCCCCATAGGTCTTATATGCACTTCTCATCTCACCTTAAGCATTTTACTGGGACTGTTGTTTACCATCTTCCAGTGTAGTAAACAGGGAACAGCAGCACTAAATGTATAACTGACTCAGCCCTCAGTCTCGCTGGGCACAAGCCACACACAGCGCACAAATAGTGCATGCACGCGCACACACAATCACTCACGCACGCACGCACGCACGCACGCACACACACACACACACACACACACACACACACACACACACACACACACACACACACACACACACACACACAGACAGACAGACAGTTGAAGCTGGACGTTTACATACACCTTAGCCAAATACACCTAAACTCAGTTTTTCACAATTCCCGACATTTAATCCTAGTAAGAATTCCCTGTCTTAGGTCAGTTAGGATCACCACTTTATTTTAAGAATGTGAAATAATAGTAATAGTAGAGAGAATGATTTATTTCAGCTTTCATTTCTTTCATCACATTCCCAGTGGGTCAGAAGTTTACATACACTCAATTAGAATTTGGTAGCATTGCCTTTAAATTGTTTAACTTGGGCCAAATGTTTCGGGTAGCCTTCCACAAGCTTCCCACAATAAGTTGGGTGAATTTTCCATTCCTCCTGACAGAGCTGGTGTAACTGAGTCAGGTTTGTAGGTCTCCTTGCTCACACACGCCTTTTCAGTTCTGCCCACACATTTTCTATAGGATGGAGGTCAGGGCTTTGTGATGGCCACTCCAATACCTTGACTTTGTTGTCCTTAAGCCATTTTGCCACAACTTTGGAAGTATGCTTGGGGTCATTGTCCATTTGGAAGACCCATTTGCAACCAAGCTTTAACTTCCTGGCTGATGTCTTGAGATGTTGCTTCTATATATTAGAAGCAACACAACATTTTCCATCCTCATGATGCCATCTATTTTGTGAAGTGCACCAGTCCCTCCTGCAGCAAAGCACCCCCACAACATGATGCTGCCACTCCCGTGCTTCACGGTTGGGATGGTGTTCTTCGGCTTGCAAGCTTCCCCCCTTTTTCCTCCAATCATAACGATGGTCATTATAGCCAAACAGTTCCATTTTTATTTCATCAGACCAGAGGACATTTCTCCAAAAAGTATGATCTTTGTCCCCATGTGCAGTTGCAAACCGTAGTCTGGCTTTTTTATGGTGGTTTTGGAGCAGTGGCTTCTTCCTTGCTGAGCGGCCTTTCAGGTTATGTCGATATAGGACTCGTTTTTACTGTGGATATAGATACTATTGTACCTGTTTCCTCCAGCATCTTCACAAGGTCCTGCTGTTGTTCTGGGATTGATTTGCACTTTTCGCACCAAAGTACGTTCATCTCTAGGAGACAGAACACGTCTCCTTCCTGAGTGGTATGATGGCTGTCTGGTCCCATGGTGTTTATACTTGCGTACTATTGTTTGTACAGATGAAGGTGGTACCTTCACGTATTTGGAAATTGCTCCCAAGGATGAACCAGACTTGTCGAGGTCTACAATTATTTTTCTGAGGTCTTGGCTGATTTATTTTGATTTTCCCATGATGTCAAGCAAAGAGGCACTGAGTTTGAAGGTAGGCCTTGTAATACTTCCACAGGTACACCTCCAGTTGACTCAAATGATCTAAATTAGCCTACCAGAAGCTTCTAAAGCCATGACATCATTTTCTGGAATTTTCCCAAGCTGTTTAAAGGCACAGTCAACCTAGTGTATGTAATCTTCTGACCCACTGGAATTGTGATACAGTGAATTATAAGTGAAATAATCTGTCTGTAAACAATTGTTGGAAAAATTACTTGTGTCATGCACAAAGTAGATGTCTTAACCGACTTGCCAAAACTATAGTTTGTTAACAAGAAATTTGTGGAGTTTTAATGACTCCAACCTGGAGTGTATGTAAACTTCCGACTTCAACTGTACTTTATCTCCCAGACCTAATGCCTAGGCTTTAGCTCATTGGGTCTCATAATGAGACCCGGGTTGGAACCTGGTTCGTCAGTCACACTATTTGAGACAGGCTGTGGATGAGAGGAGAGAGTGACGGCACAGTTGAATGATGTACATTTCTCCTCAAACTAATGTCTAGACTTTAGCTCAGCGGACTAAGACAGTCTTGAGGTGAGCAGCTGCATGAGATGTGGGTTTAAACACTGGTTGGTCACCACTATACGGAACATAGGCTAAATGAGAGTCATGAGTGAGTGACAGCTCATTTGAATGATACAGATGGTTTACTTGCGGAGGTCTACAATTGCGGAGGTCTACAATTTTTTTTTTTGGTCTTTGCTGATTTCTTTTGATTTTCCCATGATATCAATCAAAGAGGCACTGAGTTTGAACGTAGGCCTTGAAATACATCCACAGGTACACCTCCAATTGACTCAAATGATGTCAATTAGCCTATCAGAAGTTTCTAAAGCCATGACATAATTTTCTGGAATTTTCCAAGCAGTTTAAAGGCACAGTCAACTTAGTGTATGTAAACTTCTGACCCACTGGAATTGTGATACAGTGAATTATAAGTGAAATAATCTGTCTGTAAATAATTGTTGGAATTACTTGTGTCATGCATAAAGTAGATGTCCTAACAGACTTGCCAAAACTATAGTTTGTTCACAAGAAATTAGTGGAGTGGTTGAAAACAAGTTTTAATGACTCCAAACTAAGTGTATGTAAACTTCTGACTTCAACTGTACATGTACACACACTAGGGTTGAATAGCGGGAACCCGGTTAGCAAGATTTATCAGGATTTACCGCCCAAAATGTTATTGTAATGTAACTGTTAAATTACAATGTAAATTACATGTGACGTCTAAGTCTAGCTTCTCTATGGCCTACTCTCTGCTCTCTGCTTGATGAATCAACGCTCAGGGTGAGGACAGACAGCCCATCTCAGTATGGAGCGCACTTCACAATCCATGTAGACCTATCTATCTATCTATCGCGACGTGCTAACTTTTTTTCTTGTGACAGGCAGGCCTACATTTGCTGCAGCATTGCCTATGCAAACATAATGTAAAGACTGAATGCGCGTCTAATTTACCCATCTGCATCTGGCTTTCGGGTGAACACCTTATTTTTTTATTGTACATTTTATTTTGTTTAAATTGCAGCTGCAGAGTATTAAAGCAGCCCATCACTTGAATATTGTTGCTTTAAATCAGTGCACCTGCGAGCACTCTCACAGGCTCTCTCTCCGTCAACTCCCTTCAAATTGCATAAAAATTAGATAATCCTGTTCTAGAATGTTCTACTATATACTGTAGCCCTATTTCTGGCGCCCCTGCCCAGCCATGTGAAATCCATAGATTAGGGCCTAATTTATTTATTTCAATTGACTGATTTACAGTACTTATATGAACTGTAAACTCAGTAAAATCGTTGAAATTGTTGCATGTTGCGTTTATATTTTTTAGTTCTTCTTATTCTAGTAGACGTTTCTGAAAGGGGTGCAATCTCTTTTTTGCTGAATGTTAAATACAGCAGCCAATAGAATTTACCTTACGGGTAGTTTGAAAGAATAGCGAACACGGTAGGCTTCAGCAGTTATTTATTCAGATACATAACCATTCAATCTTCGTGAAGAGAAGTGAAAGGTATATATTCGTCAGCCTACTAATTGTACAAAAAGTCCCTATTATATTTCAAAATTAAAATCAGCCTACACTTGTAACTTTGTAGGCTGCATGTGCTGCACCAGAATTGCATGTTACCTCCCTACTTCGTCATGGTTTGAACGATGTGCGTAATTCCAGTCCATATCATACAGTATAATACAATACAGTCTCAGGTAGCATCAGGCTTGAATTTTTCGATCAAAGCTCCAATCAAATCCAGACATAGGCTTATATTATGATTTAGAATGCTTTAGAATGACAGTTCTGGTTTTGGCAGGAAATGCTGATTTACCAGGGAGAAAATTTATTTAGTCTCGGGATGGATCATTTGTAAAATTCCCGGGACAATATTCAACCCTAACACACACTCATTGGTGCAGATCATGCATCTGTATGGCAAGACAGTCGTGCTCTGTGGTTGTGCTCGCTGAGAGACTCAGTGAAGAGAATGATTAGGGGAGCACCAGCAGTTTGTCTACCACCAGCAAGAGACTGATTGTCTCTATAACACCAGTACTCATGGAGAGAACTCTGTGTCTGAATGCAAGAGCTTGAGTGATTTGAAGTTTGTATGTGTGTTCTCGTAGCTGTGTTTTCGGGGTACGTGTGTGTGTGAGTTTAGAGGAAAGCCATGCATGTCTAATGGGACTTAATGATGCAGGCCTCGGCAGCTCAGTTCAGCTCAGCTCAGCCCTGGGGCTCACAGATGCACTGAGCGTTGGGGTAGACAGGGAGTAGGAGCAGAGGCAAGCAGCAGCTGGGCTTTGGCTGAGACAGCACATTCACAAAGTCTCTCAAAGTCCCTTTCAAATGAGCCCCAACTCCCCTCTCACTTTAACACTCTCTCCCTTCTCTCTTCTCTTCTCTCTCTCTCTCTCTCTCTCTCTCTCTCTCTCTCTCTCTCTCTCTCTCTCTCTCTCTCTCTCTCTCTCTCTCTCTCTCTCTCTCTCTCTCTCTCTCTCTCTCTCCCCCCTTTCTCTCCCCTCTCTCTCTCCCCTCTCTCTCACCATGTCCTTTAACTGGGAGACAGCTGCTGCTGAGAAGCCTGGGCTTAACATCCCATCACATCACATTCCCCTCAACAGACAGAGGCCACTTTGGGCTGCTCTTTCAATGCAGCTGAAATTATTTGAAATAAGAACACAACAAACTTTTTGAGAAGTGCGGGGTGAAAGCCCTCCAGGAAATTAAGATAGTATTTAGGTGGGTAGGAGGAAGAGCAAAATAGTATCAGGCAGTGACACAGAGAGAGCGAGAGAGAGAAAAAGGGAGAGAGAGATCGCGTAAAAGAAAGAGAGAGATAGCGAGAGTGAAACAGAGAGAGATAGCGAGAGAGAAAGAGAGAGAGACAGCTAGACAAACATGGAGAGAGATGGAGCAAAAAAAGGAAAAGACGTCTGGAAGAGCTTTTAGCTTTTAGTCTTATGGGAATTTGAAAGCCACAGAAATCCAGTTGCGGATATTAAGAAGCTTATTTTTTGCAAGCTGACTTGCTGAGGTTTGCTGCTTGGTGCGGAGCCCCCTCAGTGTCATCCTTGACAGAGGTTGCTGAAGACGAAGGGGATAAGGAGGAGGCAGAGAGAGACCCTGAGAGAGAGAGGCTGAGAGGGAGAGGGGGGTAGAGAGAGAGAGAGAGAGAGAGAGAGAGAGAGAGAGAGAGAGAGAGAGAGAGAGAGAGAGAGAGAGAGAGAGAGAGAGAGAGAGAGAGAGGGAGAGAGAGAGAGAGAGAGAGAGAAGGGGATGAGAGAGAGAGAGAGAGAGAGAGAGAGAGAGAGAGAGAGAGAGAGGGACGATGACGTAGACAGAAGACATGTTTCATAACCACTGCCTGACACTGGCAGCCTGTTAAAATGAAATGTTGACTTGTGTCCTCACAAACTATGTTGGTTCTGGTTTTATCTCCACCTTTTCCACTAGAAAGGTGTTAGAGGACAATAATGTCTAAAAATCTGTTATTCACAAATGTTTGCATGTGTGTTACCCCTTATTCCACGAACGTGAGTAAATGATCACTTGTAGCCCACTATGTTGCTGCAGTTGATGCAGGTCCTCACCTTGTTTCAGAGAGTGTTCCTTTCAAGGACCTACAAGAGCCTACACTCTTAGAAAATAGGGTTCCAGAAAGGGTTCTTTGGCTGTCCCCAAAAGGGTTCTACGTTGAATAGTTCTTCAAAGGGTTCTCCTATGGGGACAGCCGAAGAACCCTTTTAGGTTCTAGATAGCACCTTTTTTTCTAAGAGTGTGCTGTCTGTACTAGTCAGTGTATGTACTGCATTTTGACTGTGTCCCTCCCTCTCTCTTCTCTCTCTCATTCTGTAGGAGGTATAAACCGTGCGGGGGCGATGCCTGCATTCCTGCGGACCCCCACTATGATCCAGCCACACCTGGATATGAAGCCCTTCCTGCAGTTCCCTATGGACACAGCTCCACCACAACACAGCATGGGCCTGTTCCACAACTTCAACACCGTGAGTAGTATATACAAAACCGTGAGTACATGCACACCCACACACTGACACACACCCACACACACACTGACACACATACACACACACACACACACACTGACACACACACACACACACACTGTATCAACACCCGACACATGCCCAACGCAATAACACAACATACACACACAAACACACACACACACACACACACACACACACACACACACACACTATATCCACACTCGACACATGCTCAACGCAATAACACAACATACACACACACACACATACACACCACATATACACATGTATGTACTATTCTGTAGGTACTGGCTCCAGGTCACAAGATGAAATACCAGCGCAGTTAAGGTCAGGAAACCTCCCTGTTAACTACCTTTCAAATGAATTGGATTGAAGAGTAGCTTCAAGGTCGTTTTTACAATGCTGTATACTTCAGAACACACTTTATAGTGCTCTACTCACACTTCAAAACACACAACGTATCAGACCTGTCTGAGATGGTCGTTTGATATGTGTTCTCCAATGTGCCCTGTGGATGTCCTTCCCTCATTACTATAGGGACTCTCTGTGTCCTCAGGCCATTTGGGTTCAAATACTACTTGAAATCTTTCGGAGACTTTGAGCGTTTGCCTGGAATTCAACATGGGTGGGACTTGCAGTTTTGTCCTTTGAGCCCGTCAAGCTCAATTAAATGCAGCTAATGTATTATGAAGATGTCAAATACTATTTGAACCCAGGTCTGCCCTAGGCTATGAGTTATGGCCGATCATTTTGATTGGGAAGACATTTAGCATTTCACCACACTCAGCATATTGTTGAAAAGAGCTGTGCATTGCATTCTCAAGATGGCTGATTAGGAAAGGCATTGTAAAAAGTCTGGTTCTGTTGGTCAGCAGAATAGAATGAATAGAACAGACTAGGATTGTTCTACTAGACTGGACTAGGGACATCATTCAAAAAGCATCTCGTATGAGTGCTGATCTAGGATCATGTTTTGCGTTTTAGATCAGACAGGGGGGACCTGATCCATAAAATCGTATTCATTATGATCTGAAAGGCTAAACTGATCTTGAATCAGCACTCCTACTCTGAGACTCTTTTTGAATAGACTATGGGCCCAGGTCTTTATGTTGGGTGATAAGGCCATTCCCACACCAGCTGACTTTTTCTCTATTTGTTTGCCATCTCAATCTGTATCCTTGGCTCTCCAGCTGGCTCGGGACATAGCATGGCAACATAGCATATGCCAATTGGAAATGTGGCATGTGACTTGGCCTCAGTGCAGGAGGGGATACAGACATAGAACAAACAACAGAGATCTTAAACTCTATTTTATTTTACTACCCATTGACTTTAACAGGCCCCATAGTTTCCATAGAGCTGAACACTGCTGACACACACCGTGTTGAAGAAAGAATAGGACTGACCAGTCATAGCTTGATAAAGTTACAGACATCGTCGTTTTCTGTTTCAGATCTCGACAGATCTGATGTGTTTCTCTTAAACTAAGCCAAACCAAACCCAGACTCTCTCTCATACTGTAGGTATTGTAGCTCTTTGCAACAGTACCGTGCTGCTGACTCGAACCATACTGTGCTGTCTTGGATATTTAGCCTACATCTCACAGACCTGTTCAGTACCGTTTGGCTTGACGCTGCTCAGGAGTGTTAAAAAACGCCCTTTTTGACTTGCCATTCCAAGTGCTCCTATTTACCACAGTAACTATCTATATTTGGTCCAGTAGGATCTTGTGAATTGTAAGAGCCTACAGACTGTAGATTGGCCGTCAGGCTCTAGAACTTGTACAGCTGCTGACCAGTAGATGGGGGTGTTGGAGAGGACAACCTGACCTTACCAACGACGTATCAGGACACCTTTAGAAAAGGATTACTGCATTGTGTGCACTAAAAAGCGATGGGGTGATGAGTAACAGAAAGTGACATTAACGAGGATTCGCTCATGCAGGTAATAAATAGGTCTTTTATCTGGAACCATTGGGAGGGGAGTCTGCGGTCTAGAACGTTGACTACAAGTTCTAGAACGGATCGGGTCTTACAGTGTGTCCATGTGTTGTAGCTTCTGTCAAGTACATATAGTAGTTGTGCAGGAGACGGCAGTCTTGGGCTGTACATAGATATACCCAGTACAGCCCGACAGTACATGTAGGATCAATGAGAGTGAGACCCATGTTTTCAGGAGCAGTACATTTACTAATGTACTACTTCTGTCCGCATGCTTGTCGTCATAGCAGGCTGTTATGGATTTTTGCCTATTTGGGGAGAGAGAGGAGGTGTAAACAATTTACATTTTCGTAATTTAGCAGACACTCTTATCCAGAGCTACTTACGGTAGTGAGGTCATACATTTTCATGCTTTTTTTCTTTCGCACAATCAAAGAGAACAGACCAATTATCTGTTTGGGGTCATGTTCTGTACTGTCATTGGCCCCCTCTGAAGAGACAAAGCCAGTGCATTATAGTCCGTCTTTCAAGTTAACTCATGTAGTTCCAAATAGCTTTTAAATGTTACATTTAAATGGATGCGCGATAACTAACCAGAGGCTTCTCAGTAACTGTACAGTAGCTTATAGGTGGTTTACTACCAAAGTGCTAGCAGGTGCACTATATGTGTTTTACTGCTCTTTGCACCGGACACTTAAGCAGGATTTCAATCTAGCTAAAAGCTAAATTAAAAAGTACTTATTAATATTCTCTGTTATTAAATCTTCTACCTAAATGCCTTCTCTTATAGCTCTGTAGAGTCAATGTCTCTCTATAATGTCATTTGTTCTCTACCTGCATGTGTCCCAATCTGGCCCAACGTGCCCTGGGACAGTGATCATTTATCAGCAGCAGCTGCTAATGGTGGTACTATAGGCTTAAGGGTTGGGCTGAGGTAGACTGAGGTAGGTGCCTCGCGCAGGCGGCAGTCAGGAATTTCCAATGAAGCTGTCTAGTCATGCGTGTCATGCGCAGACTTGTCGATTCTCACTTGCTGCGGGCCCCACCTGCACCTCCCTCTCTCCTTCTCCCTCCTTTCTACCCCCTCCCTCTGTCCCTCCCTCCTTTCTTCCTTCGAACAACTTTCTCTAATACTGTAGCCTCAGGTCCCCTCTCTCGCTGTGTGTCTAGTCTGTCGACAGTCTCGTCTCACACACTAAACTTAATCCTGCCCCCCTTTAGAGACGTTCTGATGAATATCCCTCAAAGGACCCTGAAACAGTTCAATAGTCTAAGACTATGATTTAGCACTTATGTAAATGTGATGTGATGCTATCCATGTGACTATACTGCGGTGGAGTTGTTCCATTTGGGACTAGGGACGCATCCCAAATGACACCCTATTCCCTATGTAGTGCAATAAAGTAGTCTACCGTGAAGGGAATAGGGTGCCATTTCGGACGAAGCCTAGATTTCTGATGGGTGTAATGAGGTTTTCTCTGAAAGTGGTTCCACATAACATCGCCATGTGTTTTGAACAGTTGGTGGTGAGTAGCGCAGTGTGGGGTGAGGGAAGGCGGGGATGAGGGGAGAGGGAATGAAAAGGGAAGGGGTGATGGGGAGGGCAAAAGTTATACTGGCTGGGGATGACAACCATTGGTAGATGGCAAGAACAGAGGAGGGGGGAGGGAGTGGGGGAGGAGGAGGATGAGAGGAGGGGAGCATGACACACTACACTGACTGCATCTGGTCAGATTGTGGGAGTATGCATGTGACGGAGTGTGTGTGTGTGTGTGTGTGTGTGTGCGTGCGTGCGTGCATGTGTGTGAGGGTGTGGGAGAGAAGAAGAGAGAGAGAGAGGGAGGAGAAAAGGGAGAGTAAAGTGAAGAAAACTACTACGGCACTGGGAGAGCGAGAGAGGAGCTGGAGAGAGAGAAAGAGGAGAGAAGGCTGCGTTGATAAGGCATACACTTGCTAGCTAGGTGACGTATCAGTAGAGAAACAACAGAGAAATCCCTCATGGCCAGAACTACTACTTCAAACACTACAGCTATATAGAGACACAAGACAGAAGGAGAACAAATAAGGAAAGCGAGAGGAATAGATGGAGTATACCATTATAGCTACATTCACTGCTGAGGTTATACCGGTCTAGTATAGTGTAAGAGGTGGCTGAATGAGTAGAGAGACAGAGACACACACTCCCACTACCTCACTCTTACACACCGGTGGAAGCATGCAGCTTAAAGATCCAGCCGACTCAGAGCAGGAGACGAGGGTGAGTACAGAACCAGAACCAGCAGTAGTGTTGATTGCAGGGATATATGGGACAGAGGGGGGTGATTTCATGTTGAGGTACTCTAAAACTGGGCAGGACTCAAAAGGAGAATCTTTGGCGCACGCACGCACACGTTGGTGTTCAAAGGATGTTTCATCTGGCTTGGTAGAGTTGTTGCTCCTGTTGCCAGCCAAGTCCCACAGCGTGAAATAGAACAGTGTATGGTTGGACCGCAGGAATTTGAGTTGAGCGCCACGGCAGAAACATTTCATCTCATCACTCTCTCACGCTTCAGAGTGAGAGAGTGATGAGAGAAAAGTCAAAGGAGAACGGAGAGAAGAAAGTTGCCTCCTTGGTTGTTACTTTGTGGGACATGCAGTTGTTTAGTGCTGTTTAGTCGAGATATTTGTGGTATGCCGGTATTGGTCTGTCTCACAGACACTGCTGTGAGTCTGGTTTGTGTTAAAACGCTATTTAGGAGAAGAGAGGAGTGTGTTGAGCTGCTGACATGTGCTGTGGGAGTGATGCTATTCTACAGTGTGTGTGTGTGTGTGTGTGTGTGTGTGTGTGTGTGTGTTCCTTTCACCTGCTATGAAGGTGCCCTGTTGCGTAGACACTGGCTGCCACTGTAGCGCTGCCAGAGAGGACACGCTCTCTTTCTCGATTTATTTTCTCCTGGAGATCAGAGACCAGAGGAGCAGTGACTGAGAAAATCCTGTTGGTTATAGTACTGTTTAGTACTAAAGTGAAGTGGAGCAACACCCAAAATACTGACCTGGACCCTGCAGGAATTCAGTGACTCAACCCACCATTACTGTTCTGTTCAGCTTCTCATTAAACTGACTTTATGAGGGTGTTGGACAGACCCCTTGTATTTAGGAGCCAGACACAGACACACTCCCATTATGGGAAAACTGCCACTTTATACAGTATTTGTTCTTCTTTGATAAGGTCAGAAAATAAATACCAGTTACGGTCTCACTCCTACTTACTTTGAACGCTTCTCAAAATCAGAACGGATCACGGCAAAAAAGTGTGTTGGATATTCAGCTCGGTGGTCTTGGAATTCTCTCCAGGCCGGCTTGAAACCCCAGCATCTTGTTTCCTTGGAGGAGTTGAAACGTTTGGTTGACTCGCGTCACCGAGAAATGATTGTGTCTGATATTTGTCTGAAACATTGTCCCCTCTGCCGCCGTCTTGGTTGGACCAGGTCTCTCTTGAAAAATAGATTTCATCTCAATGAGACTAAACGGGCTAACTAAAAGGTTAAGTTAACCTCTGAACAAACGACACACACAAGCACACGCACATACACACTGATGACAGCTTTGTTTATGTATGAGGGTGACGTATGCATTTAATCAATAGCATTTGGTGGCAGTGGCGTTTGTTTCTATGTGTGGGCTATGTGGCTTTAAAACAGGATTAGTGTAGGGTGTGAGTGGACGTTTCTACTCTTTTTATACCGCTGTGTTATAGAGCATTGACCAATGAGCAATGACCAAGCAGGCTGCATGGTGTAGCTATGCAGTAACTTCCTGGAGGTCCAGAAACACTGTATCATCATAGTCCAGCGTTACTGGCCAGGATCCATCCCCCCCTTCCGCTTTTCCTGTGTTCACATGTGGACAACAGCACCAGAAG